>JAFEMH010002427.1:0-342753 GCA_022495995.1 Adenophora triphylla var. japonica
CATCTTAATCCAACTCAACGCATTTTCTTACACTCTTTTAATCACTTCTTATGAACAACAAACAATATTCCATAACAATTAACCCTAATTTTTCTCAACTCGAAGGAAGCTTTCCGAGGCATCCAAATACAACCCATTATAATAGCTTAATCACTATATCAAATCATTTTATGAGCATTTAAAGAAAGGAAGTCATAACTAACTCGCTTAGAAATTATGAAGTGGAATAAGAATCTTCTTAGCTACCAATGTGTTCCTCTTGACTCCACGAATCCAAAAGTACACCCCAGGATCTTCAAATGAGGAAGGAAATGGATTTATTATGAATTTATGAAGGAAAGCTTTGGAGAGGAGGTTTCCATAGGGATTCTTTTGGAAGAAGGAAGTAAGAAGAATGATGAGGGAGGAGGAGGGAGGTCGGATGGAGATGATGTAGGAGGGGTATGGGTCATTGACTAAGGAGAGGGAGCAAGGGGAGGAATTTAAGGAGAGAAAATGGCCCCCATGCCATTTTAACCTCCTTCTTACATCTTACTTCTTTTTCTATTCTTTACTTTTCCCCTACACAAAATATCTACCCACATTTTATTTATTTTATCCATTTCCAATATTATAATTCTCCCCGGAGATATTATTTTATTTTCCAATCATTTCATTTTTAATATTAAGAAATCAAAGATATAAAATAAACACATAATATTAAAAATAATATTAAAAACACATATTATGATACTAAAATAGGTGCCTAGGTTTAGGGTCGTTACATTGGAGACTTGGTTGATGATCAGGCCCGAGTCTCCGTAAACTTCGAGCTCCTTGACATTTCTTTCTAAGGCAGCCTCCAAACCAGCAATGCAGGCTTCATACTCGGCGACATTGTTCGTGGCAGGAAAGTTCAACTTGAGGGCTATGGGGGTATGCTCATCTTTCGGATCGACCAATAGCATTCCTACACCATTTCCTCTTTTGTTAGCGGCTCCAGTCAAAGAACAATTGCCATCTATTCTCGAGGCTCAAGCTGCAAAGATCCCTTCATCAGGGTGGGGTTCGGGCCCTCTGTCTTCATTGCGGGAAGTTCGCCGGGTGATCGACAATGCTTGACCCTTGATGGCCTTTCTGGTCACATAGTTGATGTCGTATTCTGCCCAGAAGAAGGACCACTTCACTAAACGCGTCGAGAGGAAGGCTTGTCAAAGATGTACTTGATGGGGTCCATTTTCGAGACCAAATTCACGGGGTGGGCTTTCATATAATGCTTGATTTGCCGACTACCCGGACCGATCTGCACGAGTCTTTTCACATACGTGAGTAATTGAGCTCACTCCCACAGCTTCCGGTGACAAAGTAAATGGCGTTTTCTACACGAGAGTCTTTCTTTTCTGAGCAAGCATAGCCCCATTTGCCGTGTACGTGACGATGAGATAGAGCGAGAAGAGGCTTACGTCTATGTGGGGGCATAGTAAGGGGATGTACTAAGTATGCCTTGATGCGGTCAGGCATCTTGGCATTCTTCGGTCCATTACGTGTCCACATTCTTCTTCATGAGCTTGAAGATGGGCTCGCACATAGTGGTCAGGCGATTGGCCCGGTGTGAAAGCGGGCGATGTGCTTGCAATTTACCCATGAAGCTCTTGACTTACATGCGGGTTTGAGGTGGCCTCAATATCCATGATGGCTTTGATCTTTCGGGGGTCAACTTCTATACCTCGCTCTGTGACCATATACCCGAAGCACTTTTCCCCTTGTCACTCCGAAGGTGCATTTTGGCGGGGTTTAGTCTCATGGAATCTTTGTCTCAACCTCTCAAAGAATTTTCGTAGGTCAACAAAGTGCTGCCCACCCTCTCCTTTGGAGTGGATTATCATATCATCTCACATTAGACCTCAATCTCCTTGTGGATCATGTCATGAAAAAGCGCGGTCGTTGCCCTTTGGTAAGTAGCCCGGCATTCTTGAGCCCGAATGGCATTACTTGTATAACTTGATAGGTTCCCCATGGTGTGGTGAAGGCTGTCTTTTCCTGGTCTTCCTCGGCCATCTTGATGCAGTTGTAGCACTGCCAAAACCATCAACGAAGGATTTGACTTCGTAGTTGGCAAATGTGGAGTCCGCGGGATGTCTATTTTGGCGAGAGGGTAGTCGTCTTTGGGGCTGGCCTTGTTCGGATCTCGGAAATCCACACGGCGCACCTTCCCATTGGCCTTGGTTACGGTCACGATGTTAGACAACCATGTCGGGTATTCAATGACTACGATGAACCCTACCCTTGTTAGCTTCTCAATTTCTTCTTTGACTGTAGAGACCATTCCGAAGCTTAATCTTTCTCGGTTTACGCTGCGGCTTGGCATCGGTGCTAGAGGGATTACGTGTTCTACTATCGAAGCTGTCTAGCCCCGGCATATCCTTGTATGACCATGCAAACACGTCGACGTATTCTACACGGCTCGATCAATCTGTCCCTTTCAACCCCCTGGAAGAAGCTTCCAATACGTGTCTCTTTAGGTTCCTCAATAGTACCCAGGTTCACACTTATCAAAACCTCCTCGCGGCTTGGGCCCTAGGTTTTCCTCTTTTAAACACCTTAAAGATTTCTTTAATGTATTGTTCGTTTAGTGTGTTTGCATCTTGTTCAAATGATTCATTATTAAGCTGTTGTTAAGTTTTGAGTTAATTTATCATTTGTTAAGTTGGCAATAAGAGGATAATCGAAGGATTTGTCATTTCATTCAAGATAAGGGAAAGATGACATCGATTACATTTTCATAATCCTCGGGCGTGAGGCCTTCGGATGACTACGAGGGCCGGAATTCAAAGATTCTGACTCGGCGAATAGACAACGGTGACTACGGACCCTACGCTACTTATTGACTCGAGGGGACTTGACAAGGGTTGGGCCCGGGATCTCACTCCTTCTTCTTTGTTGCCACTGGGGAGTAGTAGTCTTGTCAACGTTCTTAAAAGTTGGAGACTTCGAGCGATCAAAAGCTTGCCGGAAATCATTGATGGGCGTGCATTGTGGAAAGATGGTGAGGGAACTAAAGTAACTTGTTGCAATCTTTCGGCTAGCTCTTCCGTAGCGGCCCGGACTCATTATTTGAAGTGTCGGCTCATTTTGTCGACGCCTTCGATAGGTCATCTTTTCCTTGCCAATCTTTGATACCACCACCTTGTCGGTATAGCCAATAGAAGGGTTGGCTTGAATGATCTTTGATAAAGTCTTCTTCGGGAGAGACTTTGATCCTTCCACTGATTGGCCAAATACTCTATAGGCTTTACGTATTCGTCTTCTAGATCTGCTAGCTTTTTGTTGAATCTTACAATGGCAACAAACTCGAAATTTTCTACTTCAAGAGGGTCACGATCATGGGGATATCGGTGGGTGTGCTTGGGGTGACGGGTTCCTTGACGGGTTCCTTGGCATAAGCGACATAGTAGTCGAACTTGCCCGAAGGCTCTCCCAAGTTCCTACGCTCTTGTCCCCGGCTTCGTATCTTTCCTTAAGCTTCTGGCTGTGTGGACTCTCTCTTCTTCTTCTTCCTTGAAGGAGCGTCCTCGTTGATCCATTCTTGATACTCATACTCTGGCGGTCTTCACAATCACATACATCATACCGGATGTGAGGCTTGGGCTTGGCCCATGCTGGAACAAAAGCTGGGTCTCTACTCTGAGGGAGGTGAGGGCGGCGAGATCCCGATGGCCCGAGATGTCGAAAGGACTCAAGAGGGGTAATCCCGATAAGGATCGTATGAGGATGGAGTGGGAGGGCATTTGGTTATAGGCTGGCGGAGCGAGATGGCCGCTTCGAGGCTCATCTTCTATCATCACCAAGGAACCGCTGGGCTCGACCACTATTTGAACCTACGACGACGAAGCGCTCAATGAGCATGGCTTGTCAGTTCATGGGCCTTACGATCGTTTTCCGTGGCCAAGGATAGCTCTTCTGTTCTTTGTTGATAGGGAACAAAGGCTGGGTCTCATTTGAGAAGTGAAAGTGTCGAGATCCACGATGGCAGAGATGTTGGAAAGAGGCCTGAAGAGGGTAATCTGGATAAGGGATCGTATGAGGATGGAGGAGGCGTGGTTATAGGTTGATGGAGTGAGATGGCTGTGGAGGCTCATCTTCCTATCATCACCAAAGGCAGATTGGGGCTCGACCACTATTTAGACTCCATGACAGACGAGCGAAAAGCCCATTGAGCATGGCTTCTTTGTTCCTCATGGGCCTTCGGCTGTTTTCGAGTGGGTTAGCTCTTCTTCTAGTCATCCCAGTTAAATAAAGGCCGGTTGTGGCTGTTCCAAGACTGTCAAATTCCGTCAAATCGGCTCATTTTGACGAATCGAAAGGCGAGGATTCACGCGAACCTGCCTCGTAAGGGGATTACTAGCTAACAAGTCGGCGGCCGGTGTTCTCACCCAGCTTCTTTCTCGGCTACGGGAAAGGGATAGGAAAGGTTTAGACTCGGGGTAGGTGTTTAGGGTGAAGGCTCAAGCAATATGCAAATTAGAATCTTCAAGTTTACTTAAAAACGATGTCTTTTATTAATATCTATTTGGTTGGAAAAGGGATTACGCCCTTCTTTTTCACAACTACTCTAGATCCTGGATCGGTGGGTTCCGTCACTACGTCTATAAGCCCTCGTATTCCACACGTATTTCGACCTCCCGGGGTGGAGCGGCCTGGGCGAGGTCCTATAGGGCACGCGGATCCCACCGGCCGAGTAAAGAACGCTCCTATCGGGTCTAGCGGGTCATAGGACTTTTCAACGCACGAGCGATGCGGATTATAGTCAAGGCAATGCAGGGAAGGTCTCGTCTCTGCCTTGACGGATCTTTGATGAGTTTCGCTTGAGCGAATGACGGTTTTTGACTTTCGGTAATGTCCGAGAGAATAATAGGCATGGAGTCGGGCGGTAAAAAGCGGATGACACGAGTGTCACATTGAACTTCGTTGCATACACGGTGCGTGAGTCGGAATCGAAGTCAATGCCGGTCAAGATCTTGCCAATTTTTCCTTGTCGGAATTTTGGCAGAGCTTCGCTTGAGCGAAAGATCTTTTGATTTTTGGCAAAGACTCGGTCTTGACTCTTACGCATTCCGTGCGGGTCAAGGTCAATAGTCAATGTCGGAGTCAAGATCCCACGATTTTCCTTGTCGGAATTTCGGCGAGAATTTCGCTTGAGCGAAAATCTTGGCTTCCGTTATGAGCTAAGGCTTGACCTTTACGTGGGTATGCAAGCTGGGCTATATGACACGGACTAGACCAAAAACCAACCAAAAAGTCACGGTTTTGAAATGTGTGACACGGATCGTGCATTGGTCGACCTTTGTCACATGGGGAGGTTGGGATGATTCCGTGCGCGCCGGGAGCATCGTAAGGTCGTCCTGCGGATGCAGGAACCACCCTCGGGTTTGAAGGACGTGCGTGCAAAAGTGTACGAGGATATATCGGGTGCGCGTAGTGTGCGGTCTCCTAAAAATGTTCCTTTTTGAGTTAAAACAGATTTTCGAAATGTGTTTTAAAGGAATGATTTTCGGGACGGGGAAAATGCAACACATAAGCACGTAAATTTTAAGGAGCCCCGATCGATCATGGAGCTGAATAGCCCCAGCTGCTAGGGACTGCCCAGATTAACCATGATTTTTCCCGGTGGAATTGCCACCGAGGTCGCCGGTCGAGAATCCAATGAGGATTGAGCCGTACGACCGCATGGATCAATTTTCCGTGTTCCACTCCTTTTTGCTATTTTTCGGGTTATTTCCCGTTTCAAAGTATGCACGATTCCAAGATGCAAATGATGCAATGCATGGTAAAGAAAGCAAGCACGATTAATGAAATCGGCGATGGGAGTCTAACCCGCTCGAAAGGGAAAAGCTTTCTTCTATTTTTTTTTCAAAATTATTTTTTCCAAAAAGGGGTCTTGGTACGTGGATTGTTAAAACCACCGGTTATCCCAACTCCCACGTCGTGGAGTGTACGGGAAGGGTAAGTGGTTTCCACCTATATACCGAGTATCGATTTTTTGTTTTGAAAATAAAAGCTTTTCTCCTTTGGGATTTCCCAAAGTCGCCAAAGCTGTGAATGTGGTGCCCAAATTTTTGTTGGATTCACGCGAGTTTGAAGACATCCGAGTTATTTGAAAAACGGAGTCGCCACGCCATTTTGATTACCTCAAAACTTTGAAAAAAGGTTTTTACTTGGGTTCGGAGGTTAAGTTACCCCTTGGGAAGAACGTTTGGCGTTCACCCAAAGTGCCTTGCGGGAGCAAGTCTCCCAAGATTTCAGTAATCGTGCTTGCTTCGTGTGCTTTCTTGTGTGCATGTGTTTGAAAATAAGGGGGGGGAATGTCCCAAGTTGTCTTCCGGACGTCTGAGCCATTTGTTGGTTGTCGCTCGAGATTCCTTGGAATTTTATGTATTTGGGATTATGATCCCGTCCTCATCTTATGACTTGTGATCATCGCATTTTAAACCTCGGGACCCTCGGGACTTGCGTGATCGAGAGAATGACTCTCTTTTGGTCAAAGATGAGGTTCTTTAGGAAAGGAGGGTCCTTAGCCCATCAATCCTACGCTTTAAGACGGTCGAGCTCGTATAGAGGCTTCATACTCTTTCTTAAGCAATAATCGGAGATATAGGGTTCAAGGTATCCCTTTCTAAAGAAATATGGAACCTTTAATGGAAGGAACGATGTAAAGATAGGATCTTTTACACCGGTCCGTTCCAAGGTTGGGGGAAAGGGGGAAATGCATGATGAAAAAATGACACTTTAATGAAAAGATGACATTTTTGGGTTGCAAATGATGCACTTAGTTTAAAGAAATAATCTTTATTGCAAATGATGCATAAAGATTTGATTTTTATGCAAATGATGCATTTTTGTTGAAGAAATTGGCATTCATTATGCAAATGATGCATAAAGATTGCATTTTGAAAAGCATATGATGCTAGTTTATGGTAAAGACATGGTCTTTAAAGCAAATGATGCTTGAACAAGGGGTTTTGAATGCAAAGGATGCATTTTCATTGAAAAGATTGGATTTTTATATGCAAATGATGCATAAAAATGACATTTTTATTTGAAAATGGGAGTTTTAGGTGCAAAGGATACACCTTTATGAAAAAGACTACATTTTTATGACAAATGAGGTCTTAATGCATGCAAAAGGGAAAGGGGGTGATAAAGATGTGATCTTTAACTATGAATGCCAAGTCCCAAGCAAGATATATGAATGCAATGAGCAAGTATATCAATTAAAAGCAAGGTTAGGGCGTGCGAGGTTACCAATTGCTTCCTTTGCTTCTTTGGTCGGAGCTAGGAGGAGAGATTGGTCTTGGATCTTCAAGGAGGAGGGAGGGAGCTTCTTGGCCTTCTTCTTCACCTTCTTGAGCCTTCACCAATATTCTTCACGTCTTGGGAGTGACTGAGTGTATTGCTATGGATTGTGTGTATTGTTGTTGTTGTTGAAATGGGTAGAGGAGGGCTCTATTTATAGGCGATGCGGATAAGGCTAATGAAGCCGTGCGGCCAGAGACCTTGGGCTAATGCAGCCGTGCGGGCTTATCCACAATGACTCAGCATTCTAGAACCATGCAAGGTGGCATTATTCTAGAACCTTCTTCCTAATTAAGAAAAACGTGTTTCTTAATTAGGAAGGCTCCCTTCAGCTCTTAATTTAATTTGGGACTATTCCAGGACATTTCCGGAACACTAGAAAGGTCCGGGGAATTACCGGGAAACTTACCGAAATTGCCGGGAAATTTAACCGGAAGGCATGAGCCAGATTTGGGTACTTACAGTATCCTGAATCAAGGTGGACCCTTGACAGGATGTGTTAAGCCATCAGGCCAAGGAGGACCCTTGGTCTTGGCCGTTGGTATCCTGAATCAAGGTGGACCCCCGTTAGGATGTATGTTAAGCCATCAGGCCGAGGAGGATCCTCGGTCTTGGCCGTTGGTATCCTGAATCAAGGTGGACCCTTGACAGGATGTGTTAAGCCATCAGGCCAAGGAGGACCCTTGGTCTTGGCCGTTGGTATCCTGAATCAAGGTGGACCCTTGACAGGATGTGTTAAGCCATCAGGCCAAGGAGGACCCTTGGTCTTGGCCGTTGGTGATCCTGAATCAAGGCGGACTCTTGACAGGAAGTGTGTTTAGAAGAGTCGGGGATAAAGTCCTTGTCTCCTGGTGTCTGTGTGAAGAGTTGATAGTTGCTTTGCGTGTTGGTAGAAACTGCTTTCGTAAAACTGAAATGCGATTACATCGAACTGCAATCCTATCAACTAACAAAAAATAAAAGACAGAAAATAAGAAACTAATCTACTGTAAAATAAACTAGACTAGTGATAATATTTTCTAAGGTTGTCGGAGTGCCACGGATGCTTGAGGTCCTTCCCCTCCTTGGTCTTCAATCTGTAGGTCCCTTCTCGAATGACTTGAGTGATGATATAAGGACCTTCCCAATTTGGGGAGAGCTTGTTACATTACGCCTTCCGACCCAGTAGCTTCAATTTTTCTAAGTACCCAATCGCCTACTTGGAATACTCTTCTGATGACCCTCTTGTCGTGGTACGCCTTGGTCCTTTGCTTGTAATTCACCATCCTCATCTGTGCAGCTAGTCGTTTCTCATCTATCAGGTCCAGGTCTAGGAGCCTATTGACCTTGTTGACTTGCTCATCATAATGGGAATTTCTCACAGTAGGGATGGCCATCTCTGCTGGTGCCATAGCCTCGGAACCGAAGGTTAATGCGAATGGGGTTTCCCGGTTGGCCCCCGGGTGGTTGTGCGAACGACCCGTAAGGCTAGGGAAGTTCGTCGACCATCTACCCTCGCGTCCCTCAAGGTTGTTGGTAAGGGCGGTTAGGACCGGTTGTTTCTTGCCTTCTGCTTGGCCATTGCCTTGTGGTACGCTAGCGAAGATTTTGCATAGGCGTACTTTTACCCTTCCCAACTCGTAGTGAATGCTTTGTGGAGAATTGCAGTCCATGATCGAGACAATAGTATGTGGGAGGCCGAATCTCGCACCCGGGATGTTGTCGTGGACAAAGTTGATCGCGTTCTCTTCCGTTATCTTGGCTAATGCCTTGGCTTCTATCCACTTGGAGAAGTAATCAACAGCTACTATCACGTATTTGCAATTACCACGGGCGGGAAGGAAGGGTCCGATGATGTCGATCCCCCACATATCAAATGGCCACGTAGGTATTACAAGTGTTTGCTCAACTGCCGGTAGTCTAGGAATGTCAGAGAATCTTTAGCACTTGTCACATTTTCTAACATAGGCGTGTGCGTCTTCCCTTAGGTTAGGCCAGTAGTAACCTAGCGATATGATCTTGTCAGCTAAGGTTCTGGCCCCCGGGTGTCTGCCGCAAACGCCTTCATGTACTTACGCGAGAGGTTACGAGATTTCCTTGGGATAGACACACCTTAGCGGGGGCTTCGTGAAAGATCTTCGGTAGAGGACTCCGCTTATTACCACGAACCTTGGAGACCTCTTCTTGATGAGTTTAGCTTGAGCTTCGTCTTCAGGGAGTTTCTCCTTCTCAATGTATTCAATGTAGTCATCGATCCAGCATCTATCTTCTTCATCTAAGAGCATGACTTGTAGTCTTTTGTACGCAGGTTCCTCGGCATAAACTACATATGTACTGGTATTAGACACATCCATGGTTGCCAGTTTGGAGAGAACGTCTGCGACTTGGTTATCTTCCCTGCCAATTTGTTTGAGCTTGAAAAATTCCATCTTCTTCGTCATATCTAGGACCAGGTCTCTATACTTGGCAAGGGTGGGGTCTTGGGCATTATACTCTCCCTTTACTTGTTTGACAACGAGTTGGGAGTCGCAGAAAGCCGCCACCTTAGTCGCTCCATAGAAGGAGGCTAATTCAATGCCAAATATTAGAGCTTCATATTCCGCTTGATTATTGGAGGCAGGGAACTTGAAACGGATGGTGTCTTGCGTAGTATATTCTCCTTCTGGGCTTTCTAGTACAATTCCAGCTCCGCTTCTTTCCTTTGTGGCTGATCCGTCTGTATACAGGATCCAACAGTTGGGTGGGAGTTCAATGGGAGAGTCTTTATCCTCTGGTGCGTTTTGCTTCCGAGAGGTGGGGAGATGCTCACCCATAAAGGCAGTCTCGACCATGAAGTCAACTAAAGGCTGTGCCAGGAGGGTCTTCCTTGGTTGGTAAGTGATATCAAACTCAGTGAGAGCGATGGACCAATTAAGGAGACGTCCGGAGCCGTCCAACTTATGTAGTATCTTCTTCAATGGTTCATTTGTGTATACGGTGATAGGATGTGCAGAAAAATAGGTACGTAATTTTCTTGAGGCGATGACTAGTGCGTACGCTATCTTCTCCACATTGAAGTATCTGCTTTCCACGTCGGACAGTGCCTTAGAGACATAGTAGACAGGCTTTTGAATTCCTTCATCATTTCGAACTAGGGCGGCCTACGACAAAGCATGATCGGTGGCGGCTAGGAAGACGTACAGCATCTCACCGGTAGTCGGACTGCTAAGCAAGGGAGGGGAACCCAAGTACTCCTTCAACCGGAGGAATGCTTCGGAGCATTCAGGAGTCCAGGAGAAGCTCTTGGTACCCTTCAATACCTTGAAGAAAGACAGTGACTTTTCAGCGGATTTGGCGATGAATCTTCCAAGGGCCGCGATTCTTCCATTAAGTCTTTGAACCTCCTTGATGGTGGTAGGTTCCTTCATGTCAACGAGCGCCTTTATTTTTTCGGGGTTTGCTTCAATCCCTCTTTGAGATACCATGAAGCCTAGGAACTTTCCGGCTGTTACCCCAAACACGCACTTGCTTGGGTTTAGCTTCATGTTATTAGCTCGGAGGTTGTGAATTATCTCTTCCAGGTCGGGAACGTGACTGCCTTCCTTGGTCTTTATGACCATGTCATCAATATAAGCTTCCATGTTGCGACCTATTTGGCTTGCAAAAACTAGATTCACCATCCGTTGGTATGTAGCACCCGCGTTCTTGAGCCCAAAAGGCATCATGATGTAACAGTAATTTCCCCCAGGTGTTTGGAAGGCCGTCTTCTCAATGTCCTCTTCCGCCATTTTTATCTGATGATAGCCTGAATAGGCATCTAGGAAGCTGAGAGTTTGGTGTCCAGCAATGGAATCAACCAACTTGTCGATTCTAGGGAGAGGATAGCTGTCCTTGGGGCAGGCTTTGTTTAGATCAGTAAAGTCTATGCACATACGCCACTTCCCATTTTGCTTCTTCACCATAACTACGTTGGCCAACCAAACGGGGTACTTGACTTCACGAATTATTCCGGCGCTAAGTAATTTCTGCACCTCTTCTTTTATAGCTTCCTCCTTGTCCCTTGCAAAATTTCTCCTTGTCTGGGAGATAGTCTTTGCCAAAGGATCAACTTCCAGGTGGTGGAGGGCTACTTCTTCATTGATCCCCCTCATATCTTCGACTCTCCAAGCAAAGACGTCAAGACTGCTTTTTAAGAGGGAGATGATTTTTTCTTTCTCTTCTGGAGATAATTGGCCCCGAGCTTGATTTTTGTTCAGGATAGTCAGGATTGATGACTACCTCTTCCAGTTCATCTACAGGCTTCATTTCAGGACCGTCACGGAATTCTAGAGACTCAATAATGATCTCTCTAATTCTTCTCCCTTCATTGTCGTTCACGTTGAGGCCTTCTTCCTCCATAAGTTTATCAACATCGGGGAGATTGACCTTCCCTAGGTCGTGGTTGGCCCCCCGAGTTCTGGCCGTTGAAGAGAGCAGGGTCTTCCTTGGATACGGGCGGAACTATGCCTAGGTCATCTGCAATTTCTTGGACCATAGGTTCTTCCTCAGGTACAGGTAGGACTATGCCTTGGTCATCTGCAATTTCTAGGACCACAGGTTCGTCCTCATCTGCAAGCACCTCACGAATATAGCTCATTCTGGAGCTAGTTTCGGTGGTTTTATGAGAGTTTGAGATCTTGATGTTTTCCTCGGGGGTATCTATCTCCACACTTTTGGATTTCTTTCTGCTCTTCACGACATGTTCCAAGAAGTCTTTGGGGGTGGCCCTCACACATCCAATCCCTGCCCGAGTGGGGAATTTAACTCGTTGGTGGGGAAGTGAGGCCACCATCCCCAGTTTAGCTTGACTTGGAATGCCTATGATCGCATGGTAATCACTAGTCAAATCCATGACTACGAAATTGACTGTGGCTTTGGCTAGGAAGGGATGATCACCGACTTCAAGTTCCAGCTCCACAGTTCCCTTGGCTCCCACCTTGTGATTGGTGAATCCTTCTAGCCTTCCATGATAGGGTTCCAACATGGTGTCTTTCAAGCCCATCTGTTGGAAGGCTGAGTAATATAGGATGTCACGGGAGGCCCCCGTGTCAACGAGAAGTCTTTCGGATTCAACATTGTCTATTCGGCCCTTTATCACCAAGGGTTGTTCACGAGCTGCTCGGCTTCCAGCCAACTCATTAGGAGAGAAACTAATGACCTCTTCTGCTTTATGGATCCAAGCAGGAACATGGTACACTTTGCTCAGCTCGTGGATCTGGCCCTTAGTTTTCTGGTAGAAGTTACCTCTTCCCGTATCACATGCAACTCGTCCTGTGAGGCCTCGCTGCGGCCTCTTCATCCTCGCTTTTGTCGTCATCTTCACTTTCCTCTTCCTTTCGCTTCCGCTTGTTGTCTTTTTTCATGACATAACGATCTAACTTTCCCTCGTCGACCCATTTTTGGATTATTTTCTTGAGGGCCCAACAGCCATCAGTGGTGTGCCCGTGGTCTTTGTGAAAATCACAGTATTTGTTCATGTTACGAGGGAATTTTGGCTTGTCAGTCATTGGATGGGGTGGAGGAAGGTTGACCAGCTGCATGATTTCAGAGATGGGTTTTGTAAGAGGAGTGAATTCAAGCTTCTCCGTGCTCCTTGTTTTATTTTTCCCTTTGGAACCCTTGTCGTTCCCATTATCATTCTGGCGAGTGCCTGTCGCCTCTGTTTCTGTCTTGTCAGCTCCCCTTTTCTTTGTTTTGTCCTCAGCCATGGAAATGGCATAAGCTACCTTGTATAGTTCGGACTTTGTTTGAGGTTCCCGGGCTGAAAGTTCATAAACGAGGGGACCAGATTTTAGGCCAGAGTTGAAACAAACAATGACTTCCCTATCAGTGAGGCTCTCTTCAACCTGGTCTGCCATTTTTCGGAACCGATTATAATAGCTGAGGGTGGTCTCTCCTTTCCTGCTCAATGTTGGCCAAGTCGGCGGCCTTATCTTCCTCTTACCGGTAGCAAAGTGGTCCAAGAACATTCTCCTCATGCCTCTCCAGCAGTCGATGCTACTTCTTTTAAGCTCACGGAACCAGGTCAAAGCTGTTCAGGAGAAGGTGCTCGCGAAAGCTTTACGGAGCGGGTCATCGGCGGTGGTGAGGAGATTCATAGTTTGTTCAAAACTTTGCACGTGGTCTTTTGCATCGGTAGTGCCATTGTATTTTTCGAAATTAGGGAGCTTGAGGTGGGGATTAGGTGGAGTCCGCGGTTATTCTCAAGGAGAATGGACGTGTTGCCTATCATAATCATCGTCATTGAACTTCTTTCCCCTCTCCGTGTCATCCAGTCTTTGCTTCAACAGCTCCCATTGCTTGGTTTCCACTCCTTGTCACCGCTTGAGCGGGTGCTTCGTTGGGAGCTTCGACGGATTTGTCCTTGGGCGATCATTCACCCTGCGTGCTCCGCGTCATGTCGGTGGCTATCCCGTTTGGAAGGGGCCTTATCACGCGCTTCATTCCGTGTCTTGGCCACCAAGTATCATCCTGTACGGTTCCGGGGTCCTTGGCTTAGCAATTTCACGAACACGGGGACGGGGAGAATCCCGACGATGCCGTGGAAGAGGAGAATCATGGCGGGATCAACGAGGACGAGGAGAATCTGGACGCCGGGGTGCTATAACTAGACGAGGTGGTGACATTCGCCTGTTTAGACTGAGCCTTGTCCTTAGGTCCCTTGAGTTCACCTCCTCTTCCCTGGGAGTCAATTGGCTTCTCAAGTCAACTACCTGATCCCTTTTCTTACTGTCATGCCGAGGACGGGTAGGTTCCCGGGGTGGTAGTTCAGCGGTCTTGAGGAGAGGAGCTCGTTGCTCACCTTGTCCCTTTTCGAGGGGGTTGCCCACAGATGGTCTAATAAATTCAGCCATGGAATGCTCTGGGTCCAATTGCAAGAGAGCAGCCTGTGTTTCATACATTCTTTGTAATGTCTCCATTTGCCTATGTAACAAAGAGCGTCGGTCAATGGGTTGACTTCCTCCTGCTTGACCGGCGTCGGCATTCTTTGTTTTCTTCCTTCCCACTTGCTTTCCGCGGGCACGAGTAGGACGAGGAAGCTCAGCACCTTCTCCCTCGGCATTCACCTGACCCTTGGAACGAAGGGTCATGGAGAGGGGAGGAGGGGCATCTGGCTGAGGTAGAGGAGGAGGAGGAGGCAGCTCCTCGGCTCCAGTGTTCGCCCCATTCACCTGGGTTGGGTCCTCAGCCGTAACACTCGTAAACTGTCCTTCCATTGTGAGTCAACAGCAAATTACCAAGTGTAAATTTTCCAAAAACCACAATTTCAATAGAACCAAATTTATGGCCAAAATTAGGGCAAATTTTGACCACAAACAAACAGCTAATTGTGACTTTTTTCAACACCAAAGAATTCAAGCAAAACTGGGGCGGAATTTCACGCCAAAAACGCCTCCAACGGAATCTGGGTAAATTTCGGTTGAAACTTGCAGATTCCGGCGGTTTCAAGAACAGAGCCCAAACGATTCCAGAAATTCCGTTCAATGAGAGAAAAATTTCGGCAAGAAAATTGGCTTTTAGCGAACGTTTCCCAGGCCAAACAAAGGGTGTTTGAATCGATTTCCCGGCAATGGAATCAATTGATGATGCCAAAATCGTCAAATCAGCCCAAATCCAAGCGATGATTGCTCCGGTGATTGCAAGGCCTGAAAATAAGAGAAAACACGTAAACTAAGCCGGGGCGGATCCGGCTAAAGGCCCTCCGGCGTGAGAGTAAGTTCACGATTTTTATATGAGAAAACAAATTGACAGAGTTTTCCCAATGTAAAAAGTAACGTACCCAATAATGAGCCATGGGGCTTGTATTTATAGGGATGGATTGATAGAATCCATGTTGGAGTGAACTTGTAAAGAGATAAGATATAATCCTAAAAGAATTATATCTGATGAAGAATCATTGTTTGACTTGAAGTGGTGTTGGTAATTATAATCCTGATTGGATCATTCTTGTATGTATAATCCTTGTTGAATAAGGACTGTATAACTGCTAGCCGAAACGCCGAGGAACATAAATGTTTTACCTCGGCCTTGGCAAATAGACCGAGATAAATGATTCTGTTTCCTCGTCATTTGGAGATTGGCCGGCATGTATATATGCCGGGGTAAATGATTTTGTTTCCTCGTCACAGTGATGAAATGCCGAGGTAAGAACTTTTCTCTCCTCGTCACTTGCGACATGACGGCCCAAGCATGATGGCATAAGGCCGAGGTAAACGTTCCTCGGCATACGAGGAAGTCCTTACTCGGCCCTAATACTTGGTTATTAGATAATATTCATGGCCCAATCCAATTGAGCCCAGCTCGAGCAAGCCCATGTTCGTATCTCGATTTATACCGTTCAGTAATATTTTATAAAATATTCACTGGGACGAAAATTGTAATTTATATTTTTTAGCCGAAGTAGTATTATTTTGTTAAAATCTTTTGTAAAAATTAATGTTTATAATGTTCGTGTATTCGTGTCAGAAAAAAATTTTAATTTTTGAGACAAATAAATTCATTGAGGCAAAGGAAGCAATTTTTTTTTGATATAGAAAGTAGTACTCCCTCCGTCCCAGACCAAGGGTTATCGGTGGGGATTTCACGCTTCTTAAGAAATTTTTTAAAAAATGAATAAAAGTTAAAAGTGGGATAGGAAATAGTAGTTAATGATTGTTTTTTTTTGTAAATATGTTAACTTTATAAGGGTATAATGAATGGTTTTTTTGTAATATGAGGTAGGGAATAGTAGTAAAAAATGAATATTAATTATGAGACGAAATTAATATTCATTTTTGAATTGAAGAATTTTTTTTTCTTCTCTCTCTTACAAAAAAACATTCATTATACCCTTATAATTTTAACATATTTACAAAAAAAAACCAATCATTTAACTTACTATTTCTCCCACTCATTCTCTCTCCTACAAAAAAACCATTCATTAACTTACTATTTTTCTCACTAATTCTCTTTTCTATTAAATATTTTTTTACTTTTACATTTTCTCTCCTCTAATCTTCTACCCACTTTCAATTTTTTTATACATTTTTTGAATTTTTTTAAAAAAAATCGTGAAATACTCCCCTATGACCCTTGGTCTGGGACGGAGGGAGTATAATTTTTTTATATGTCCAAAAAAATAAACATTGCTTCCTTCGTCTCAATAAACATTTAAAAAAATAATACTACTTTATTTGTCTAAAAAATTAATGTAATATTCATTTCGAATCGAAAACAATATTCATTTTTTTTGGATAAAAAATGTAGTATTATTTTTGGGTTATTCGTCTAAAAAATTAATTTAATATTCATTGCTTCCTTCTTCCAAAAAATATTCATTGGGATGAAGAAAATAATGCTCTTTTTTTTGAATAAAAAATATAGTATTATTTTTGGGTTATTCATTTCGAATCGAAAGCAATATTCATTTTTGAAATATTGTAATGTTAGTGACTTCGTTTCAAAATATGACATTAATTTTTTAAACAAATTAAGTAATATTTTATAAAATATTCACTGGGATGAAGATAGTAATTTATTTTTTTAGCCGAAGTAGTATTATTTTGTAAAAATTAATGTATATAATGTTAGCGTCTTCGTGTGTCAAAAAATAAATATTAATTTTTGAGACAAGTAAATTCATTGAGGCAAAGGAAGCAATTTTTTTTTGATATAAAAAGTACTACCTCCGTCCCACCTCAATTGATCCACTTTTCTTTTTGGGACGTCCCACCTCAATTGATTCATTCCTTAAATGGAAAGCTTTCCATATATTTATATCATTATCATCTTCATATATTTACAAAAAAATCATTCATTATACTCTTATAATGTTAACATATTTAAAAAAAAAAAAAACTAATCATTAACTTACTATTTCTCTCACTCATTCTCTCTCCTATTAAATATTTTTAACTTTTACATTCTCTCTCCTATTTCCTATCACACATTTAACTTTTACATTTTCTCTCATCTAATTTATATCCATTTTATTCATTTTTCTTAAAAACAGTGAAATAAACCAAGGGACCAATTGAGCCGGGACGGAGGAAGTAGTATTGATTATGGGACGAACGTAATATTCATTTTTGAATTGAAGAAATATTTTTTCCTTAAAAAGCAGAATTTTTTTATATGTCCAAAAAAAATTAACATTGCTTCCTTCGTCTTAATGAACATTTTAAATAATAATACTACTTTATTCGTCTAAAAAAGTAATATCATATTTTGAGGCGAATGCACTAACATTACAAACATTAATTGCCAAGGCGAATGAAGTAGTATTATTTTTCAAAATATTAATTGGGATGAAGGGAATAATGCTCATTTTTTTGAATAAAAAATGTATTACTCCGTCCGTCCCACTCCAATTGAACCATGGCATCTTTGCACGTTTTTTAAAAATTTTTTTTTAAATGAATAAATAATTGAAAGTGGGTAGAAGATTAGAGGAGAGAGAATGTAAAAGTTAAAAACATTTAATAGGAGAGAGAATGAGTGGGAGGAATAGTAAGTTAATGATTTATTTTTTTTGTAAATATGTTAAAATTTTAAGGGTATAATGAATGATTTTTTTGTAAATATATAAACATTATGAGGGTATAAATGTCCGAAACACTGTTCACTTCTTTCCATTTATGGAATGACTCATTTGAAATGGGAAGTCCCAAAAAGGAAAGTAGCTAAATTGAAGTGGGATGGATATAGTATTATTTTTGAGTTATTCATTTTGAATCAAAAGTAATACTCCCTCCGTCCCATAGATTTATGGACTTTTGGGTTTTGCACGGGAATTAAGGAGGAAATATTATATTGAAAGTGTTGTGAGTGTGAAAATAAAATAGGAGAGAGAATGAGTTGAGAGAATAGTAAATTATAATGGTGATGTGAGTATTAAAATAATGTAGGAGAGAGAATGAGCGGAGGGAATAGTAAAGATTCCTTTCCATTTAGGGAAAGTTAGATATTATTGTGGGACGCCCAAAATAGAAAGTTTACATATTATTGTGGGACGGAGGGAGTATTCATTTTTGAAATGTTGTAATGTTAGTGTCTTCGTTTCAAAATATGACATTAATTTAGTAAACAAATTAAGTAAGTATTTTATAAAATATTCACTGGACGAAAATAGTAATTTATATTTTTTAGCCGAAGTAGTATTATTTTGTAAAAATCTTTTGTAAAAATTAATGTTTATAATGTTAGTGTCTTCGCCTCAGAAAATAAATATTAATTTTTGGGACAAGTAAAATCATTGAGTCAAAGGAAGCAATTTTTTTTTTTGGGATATAGAAAGGAGAAAAATTAATTTCATATTTTGAGACGAATGCACTAACATTAAAAACATTAATTGCAGAGGCGAATGAAGTAGTATTATTTTTTAAAATCTTAATTGGGATGAACAGAATAATGCTCTTTTTAAAAAAAAATGTAGTATTATTTTTGGGTTATTCATTTTGAATGAAAAGTAATATTCATTTTTGAAATGAAGAACATCAATTTTTTTATAGAAGTTCATTTTTTAAAATACTAGATTGACTCCCGTGCGATGCACGGGACATTACTGTATATTCAAAAGACAAAAATTGAAAAAAAAAAAAATAATAATTCGTTTATACATTATGAAATAATTTCATAAAGACTACATTGTCAATACATAAAAATTAGAAAACAATAAAATAGAAATAAAACAAAAATCATTAGAAATATGCATTTCTCCATATTCAATTCTATAATAATTGATCATTTAAAAAAGTAAATAAAACACACGAATCACATACGAAATAAGTTATTGAAATTAGTAAAGAAATGTGAAGATTGGAAATATAGTTAAAAAAAGATGATATTTTATTTATTTTTGATAAACAGAAATTTTTAAATAAAAACATAAGATTTGTTCATACCAAAAGAATAGTACAATTATCTAATAAAAATTAATGTCATTCTTTTTCGAATGAAAACTTTCCATTAAGGCATGCTCGTACATCTAAAAAGTTATGGCATATTTATTTACATTAACTCATTATGAACATAATTATGATATTTATTTTCAATTTAACTTATTTAATTTTTAGGAGAAAATTAAAAATCCTAAAAATACTAACAATTTCGGATAATGAAAATAAATTTCCCCAAACCCCCCACTTCCTAATCAAACCCAACCCACTTCTTCCTCTCTCTCTTTTAAAATACAAATTTATACTACCGTTATTTCTTATAATATTGACATACACTTCAATCAAAATTTTAAAAATAATGACCATCTTTGCAGATATTCGTCTTTATAAATACACAATATTTTGAGACAAATATAAAGATCGACAAATTTATCAATACAATATTTTGATGACCATCTTTGACGTTATTTCAAAATGTAATTTTTATCAAACATAATTTTTTGAATTATCATTTATAATTAAAAAAATTACTTCACACTTCATTAATTCGCACTTAAAAGAAATTGAAAAATTAGTAAAGAATAATTAACAAATTTATATTTAAACAAAGGAATTTTTTTTCTTTTTTCAAATCAAATGAAAGAAGTCTCTACTTAAAGAGAAAATAATTAACAAATTTCGGTTTATCCGGTTCAAACGGTTAACTATAGCCCTTTTTTTTTTTTCAAATTAGTCCTTTTAAAGAATTTTTTAACAATTTCCTTAAACTATTTATAAAAAAATTCCATAGTCACAGCCAAGGCAAATGCCAAGGCCACGACAATGGCCGGCCATGCAAAAAATGTAGCCCAAGTATGGTATAAATTGCTCATCATCAGCCTCTTTTATAGCCAATTTTTTTGGATTTTTTGGTTTTCTTTCAATGTGGGATAACATCCCAAGGGAGGCGGCAAGGGCACACTGCCAAGGCCATGGCCGGCCAAGGCCGAGCCAAAGCAAGGCCAAGGGCGAGCCACAAGCCTTTCATTATTTTTGATTCATTTCGATGTGGGATAACTCCCAAGGCCACATGGCTAAGGCCACATGGCCAAGGCCATGGCCGGCGAAGGCCGAGCCAAAGCAAGGCCACAGCCATCCAAGGCAAGGCCACGGCCGAGCAAAGCCGAAGGCCCAAGTCCAATTTCTATTTTATTTTTTCAAATAAATAATATCTTAATATTATATTTTTTATTTGTATAAAAAATATACTCCCTCCGTCCCACCAATTGCTTCACCCTTTTCCTCCGGCACGGGAATTATGGTAATGGGAGGGAAAAAAAATGTTGTGAGTGTAATTTGAAAATAGGAGAGAGAATTAGTGGAGGGAATAGTAAATTTGAAAAGTGTTGTGAGTGTAATAGTGTTTTAGGAGAGAGAATGAGTGGAGAGAATAGTGAAGATTCTTTGCCAAAAAAGGAAAGGTGAAGCTTCTAACGGGACGCCCTTTTGGGTAATTAGTGAAGCTTTTATTGGGACGGAGGAAGTATTTTTTTTTGACAAATAATAAAAATAAGTGGGCAATATCGTTTGGATTTATATATAAATTTATAAAATATTTTGACAAATTTTAAAATATTATTTTGAAATATTTATTTTGACAAATAAATAGCATCTTGATATACCCTCCTATCCAAAATAAAACGGTTAACTTTTCTTTTAAAACGGTTAACTAAAAACCTTTTTTTTTTAATTTTAAATTAGACCTTTTAAAGAAATTTTTAACAAATTCGATTAACTTTTCTTTGAAAAAATTCTTAGTCACGGCCAAGGCAAAGGCCTCGGCCACGGCCGGCCACTTACACGGCCAGCAAATGTAATGGCCCATAATGCCAAGCCCACTCATTATATATAAGCATGAACCACATTTTCTTTGTTATTTATCCGATGTGGGATAAGTGACCAAGGCCAAGGCAAGTCCAAGGCCAAGGTCACGGCCAAGGCCACGGCTGCCAATTAATTCCTTAGTTGCCGATGTGGGATAGACCAAGGCCAAGGTCAGAATGTGACTCATCAAAAGTTCACGCAGCAGGTGTTGTATGTATGAACATTAAACCATCTAATCTTCTTTTGGATGAAAATGGTCATGCTGTGGTTTCTGATTATGGACTTCAAGCAATTCTAAAGAAACCTACTTGCCGTAAAGCAAGGTCAGAATGTGACTCATCAAAAGTTCATTCGTGCATGGATTGTACAATGCTGAGCCCAAACTATACAGCTCCAGAGGCGTGGGAGCCTGTAAGGAAGTCACTGAATCCCTTTTGGGATGATGCCATTGGCATTTCTACAGAATCAGATGCTTGGAGCTTTGGTTGTACTTTGGTGGAAATGTGCACTGGTTCTGTTCCGTACGTTGAGTTGCACCTCTATTTGTTTCATTTATATTGTTTATTTTTAAATCTCACTCTCTCTCTCTCTCTCTTTTCCTTTTTTGGGTGTGTGTGTGTGGGGGGGGGGGAGAAAATGAGTTGAAACTTAACAATACCTGTTGATGAATGTTGTGTAGGTGGGCTGGCTTAAGTTCTGAGGAAATATATCATGCAGTTATCAAGGCAAGGAAACAAATTTCCACAATATGTAAGTGTAGTAGGTGTAGGTATACCAAGGGAGCTGTGGAAAATGATTGGTGACTGTCTTCAGTTCAAGGCATCTAAAAGACCGAGTTTCAATACAATGTTAGCAATATTCCTACGACATCTACAAGACTTACCTCGTAGTCCTCCTGCAAGTCATGATAAGTAAGAACACAGGATTGTAGCCATGGATTTTTAATAGATTCAATAACAAAATTCCTTGACATTAATAAACATTGATTCTGCTTAAGCATGATGAATTGAACTTGTGAGTTTTTCTGTGTGGCTTATATCTATGTGCTTGAATCCATGTGTTCCATTTCTATTATGCTGATGTTTATGCACAAAGTTTGTTTGTTACTCCCTCCGTCCCTTAGTGAATGTCTAGTTTGTAGAAGATTTTGTCCCAAAGTGATGTTTATTCTCTAAATAACCTTGTCCCGAAATATCTTTTCACCATTTTTTTCACACTTTATTATATACTTGCAAAACCAAAAGTTTAGCAAAAATATATATGCATCTTTGGCATTAAATAAAAATATTCATTTTTAGAATGTCCCTTGAATGAAAAATAGACATTCATTTTGGGACGGAGAGAGTGTATTGTATTTGTATTATTATTTTTATAAAGTTTTGCTAGTTTCTTGATTGGTTCGTTTAATAAATAATGTTCTTGTTTTTTGTCTATGCCTGCAGTGATGTGGTCATTTGTCCCGGAACTAATGGAATAGCACCAGCTCCAATATCTGAGCCTGAAGTCATCCAGGATAACCCACACTTTCTTCACCGACTTGTTTCTGAAGGAAATGTAGATGGTGTTAGGTGAATACCTACTTCTATTTTACTTTTAGTTTCTTGATTTTGATAATTTCATGCTTTGTACTTCATGTTATGTTTCCCATTTTCCAATACAGAGGATTGCTTGCAAAAAGCCGCATTATGAATACCATATCAATAAAAAAATTTAGAATTATTAAAAAAAAATTATTACGATTTATAAATTTTTTCACTAAAAATATATACAGTATTTATTTATTAAAATATAAATTTATTAATTATATTTTTATTATAATTTATAAATTATATTTTTTTCAAAAAAAAATATAAATTTATTAATTATATTTTTATTATTATTTATAACTTATAACAAAAATAAAATTTTATTGTGTATTTACAAAGAAAATTTTTTAATTATGAATTGTTTTATCCGGATCCGACCCGAATACTTAAGGGTCATACCCGAATCCGACCCAAAATTACCCGAACCAAGCCCCGATCCAATTAGAGGCCAAAAGGCGAGGGCATGGGCCAAGGCAATGGGCAAGGGCCACAGCCGGCCAAAATCATATATCCAAGCCATGGCCAGCTTCAGATTATATAGGGAAGGAGACACTTTTTTTTTTGGTTTAAAACCAATGTGGGATAAAATCCTGAATGGGCCACGGCCAAGGCCAAGGCCGGCCAAGGCCGAGCCACGGCCAAGGCCAAGGCAGGCCAAGGCCGGCCAAGGCCAAGGCATGTTGTCCTTTTTAATTGCAATTTTGCCATGTTGTGAAAAGATGAAAATGCCCCTTCAAGCCCCTTTAATTACCAAAACCTTGTTATTATATATTTATAGATTTATTTGAGATGGAAAAATAGTATTTCAATTTAGTTTTCTTTAGTAATACATATTTTTTTATTATTATTTTTGTAATTTAAAGTAAGACGGAGAAGAACGGACCTTTGAATTTTCGGTAGGCCTGCTTTGCTGCTGATATCTATATCCATATAATATTTCAAGATAAAGAAATTATTATTTCAATTTTTTTTATGTGGGTAGGAAATGGGTTATGTACTCATTTTACTAAAAGCTTGGTCCCAATTTTCTAAGTCTCCATCTATATATTTAAAATAGCTCATTCGTTCATTTTAAAATATATTGAGTACTAAATATTGTCTCTAAACTTGCTCTTTATACTAATCAATGTTTCATCTGCTTTGCAATTTAAATAATTTTATAGCTCCCTTCATCCCAAAATGAGTTATAAAAAAATTCAAAAAATTGATCTTTATTTTGAAGAACTCAAAATTTTGCAATGACCTATTATATGTCGCTACATCCAGAGAGTTAAAATGTAAATGAATTTAAATATTGATATGTAATGATGATAATACTGACCACTATAATATTTGTACTGACAATATAGTAATCACTAAATTTGTTCACAATATATAAAAACAACTCCCTTTTATTGTTTTAAAACATTTCGTCTTTTTTGTATTAATAACGGTCCGTGTATCGCACGGGTGTTACACTAGTATACTCCATCCGTCCCATAGAACTTTACTCCTTTACTGTTGAGAACGGAAAATAAGAAATAATGTTATTAAAGTAGGTATTATGAGTGGGAAGAGAGAGAATGAGTGGAGAGAATAGTAAATTTGAAAAGTGTTGTGAGTATGACAAGTGGGTCCCATGAATAAAGAAGTATTAAAAAATTTTCTTTTTTAGGAAAGTGAGTCTTTAAAGTGGGACACCCAAAATAATAAAAGGAGTAATATTTTATGAAACGGGGGGAGTAATTTAAAGGAGGTTTAAATTAATTTTCAAACATTAAATGGGTTAGTTTTGAAACCCCACCCCACCCTCATAGGTTAAAATAAATACAATTAGATTAGGTTAATTTGTTCATAAATTTAAAAATATTTAAAATTCAAATTAGACATATATAAATATATGGAGATAATACAGTTTCATATTCTCTCTCCCCTCCCCCCTCTCTCTCTAAGTTTTCTTTATATAGTGATACATTTCATATATATCTCCTCCCCATTCTCTGATTTGTCCCTACCCAAATTGAAATTATATATCCCTACTATTTGTTTATTTAACACAAGCTACGTGCTCCCACTATTAAATTTGTTAACCACATATATGAATTAATGTTTCTTTTAATATTATTTACATGTTGGTGAAAATCTCAAATTTTCAAAATATTGATTGAATTTTCATTTTGAAAACAAGATTTTTTTTATTGCATTTAAAATTTATTTATATTTTTTATCTAACTTAATTATCTTTGACGTTGCAGGTGTCAAAGACATCGACGAAAATTGATGATAACGCATATATTTCGAGAAACAAAATGGATATTCAGATATTAGAGCTTTACGAGTCGTTCTTTACGTACTCCGTATTAAATGTTTTCTGATCAATGATCATATTAATTATTTTCTTTATCAAATTAATTTTAAATGGTTTTTTTTAGAAGGATAGTGTGGTAATAAAAAATTTGTTTGATTGTCAAATAAGTATATATTCATCAAAATACTCCTTCCGTCCCAGCGAAAGAGCCACAAAATTAGCTGGGCATGCAAAATAAGAAATGTGATGTAGGAAAGAGAAAAAGTTTAAATGTTGTGAGTATGAAAAATTAAATAGGAGAGAGAATGAGTGGGAGGTGATGTAAGAAAGAGAATGTTGTGAGTGTAAAAGTAAAGTAGGAGAGAGAATGAGTGGAGAGAATAGTAATTTAAGGTTTCCTTTTTGAGAAAATAATTTTTTAAATGAAACGCTCAAAAAAGAAATAAATGACTTTTTCATTGGAACGAAGGGAGTATAAATTAACATATTACAATAGCTAAATCAAATTATATTAATTTACTTGATATCCCGAATACAATGCCTTTCATTTCAATTAAGAAGCTGTTACATTGTTTCATTTCTCATCAATAGAAAATTCAAATGTATTATCTGTTTCGACCCAATTTTTCCTTCCTTCCTTCTGCTGCAAGTAAGTAATAATTACCTAAAATTTAATTCTTCGATTACCGAGAAATTCACAGTCATAGTACAGCGTGCTCGTGCTGTCACTTCCATCCATGCAAAAGCAAGCACCCTGAAATCTCAATAATGAGTTTTAGATAGACTGTGTTTCACTTTAAACTGGAAAATTAGGACATTTTTTTCTAATGATTTTTATTTTGAAACAACATTTCAATAATTGTCTATATTTTGGACTATTTATAGATATATAATAACAAGGTTTCAGTAATTGTTTGGTCTTTGAGAGGTATTTTGGTCATTTCACACGGTGGCAAAGAGGGAATTAAGAAGGCTAAAAACCCACGTGGCAGCCTATTATTCGACGGAGTATTTTTTTTTTTTTTTTAAATCAGTTTGTCCAAGTGTCGAATGAAGGAGGAAGGGTACTTCAGTAATTTCGCTGGCGCGTGAAAGACACGCACCGACAAGGGCGAGTTCAAGCGCATTTCCAGTTTCTTTTTTTTTTTTGTTTCGCCACATGGCACCTCCCCATTGGTTGGACGGATTTCAAAAAAAATAAAATTATCCCATTTATTTGACCTCGATTATTATATACTCCCTCCGTCCCGGTAGAAGTGTCACCCTTTTAAGGGTGGCACACAAATTAAGGAGGGAATAGAATATTCAAAAATAATGAAAACTGATGAGGCTAAACTTGGATTAGTAAACTGGAACCAAAATTCAAATAATGTTAATGCTTCCCACCAAAATTCAAATAATGTTAATATCACAGTGATGTACAAAGATTAACTAGACACCTGGCAGTTGCTTTTTAATTTCCCTCCAAATAACAAAAGGTGGGGGGAATAAAAGCTTTCACTATTTACATAACCAATTACAACAACAAAATTCCCAGCAGCAACTCTGTTCTTCCAGCAAAAGAGAATTCATTTAGTGGGGTGTTCTTCTTCCAGCAAGTTCATTTCACAAAAGTTGGAGGGCAGCAACTGTGATCAAAAGACTTCAACAAAATGGCAACAACTTCAACAAGAAGCGGCAGCAACCTTCTAGCCAAGCCAAATCTGTCTAACAACCAAATGAACTTGCTGGCCCAATTTTTGATTGAAGGCATGGTTGGTGGGAAGCTTCCTAGAGGTTACATATCAACAACTGCGACCAAATTTGGACTCAATCGCAGGAGTGTCTTCAGGTATTGGAAGAAAGTGGTGGATCAACGTAGTCAAGGTATTCCTATCAATTTAAATTCAAAGAAAGTTGGAGTATTTAGGAGCAAAAGAGTGCAATTAGATGAAGAGAAAATGAAAGCAATTGATTTACATAAAAGAGGAACAATTCGAAATTTAAGTCAAGCACTAGGAATTAGTAAAAGTACAATTGGGAGATGGAAGAAAGAAGGAGTGATCAGGGCTCACACTAGTGCAATAAAACCAGCCCTAACATATGAAAACTGTTTAGCAAGGCTGAAATTTTGCCTTGAAGCTATCTCTTATCATCAAGATGTTGATTGTGTCATTTTCAACTCAATGGATAACATAATACACTTGGATGAAAAATGGTTTTACATAACCAAAGATTCAGTGAGATACTACATGTGTAGAGGGGAAGAAGATCCCCATAGAACATGTCAAAGCAAAAGATTCATCACAAAAGTGATGTTTCTTTGTGTTGTTTCAAGACCAATCTATGATAGCAATGGTTCATTAATCTTTGATGGAAAAATTGGTATGTGGCCATTCATTAAGAAAGAACCAGCCAAGAGAAACAGCAAAAACAGAGAAGCAGGTACAATGGTTACAAAACCATTGGATTCAATCAATAAAGAAGTGACAAAAGACATGCTCCTTAACAAAGTAGGTATTCCAGCAATGTTTAATCCAAGTCTTTATTTTTTTATTTTTTTTTTCATAACAGGTTCATAAATTTTTTTTTTTTTTTTACATAACAGGTTCTTCCAGCAATTAAGGAGAAATGGACATTCACATCGACAAAAGACATCATTATCCAGTGGGATAATGCTCCACCACATATCAACAATGATGATATTGATTTCGTGACGCAAGAACATGTGATGGCTTTAACATACAAATACAATTTCAGCCACCAAATAGCCCTGACACAAATATCAATGACTTGGGATGGTTCAACTCATTAGATGCAAAGAGAACTAGTATTCAAGCAAGCACTGTGGTTGAATTGGTAGATGGAGTTCTAAAAGCTTTTGAAGAGTTATCAGATTACACACTCAACAAGCTATTCATCTCACTTCAAGCATGTCTCAGATGCATAATGGATCTTAGGGGTGCAAACAATTACCCCTTACCACATCTTGGTAAAGATCCTATGCAAAGCAATGGTCAATTACCCAGAGATTTGACAGTGAATAAAGAACTTGTCATGTGTTGCATTAGATATCTACAACAAGCTGGGCATGCAGGTAAGTTTGAAGGCATGATGCATGAAATGGAGCTTCTTCACATGTGTTTGTAAAACCTCATCAAAGAGAGACATTTTGGAAAGATGCATTAGATATCATTTTCTACTCTCAGTAACATATCATCATAGAGTAGTTTTTGTAGGGACCAACTTTTGGAAAGTGTTTTCTACTCTCAGTAAAAGATCATCACAGAGTAGTTTTTGTAGGGACTTTTGTAAAAAATGTGAAGAAACATCCCAAGGTCAATCAATGTTATTAACCTTTTATTCTCAGATTACAAAATCATCATTGAATAATTGCATCTCACCAATTCAAACTCAACCACTGAATACCACAGATGCATAAAGAACCAAAGCAAACATCAATTAGGCAAAAAATTCCACATCACAGTTCTTCTCAGATTTTAATCATCATAGAACTGGACACATAGTGGCAGACCAATGTAAAAAGTGTTCTTATCAGTTGCAACTAATAGTGAGCATTTTAGCAAAACATCACAAAATAGGTCAACAAGCCATACTCATCATTTCACATCCAAATTAGTACCAAACTCCCAAAAATGTAAGCAAAACATCACAAATTTTCACATCACATAAAAGAGTCACCATTCGAAATTTCAGAGATAGAGAAAGAAGACATAAACCTGCTCCTTAAGCCATCGTTGTACAGCCGGACAATGCAAACCCAACATCAACAAATAATTTCTGTGCTTCTGGACCTTCTGCTCATATGAATCGACCATGGTTGAACCATTTCGGACATAAATTTCATCAAGTTCCTTGGATAAAGACCACCACGGCTCATTAAAAACAGAAATAGGAAGGATACGTCGACCTGGTTGAACCATTGTTTCCCCAAATATGTTCCGACAATATTGTGTTTCCTCAACCACTGAATCGCCGGCAACGATTGAAGAATCGTTCGTCGCCATGGTCGATTCATCTTGGATTTTGATGGAAAGGTTTGAATCCATGTAGAAAGGAGAAAATGAGAGAGACAAAACCCAAAAATGGCAAGAAATTTCTTTGGGTAGTCGAGAGTGAGAGAGAAATCGAGTGAGAGAAACTAGGGTTCTTCGTATGGCCAGTAGCAATTGATGGAACCGATTACGTTTGAATCCATGGAGAAAGGAGAAAACGATGAAGATCAAACCCAAGATTTCAAGGTAATTGCTTTGGGTTGTCGAGATTGAGAGAGAAATCGAGTGAGAGAAACTAGGGTTCGTCGTAAGGAAAGGGTGAACGGCGTATTCTGGAAAGGATGAGAAAAAGTGAGGAGAGAGAATAGGTAATGGGTTGTTTTTGATTTATCTGATTAATGATTTAGGTTTAATTAGTTTAGGGTTAGGGTTAGTTAAATTAAGGGTTAATGTTAATTTAGTGGGCCCCACCAATTAAAATAATGTTAAAACATTTCCTTTTTAGGAAAGGGTGACGCTTTAAACGGGACACCCTTTTGGGTAAAAAGTGACGCTTCGGCCGGGACGGAGGGAGTATTAAATTAATTTTTTTAATTTTTTTTTTCACCAAAATTCATAATTTTTTTTTCTCTTTAAATAGAGACAATTTTCATTTGATTTGGACACATAAAAAAAATATTTTTTAAAATATAACTTTCTAATTATCATTTGTTTTTTTTTATTTTTCATTTTTCAATATGGTTTTAGTCAAAATTATTTAAGTGTGAACTATTTTTTTATTATAAATGATAATGGTAATAATATTAATTTTACTAATTATAAAAATAAATAATATAAAATAAATTAAAAGTGATGGGGTGTAGGATAATTAGTTGGAATGGAGAATATGGTTATAGGTTTATTTTAGTTCGATACATCAAACCATTTATTTATTTTATTTAAAAAAAAATTGAAGCATAGTCAATAAAATATTAATTACTTCTATTAACAATTACAAAAATAAAGTGGATAGTAAATGATTTATTTTGTTTCTTATATTTTTGGTGTAAAAAAATAATCAAGAATATAAAATAAAATAAAAGTGGTGGGATATAGGACGATGTGTTGGAATGGTGTTGAATTATATATATATATATATATATATATATATATATATATATATATATATATATATATATATATATATATATATATAATAAAATATAAGTGGATAGTAAATGATTTATTTTGTTTCTTATTTTTTATTGGTTAAAATTATGGGAGCTGTAAATTACACGGGCATAAAGAGGCACGTTAATGCATTTTTTTTTTATAATTTTAGTTTTGTATTTTTCATCGTATTTGTAGTTAACATTAAATAAGTGTGAAGTATTTATTTTAAATAATAAATGATAATAATAATAATAATTTTACTAATCATAAAAATAAATGATATAAAATAAAATAAAAGTGATGGGATATAGAATGATGAGTTAGAATGGTGTTGAATTATCTATATATATATATATATATATATATATATATATATATATATATGATAATTTTAGTTTTGTATTTTTCATGGTCTTTGTAGTTAAAATTAAATAAGTGTGAAGTATTTATTTTAAATAATAAATGATAATAATAATAAAAATATTTTTACTAATCATAAAAATAAATGATATAAAATAAAATAAAATTGGTTGGGTATAAGATGATGAGTTAGAATGGTGTTGAATATATATTTAATATTAATATTAATAATTATATATGTATATTTTTTTTTAAAATCATATATGTATATTTAATATTAATCATTATATATGTATATAAATATAATTACACCTACCTTGAACTTGAAGCTTCATTATATACCAAGGCCAAGGCAATTTTTGATTCGTTTCCTTTCGATGTGGGAAATTTGCATTTGCCTTAGCCGGCCTTGGCCTTGGCCTTGCCTCGGCTCGGCCTGCCTTGGCCTTCGGCTTGCCTTGGCTCGGCCCTTGGCCTTGGCCTTGGTCTTCGCCTTTATCCCACATGAAAAAAAAAACAAAGTAAGATGAGTTGCCTTGGTTATATAATGAGGATGAATCTTAGCCAAGCATGCATGATTCATCTGGGGCATTATTAATGGTCGGCTTGGCCTTGGCTCGGCCCTTGGCCTTGCCTTGGTCGGCCTTGGCCTTGGACGTGGCCTTGAACTTTATCCCACATGGAAAAAAAATCAAAGGAAGATGAGTTGTCTTGGTTATATAATGAGGATGAAGCTTAGCCAAGCATGCATGATTCGTCTTAGGCATTATCAATGGTCGGGTTGGCCTTGGCCCTGAATTTTTTATTTTTTTAAAAAATAGGTCAAATCGAATACTCGAATCAAATAATTCGAATATCAATTTCGAATCAAATCAAATAATGAGAATGTAGCCTTCGACGGGCATTTTTGTCATTTCACTCGGTGGCAAAATTGAAGATATTTCGGCCAAAAAAAAATTTACACCCATTTCTTTAACCTAAATTATATTATAATAAATTAAATTTTTCAAAAAATAAAAATTCACCAAAATTCATAAAAAAAAATTCTCTTTAAATATAGACTATTTTCATTTGATTTGGACACATAAAAAAAATCCATTTTTTTAAATATAACTTTCTTAATTATCCTTTTTTTATTTTCCTATTTAATTTTTCAATATTTTTTTTAGTCATAATTATTTAAGTGTCAAGTTTTTTTTATTACAAATTATAATGATAATTATAATAATTTTACTAATTATAAAAATAAAGAATATAAAAGAAAATAAAATTGATGGATATAGGATAATGAGTTGGAAGCGCTAATATGGTTATTTAGTTTATTTGATATGTCAAACATTTTATTTAATTTATTTTTAAAAAAAAATTGAATCATAGTAAATAAAGTATTAATAAAGATGAATATCGGGAAAGATGGTCATCATTTTAAAACAATATATTATAAGAAATTATTTTTTTCGATTAAAAAAAATTCATCAAAATTCATAAAAAAATATTTATTTTTAAATAGAGACTATTTTCATTTGATTTGTACACATAAAAAACAATTTTTTTTAAATATAAATTTCTTAATTATCCTTTGTTAATTTTCCTTTTTAATTTTTCAATATGTTTTTAGTCGAAATTAATTAAGTGTCAAGTTTTTTTTAATTATAAATGATAATGATAATAATAATATTTTTACTAATTATAAAAATAAAGAATATAAAAGAAAATAAAATTGATGGGTGATGCTGCAGGAAATGTGCTTATCAATCTTCCTCCACGTGGCGGGGCCCGATCACTGGCTCCTTGACTCCGAAAAACGTAACCCACGACTAGCCGGATGTGTCTCCGGCGAAGACGCTCGGGCGTGAGAGTAAGATCACGGTTGTATATAGCTCAAAATGTATCGAATAATGAACTCAGAATACAAAAATGGCAGTTACCTTTCACCGTTTGGTAGTGATGAAGTATTTATAGGCAAGAGTGATGTATTTTTGGGGAGGCGGCATGTCCTCCGAGATTATAGCGGCGGTTACTTGGTCATGGGCACGTGTCTATAACGGTCCCTGATTTGTAGGGATGTAGTTGTGAGCATTGATTGACCAAATAAGTCGGCAAGTGTCAGGTCGTCACTTGCTGATTTAGGTCGAGGTCGCCACTCGTGGAATGGTCGACCCGACCGTCTGCAGAGCATGGTTCGTACCCGAATAGTAGCATGGATCATGAGGTCGGACTAAGTTAGGTCGGGACTTGTAAGTCGGACCATGGGCTTAGTCGACTGATGTGTGAGATGGGCCTTGGGCCTTGTTCTGATTGGATTAGTTTCATTGAGAATGTGGGTGCCAACGCTATCTGAGATTGGGCTTTACTCGTTTGGCCCAATTCGACACTTTTGGTATGTTCAGTGGCCCCCAACTTTCGAGTTGACTTCGTCGACTTGGAAGTTAAGAAGATTTCTTTGCCAAAAATTGCTTTATTCGAAGCTCGATACTAGTAGGTCGACCATGATGACGTGGCAACATCCTGATCGTTGGTGACGGACGGTCGGAGATGAAGGAGCGCCGGTTTTAGTAATGATTGCAATTCTGACTCTTGGAACTCCTTCTCGGAAACCGCTTCAGCTTTTAATTTTGGAAAATTAATTTTGATTTTCTTTTCCCCTTCCAAATTTAGGAAAATATAAATAGAGAAATCCTTCTTCGTTTAGAACTTTTACTGCTCTAGAACTTCTTCTTCTCCGGCGATAATCAAGGGATTTCAGGACGATTTAAATTCAGCTCTCGGCCCCAGCAACGAACTTCCTTTCTTCAATCAATTGAGGTATTTCCCTTGTATTTTTGTTTTAGGGCTTTTAATTTTGCACTGTTCTCCGTTTCCGCCATGGCTAGGACCTTTAGTTGCGAACCGGGAGCGTGGTACGGCTACTGTACTGTTAACCGTAGGGCATGCAAGAATGTGAACGGTGAGTGGAGAGTGATGTCCTTAGATGAGTGCGCCTCCATTTTGACTAGTTGGGGATTGAATTACACTGAGATAGGGATGCCCATTGTAGGAGAAACCGATAATGTGGTGATTGACGACTCAAATGTTGTCGCTTTTCATTTATTCCATGAATTGCTTGACCATATCACCTTATTTTATGTTAGGGACGTCCAAAAGCCCTCCTTCCTTAGAAATAGGATAGGTTTCCCAGGGGAGTCTAGGTCGTCCTTAGGTAGGTCGACTGATCACGATCATAGGACTGACTCCCCGCTTCCTCTTTTGCTTGTACGTATATGACGACTCAAGAAGGGGAACGCCGCCTCAACTTCGTCTCGGTCCTCGAATTGTCAATGCATTTGGGCCCAATGTGGTGCCGTGCAAGAATGAGAAGGGCTATGTACCTCAACGACCTACTCGCGGGAGGAAGAACTTGGAGTCTCGTTATGATGTGATCTACAACTTCGTGGGGTAGATAGGGCGTAATTTAGGTTGACTATCCTTAGTCGAAACAATTTTTAGCCAAATACCGTTCGACCTTCACTAAAGATGCTACTAGGGTAGCTTTCTTCTACGGGCGGTTTGAGGCCGGTTTGAGGTTGCCGTTGGATCCTTTCGTTAATGAGTTTCGGAATGTATGGATGCCCTCCCCCACTTGACTCGGGTGCTAACACTTGCAGAGTCTTTGGTGTGCTTTGCAATGGTGTGCGAGCTCTTGGGCCATGAGCCTTGCATGAAGGTTTTCAAAGAGTTTTTGGTGCCAAGCTAGATAAGCACGACCGGGGAATTAGCACTCCTCCAAGCCCAACTCTCCCAAGTTGTTTACCAACCTTCCAAATAAACACAATTCTTTGGAACTCACATGTAGTTTTAGTTGAGAGCAGGCTGGGTTGGGAATTTCCGTTGCCCAATGATGAATCTGATGCTATCAGTGAGGAGAATTACTGGGAGCCTCCTTGGTGTAGAACTTTGTATAGAAAGCTGTGTGCCCTGGTCAAGGATGGACCCGTCGATTGGGAGTCATTAGTGACAACCAAGTACAATTATGTTCTAGCAGGGATGATGCCTGGAGATGAGGCAAGAGAGCCCTCGCACCGGTATTGAGAGGCCGAGTGTACCACCGATTGGGTAACCCACTCTTTGGGTAGATTAGAGGAGAATTGCCAGTTTTGTCAGAAGCAAGCTGACTACTGCAAGAACAATGGAGAACACATTGGTGGTAAGGGTTTATTCGCCTTTGCTCATTAGCTCGTCCAATGTTAACTTGCATAAGTGCTTTTTATAGGCGTATAGGATTGCTTTGATCTGCATACTTAACTTTTAAACTTTCGACACTTACTTGCTCGCTTGTTGAACTAATTAATTCGTACATAGAACCGCTTGCATTCGTATTTACGTATTTATCGGATGGTTTGCTCGTATGTAGAATTAACTCGTACATAGAACTATTTCGAATTGCAACTCCTTATCAAATTGCTTGCTCGTATGTAGAGTTATTCAATTCGTACATAGAACTGCTTTGAATTGTATCAATTACCTCGTCAATGATTTACTCGTATGACTGTTTTGAATTGTCGAGCTAATACTTTGATGTCGTGCGCTTTGACTCCCGAACAAGAAGCCGCTATGGTTCGAATTGTTGGAGTTTCGACAAGAAGAAGTCTAAGAGGGCCCACGGTGCCGCGAATGCCAAGGCCGCAGAGAGAGGGATCTTTGCTGCCAAGGAATACCCCTTCTCCCAAAGGACAATGCCGGGTTAATTCCAATGGAGGAGGTCGCTATAGAGGACCTTCATCAGAGTGGCTCCCATTCCATGAATGTGAATGAGGGAGGGAGGAATTCACGGTCGCCTAGGCCAAGTCCGAGCTCCGATCCCGTTCAAGAGGCCAATGCCGCGACCTCTGGCCGAGATGATGGAGGCTAGCCCTTTATTGGTCGTCAACGTTGATGAAGATGATATGGAAGAAGAGGACGATCGTCCTATCAGCTCGCAGAAAAGGTCCCGATCTCGAGAAGGGCAAGTCTCGTGTCCTCGACCCAATTGCCTCCACCACCTTCATTCCTCCCAAGAAGGAGTCTCTGGATGCAAAGATGAAGAGGCCGAGTGATGTTCCTCCGCCGGAAGGGTTTAACGGCTTGAGCCGTCGCTATCCCGACATGAGCCTGGGCCAAGTGATTGTTAGGAGGGCCATAGATGTCGATCTTCTAACCCATTTTGCTGATAAGGGGATGGCGCCTGAGGAGTTCTCGGCTCGAGCTGGACTTGCTCATTGCGAGGTAAACCTTTACTTTCATTTTCATTTTAGTCGTTTATTCTTTTACTCGACCAACTGAAGTCTCGAGCTAACACTTCTTTGCTTTCTTTGGAATGCAGAATCTGACCATGATCGAGCAGGCCAAAAGCTCTTGGAGGGCCTCGATTGAAAGGGAGAGACAAGCCCTTCAGGACTATTCCAAAAAGGCTAAAGAGCTTGCGGATACGAAGGAGGCTGTCTGATGACTTGGACAACTCTTTTGAAGCCAATGAGGCGGTGAAGACCAAAGCGCTAGCCGACCTTGAAGCATCTGAGTCCAAGCTTAAAGAGGTTGAGGCGAGAAAGAGGTGAGAAGAAGGAGCTAGTAAAGACCCCAAACGGAGGCGCCACAGTTTCCCAACTCTTGAAGGACAAGGATGATCTCATGGTTAAACTGCAAGAAGATCGTCGGATTGAACGAGGGAAATGGCAAGAAGACCTCAAGGCCGCCATCGAGAAGACTGCCAAAGATGCCTCTGAAGCAGCAGTTGAGAAGTTCAAGGCAGGGGATGAATACTACGATGCCATAGTGTCTAAGGCCCAAGATTTTCTTGAGGTCGGCAAAAGACATATGGCCCGTCGCGCGCTTGTCGATCCAACGGCCACGGTTACCATCGAGCAATTAGCTCGTTGGTTTACTGAGTCCCAATATGACATGACGGCTCGCAGTGGTCACTCGCTTGTTCCTTACTTAGAAAATGATCTTGCTTTCATTGCTCAAGAGGATGAGGAGGATCACTGCGAGAAGTGGGAAGCTCCCCCTGTTCTTGAAAGGAATTTTGATGTGGTTTTGGCGGAGCTTGATGATGCTGAAGCCATGGAGACAATAGATGAGCAAATTTACTCGGAGTCGGGTAAACCCTTGAGCCCTCAGCAACAAGATCCTATGATTGAAGATCAAGTTACCACCGACGACCAGACCAATGCCGACCTGGCCTCTTAAATTATTTCAAGCATCATTGTAATGAACAAGTTCCAAACAATTTTTGCCTTTTTTGATCTAACATTATTCGAATGCCTTGGCCCAGTTTTTTGGGAGGCAAAATATTTTTGTAAATTAATTTTGTTTAAGTCTTAGCCCGTTTTGGGAGACTTATTTCTATCTTAGCTGACTTCTTTTATTGCATGTTGTATGCCTTTGATGCGAGTGTCGAGCTAGATGTAGATAGGATAAATGTGTCAACTTAAGTTTAAAGGTGACTTGATGCGTATTGACTTAGTCGACCTCAAACTTGGTTGACATTCTTGTGAACAAGAGTGCCTATGAGTAAAACCGGCTTACATAGTTGAAGCTGACCTAAGGGTCGAGCTAATTAGAACGAAGTCGACTAAGAGTCGGACTTGTTAAATAAACAAAGCTGATTGAGAATCGAGCTTGTTAGAACGAAGTCGACTAAGAGTCGGACTTGTTAAATAAACAAAGCTGATTGAGAATCGAGCTTGTTAAAACGAAGCTGACTAAGGGTCGAGCTTGTTAGAACGAAGTCGACTAAGAGTCGGACTTGTTAAATAAACAAAGGCGATTGAGAATCGAGCTTGTTAAAACGAAGGCGACTAAGGGTCGAGCTTGTTAGAACGAAGTCGACTAAGAGTCGGACTTGTTAAATGAACAAAGCTGATTAAGAATCGAGCTTATTAGGACGAGGCTGACTAAGAGTCGAGCACGTTGGGATTGGTGTAACGCTATGTTTGATCGAATAAACTGCACTTTTTATTGAATTGGGAAACATGCTTACATCATCTTGAAACTGGAACTAACACAAACTTGAACTTGGCGAAAGCTAGAAGTAATATTTGATCGGGTGAGTAGCATGCCAAGGATGTTTCAACTCGTCACCTCCGGGGTGGGCTATCATGTAAGTTCCTTCCTTGACGACTCGAGTGACTACATAGGGACCTTCCCGGTTAGGAGATAGCTTGTTCTGCTGGGTCCTTCTACCCGTTGCTTCAATCTTTCTTAACACGTAATCTCCAACCTGGAATGACCTTGCCTTGACCTTCGTGTCGTGGTAACTCTTAGTTCGTTGTTTGTAGTTGACCATTCGGAGGTAAGTGTTTCTCGTTTCTCGTTGATTAGATCCCGGAGTCGATCAATCTGTTGTTATCATTTTGCTCTGATTGAAGAAAGTCACTCTAGCGGTGGGGAATGCGAGCTCGGCGGGTGCCATAGCCTCGACCCATACGTAAGAGCAAAGGGGTTTCCCAGTAGGCCCCAGAGTGGTTGTACGGGTTTGCCCGAAGAGCAAGTGGGAGTTCGTCCCAACCGGTTGTTGCGTCGACCTACGAGTCCTGTCTTGAGTGATGATAGGACAAGTTTATTCGGCCTTCGGCTTGCCCATTTCCTTGAGGGTAGGCGACAGAAGATTGCCAATGCTTGATTCCCACTCTGTTCATTTCTGCTTCGAAAGCTCTGGAGAATTGCAGTCCGTTGTCAGATACTATGGCTCTTGGAAAACCAAATCGGCACCAAATGAAATCATGGATGAAGTTTATAGCATTCTCCTCCGTGATGCGAGCTAATGGTTTAGCCTCAACCCATTTAGTGAAGTAATCTATAGCAACGATCACATACTTGCAATTTCCTCGGGCGGGAGGGAAGGGTCCAATCAAGTCGACACCCCACATGTCGAATGGCCATGCAATTGCTAGTGCGCTCGGTTGTAGGCATGTGAGGTAAGTTGGCAAACCTTTGGCATTGATCACATTGCGAACAAAGCTGTGAGTGTCGGCTCTCATATGTGGCCGAGTAGTATCCCAAAGTGATTAACTTGTCTGCAAGAGTCACGGCCCCGGGTGTCCACCACAGATCCCACTGTGTACTTCATGTATCAATAGGGCGACCTCTTGAGGGTGGATGCACTTTAGCAATGGCCGAGTATAAGATCTTCTGAACAGATCGCCTCCTTGAATGACATATCTCGGAGCTTTCTTTTTGATAGCTCGAGCCTTCTTCTCGTCCTGCGGCGGCTCGCCACTTTGCAAGTATGCTTTCATTTCCTCGATCCAACACTTCTCCCGAGTCCAATTTCTTGAGGGATCATCTATGCACTGAATTTTTACCCTCTCATAATTTGGATTTTCGAGGAAGGAGATAGGCTCGCCATGTGGCTCATACGAAGTAGCAAGTTTCGAAAGGAGATCGGCCCGGCTCGTTATCTTCTCTTCCAATCCTTTGAATCTCCCAAAATTCTAAGTCCTTTATCGGTTCTTTCACCGGGTCGCGGTATTTGATGAGAGTAGAACCGAGCACTTCGTATTCGCCTCGACCTGGTTGACTATCAATTGTGAGTCACGGTAGGCCATGATCTTAGTCGCTCCAAAACACTTGGCATATTCGATAGGCTGCAATCAAGGCTTCATATTCGGCTTGGTTGTTGGAAGCGTCAAATTTGAACCTTAGCGATTCCTCGTATACGGTCCCGAGACTACGCTCGACCAAGACAATTCCGGCTCCACTGACATTTTTGGTTGCGGACCCGTCTGAATAGACCTTCCAACAATCGACGGGTAGAGCGATGGCGACTTGTGACTACGGCTCTTTCCCTTTGCCTTTTTCTTTTGGAGCTCGTGCTCGTCATCTTCCTTGGTGAACGTAAGCTCGACCAAGAAGTCGGCTAGAGCTTGAGCCTTCAACGCCTTTCGAGGTCGATACTCAATGTCAAATTCGGTGAGGGCAATTGACCAATTGAGCAGTCGACCTGAACTCTCCGGCTTGTGCAGTATTTTTCTTAAGGGAGCATTGGTAAGAACCACGATTGGATGAGCCAGAAAATAAGCTCGTTACTTTATTGAAGCTACGACTAGGGCATAAGCAACTTTCTCGGCGTTGTAATACACCTTTCCACGTACGTCAGCTTTGCGATGTAGTACACGGCTTTTGAAGCCCTTCATCCTCTCTAATCAAGGCGGTACGCCACGAGACTTGTCTCCGCGAGATAGATAAACAAACAATGTCTCACCGGTTGTCGGGCTACTCAAGAGAGGTGGAGTAGCGAGATAATCTTTCAATTCTTGGAACGACGAATGACATTCGGTCGTCCATTCAAAGCTTTTCGTCCCCCTTAATACTTTGAAGAAAGGGAGAGACCTCTCTGCGACTTTGATATGAAACGGCCGAAGAGCTGCTACCCTTCCATTAAGTCATTGCATCTCTTTGATAGTGGTGGGAGCCTTCATGTCGACTAAAGCCTTTATCTTCTCTGGATTAGCTTCTATGCCCCTACGAGATACCATGAATCCCAAGAACTTGCCAGTGCCACTCCAAACACACATTTGCGGGGTTGAGCTTCATGTCGTTTGCTCGTAAATTGGCGAATGTCTCTTTTAAGTCGACCACGTGACTCCCGGCCTTAGTTTTAATGACCATGTCGTCAACGTAGGCCTCCATATTTCGACCAATCGTGAGGCAAAGACCTTGTTCACCATCCTACGATATGTAGCTCCTGCATTCTTCAATCCAAAAGGCATCATATTATAGCGGTAGATGCCTCCAGTGCTTGAAATCTTTGTCTTCACTATGTCATCCTCGTGCATCTTTATGCGGTGGTATCCCGAGTAAGCATCCGGGCGAGAGTGGAGTGCCCGGCAATAGAATCCACTAGCTTGTCGATCCTTGGAAGGGGATAAGCTGTCTTTTGGGCATGCAAGGTTCAAAGTGGTGAAGTCGACACACATCCGCCATTTGCCGTTTGATTTCTTCACCATGACCACGTTGGCCGGCCCGAGGTTGTATGAAGCGGCCTCTTTGATTATACACACTCAAAAGTTTTTGTACCTCGGCTTTTATAGCTTCTTCTTTGTCGCAAGCAAAGCTTCTCAATTTACGGGGCCTAGGCTTAATGGTCGGGTTGACTTCGAGTCGATGAACGGCGACCTCCTCCTTGATTCCCCTCATGTCTTCTACTCTCCATGCGAAGACATCATTGCTTTCTTTGAGTAGCTTGATGATTTACGCTCGCTCCTCAGCGATAAGCGCTTTCCAATTTGAATTTTTGGTCGGGGTAGGAAGAGTTGGTGATGATTGACTCCGGCTCATCTACGACTTCTAACTCGGGTCCATCTACGAGCTGAGAGTTTCTATTATGATTTCCACGACCTTTTGTCTTTCTTCGACTCCCAAATGCGGAGCTTCCTCTGCTATCATATCATCGAGCTTGTGCAACCTCGTTGGTAGGGGCCCCAGAGTTATTGTCTATCACGGAGGCATAGGTCACCTATGACGGCTTGATCGACCATAACTACATCTGGATCGACCTCGGTGGTGTCGAGTGACGTGTCGACTCAAGCATGACCTCGTCATTTGAGCGATAGGTCGACTCTACCACGTCGGTGATTGTTGACGGTCGGGTAGTTTTGGTGGCGGGCGAGACGGCTTCAAGTAACCATCGGCGGTCTCAATCTCCGGCTCCCTTTTCTTTCTTTCTCTCGGAACATGATCCAGATATGCACGAGCGTGCCTTGTACGCAACCCACTCCAGCGAGGTGTGGGGAACTTTACTCGGTGGTGAGGAATTGATGCTACCATTCCAAGAGCGACCTGTCCGGGAATTCCAAGTATGGCGGCATAGTCACTATTTACATCAATTACGATAAATTGTACCTTCGAGACAATCCTGAGGGTGTCTGGCCTAGGTCGACGTCGAGCACTATCGGCCTTTAGCATCAACTCGGTGGTTGGTGAAGCCCTCCAACTGCCATCATATCTCTCCAGCTGTTCATCATTAAGACCCATCTCCTTGAAAGTTTTATAAAACAAAATATCCTTGCGAGGCCCCGTGTCGACTAAGAGTACGCTCGTCGTACATCCATCAATGAGACCTGGGATGACGAGAACTTGCTCCCTAGCCGCCATATTGGTTGCCAATTCATGGGGGTAGAAGGCGGTGCTTCATCCTTACTTCTCTCCTTGGAGGCACATGTGGGGCCTTATTGAGCTGGAATATCTTGTGCTTGATGGCCGTGTTGCTTGCTTGTTCGGTGATGACCCCCGGAGTTCGATCTAGAGTGCCTAGGTCCTTGTTGTCCACCTGTCTGCTCACCTCCCCCGGCTTGAGGTCTCTTCACATAAGCTTCGAGTCTCCCACAGTCGACCATTCTCTGGATGATACGCTTTAATCCCAAGCAATCCTACGTGAGATGACCGGTGTCTTTGTGGTAGTCGCAGTACTTGCTGTTGTCCCGCCTAAACTTGTTGCCTGGATTCATTGGGACTGGAGGAGCCAGCTCGACGGCATTTAAAATCTCAGTTCGACTCACCGTGGGGAGTGAAAGCTTCGGGCACCTTCTCTGTCGCCCTAGTTCTGTTCTTTCCATTTTTATTGTTCCCCCCATTCTTGTTGGAGTCTTTTTTATCGTCAGCGACTTCCACCTTGGGGCTCTTACCACTCTTCTTCTCCTTCCTCTCCTCAGCAAGAGCGACATTGTATACCTTCTCGAACAACTCTTGTCGAGTTGTCACTGTACGAACTGTAAGCTCATAATCCATGTCTTCTGAGGAAATACCGTTTCGGAAGCAGTTGATGACTTCCCTATCAGTGATGTCCTCCTCTATCTTGTCCACCATTTCTTTGAACTTGGTGAAGTAGCTCATCGAGCTTTCATTCTTCGCTTGCACCAAGTTATTCAAGTCTGTGACAGTCGTCTTCCGAGCTCCTGCAGTCGAGAAGCGATCTAAGAACTTTGTCCTGAAGCCTGTCCAAGTGGTGATGCTATCAGCAGCCAAACCATTGAACCAAGTTAAAGCTGCCCCATTAAGTGTGCTTAAGAGAGCTTTGCACATGTTGTCATCTTCATTGGCGACAAAGCACATAGTGGCCTCCAGATGTTGTATGTGACTCTTTGCATTGGTGGATCTGAATATTTCTCCGAGGAAGAGGCGGCTGAAGGTAGGGGGAGGTCGACTATCTCTGATTTCTTTGGAGAAGGGTCGAAGAGTAAAGTCAATTCGTTCAACCTTTCCAATCTCCTTTTTCTTCTCCTCCTCCCATTGTTCGAACTTCTTTTTCATCAACAGCCATTCCCTTGCATCGGGTCTTTCATCTCTGGAGGAACGGCATTCGATCTACGGCCTTCACTCACAGGGAGGAGTCACTGCCTACTCCTCCTGTCTCTATGGGAATTGTCCCTCTACGATCGGCGGGGATCTATGCTGTTACTTCTTTGAGGCGACTGCGCCTCTCGGCGGCAACGAGATGGCGTCTGCTGTCATATCCCAGTGGCGACTGCGCCTCTCCTCTCTTATAGGCGACTGCGCCCATTCACTGTCTCTTTGAGATCACGATCTTTGTGTTCGGGCTGGAGAAACATGCACATTTACATTGATGTTGGCGAGTCCTCAAATCGGATTGAGCCTCCTGCTCTCTGTTTCTATTGAGGTGGCCCTTAGGTCGATTACTCGGCACATGTACGATAGTAGGGGCTCTACGAACTATCTGTTGTCTCCATTACGTCCCACACCTTCATTTGGCCTCATACTCCTAGCACTGTTGTCCATTAGAGACACGAGTACGATCCATTCTTTCGGAGCGTACATCGGCACGCTCTGCCTCTTCCATAGCTATTAAGTCGGCCAAAATGCAGGCCACTTTCTAACATCATCTCCTTCTTGCTCATAGGGTTGGTGGAGGGACTGCCACATTTCCAACGTTCACTGGCTTGGTTGGACGTTTAGGAGGTGGAGCTCCTTGCACATCCATGTGCCTTTTGCCTCTCCTTGTGTCGAGCGAGCCCACATGCCATCAACGACCGGTAGAGCGCGTGGCTCTACCATGAGGGCGGTTTGGTGGGGGAGGAGGCAAATTCAAGTTTTCGGCATTTGCATTTGCATTAGTGTTGTTGTTGTTCACTTCTTCATGCCCAAGTGAAGCCTCGGATACGTGTCAGTACGAAGTCACCATTGTTGTAGGTTGTTGAAAATTTTAAGGTCAAGTTGAAGCACGATTCCGTGATGGAACCAAAGCGATGCTTTGCGGGAAATGTGCTTATCAATCTTCCTCCACGTGGCGGGGTGATCACCTGGCTCCTTGACACTAAAACGAGAACCCACGACTAGCGGGATGTGTCTCCAGGCGAAGACGCTCGGGCGTGAGTAAGATCACGGTTGTATATAGCTCAAAATGTATCGAATAATGAACTCGAGAATACAAAAATGGCGAGTTACCTTTCACCGTTTGGTAGTGATGAAGTATTTATAGGCAAGAGTGATGTATTTTTGGGGAGGCGGCATGTCCTCCGAGATTATAGCGGCGGTTACTTGGTCGTGGGCACGTGTCTATAACGGTCCACGATTTGTAGGGATGTAGTTGTGAGCATTGATTGACCAAATAAGTCGGCAAGTGTCGGGTCGTCACTTGCGATTTAGGTCGAGGTCGCCACTCGTGGAATGGTCGACATTGTCGGGTAGAGCATGGTTCGTACGAATAGTAGCATGGATCATGAGGTCGGACTAAGTTAGGTCGGGACTTGTAAGTCGGACCATGGGCTTAGTCGGCCCGATGTGTGAGATGGGCCTTGGGCCTTGTTACGATTGGATTAGTTTCATTGAGAATGTGGGTGCCAACGCTATCTGAGATTGGGCTTTACTCGTTTGGCCCAATTCGACACTTTTGGTATGTTCAGTGGCCCCCAACTTTCGAGTTGACTTCGTCGACTTGGAAGTTAAGAAGATTTCTTTGCCAAAAATTGCTTTATTCGAAGCTCGATACTAGTAGGTCGACCATGATGACGTGTGCAACATCACGATCGTTGGTGACGGACGGTCGGAGATGAAGGAGCGCCGGTTTTAGTAATGATTGCAATTCGACTCTTGGAACTCCTTCTCGGAAACCGCTTGACTTTTAATTTTGGAAAATTAATTTTGATTTTCTTTTCCCCTTCCAAATTTAGGAAAATATAAATAGAGAAATCCTTCTTCGTTTAGAACTTTTCTTGCTCTAGAACTTCTTCTTCTCCGGCGATAATCAAGGGATTTCAGCACGATTTAAATTCAGCTCTCGGCTCCGACAACGAACTTCCTTTCTTCAATCAATTGAGGTATTTCCCTTGTATTTTTGTTTTAGGGCTTTTAATTTTGCCTTGTTCTCCGTTTCCGCCATGGCTAGGACCTTTAGTTGCGAACCGGGAGCGTGGTACGGCTCTTGTCTTGCATTAACCGTAGGGCATGCAAGAATGTGAACGGTGAGTGGAGAGTGATGTCCTTAGATGAGTGCGCCTCCATTTTGACTAGTTGGGGATTGAATTACACCGAGATAGGGATGCCCATTGTAGGAGAAACTGGATAATGTGGTGATTGACGACTCAAATGTTGTCGCTTTTCATTTATTCCATGAATTGCTTGACCATATCACCTTATTTTATGTTAGGGACGTCCAAAAGCCCTCCTTCCTTAGAAATAGGATAGGTTTCCCGGGGAGTCTAGGTCGTCCTTAGGTAGGTCGGCCCGATCACGATCATAGGGTGACTCCCTGCTTCCTCTTTTGCTTGTACGAGATATGACGACTCGAAGGGAACAGTTGCCTCAACTTCGTGCGGTCCTCGAATTGTCAATGCATTTGGGCCCAATGTGGTGCCGAGGCAAGAATGAGAAGGGCTATGTACCTCAACGACCTACTCGCGGGAGGAAGAACTTGGAGTCTCGTTATGATGTGATCTACAACTTACGTGGGGTAGATAGGGCGGAATTTAGGTTGACTATCCTTAGTCGGAAACAATTTTTAGCCAAATACCGTTCGACCTTCACTAAAGATGCTACTAGGGTAGCTTTCTTCTACGGGCGGTTTGAGGCTGGTTTGAGGTTGCCGTTGGATCCTTTCGTTAATGAGTTTACGGAATGTATGGATGCCCTCCCCTTCGGCTCGGTGCTAACACTTGCAGAGTCTTTGGTGTGCTTTGCTGATGGTGTGCGAGCTCTTGGGCCATGAGCCTTGCATGAAGGTTTTCAAAGAGTTTTTGGTGCCAAGCTAGATAAGCACATTTGGGGGAATTAGCACTCCCTCCAAGCCCAACTCTCCCAAGTTGTTTACCAACCTTCCAAATAAACACAATTCTTTGGAACTCACATGTAGTTTTAGTTGAGAGCGAGTGGGTTGGGAATTTCCGTTGCCCAATGATGAATGCGATGCTATCGGTGAGGAGAATTCAGGAGCCTCCTTGGTGTAGAACTTTGTATAGAAAGGCTGTGTGCCACTGGTCAAGGATGGACCCGTCGATTGGGAGTCATTAGTGACAACCAAGTACAATTATGTTCTAGCGGGGATGATGCACAGAGATGAGGCGGTAGAGCCCACTTGCACCGGTATTGAGAGGCCGGGTGTACCACGATTGGGTAACCCACTCTTTGGGTAGATTAGAGGAGAATTGCCGGTTTTGTCGGAAGCAAGGCGACTCTGCAAGAACAATGGAGAACACATTGGTGGTAAGGGTTTATTCGCCTTTGCTCATTAGCTCGTCCAATGTTAACTTGCATAAGTGCTTTTATAGGCGTATAGGATTGCTTTGATCTGCATACTTAACTTTCGGCTCGACACTTACTTGCTCGCTTGTTGAACTAATTAATTCGTACATAGAAGCGCTTGCATTCGTATTTCTGTATTTATCAGATGGTTTGCTCGTATGTAGAATTAACTCGTACATAGAACTATTTCGAATTGCAACTCCTTATCAAATTGCTTGCTCGTATGTAGAGTTATTCAATTCGTACATAGAACTGCTTTGAATTGTATCAATTACCTCGTCAATGATTTACTCGTATGACTGGTTTGAATTGTCGAGCTAATACTTTGATGTCGTGCAGTTTTGACTCCCGAACAAGAAGCCGCTATGGTTCGAATTGTTGGAGTTTCGACAGAAGAAGAAGTCTAAGAGGGCCCACGGTCTTTGCGAATGCCAAGGCCGGCGAGAGAGAGGGATCTTTGCTGCAAGGAATACCCTTCTCCCAAAGGACAATCTTTGGGTTAATTCCAATGGAGGAGGTCGCTATAGAGGACCTTCATCAGAGTGGCTCCCATTCCATGAATGTGAATGAGGGAGGAGGAATTCGGCGGTCGCCTAGGCCAAGTCCGAGCTCCGATCCTGTTCAAGAGGCCAATGCCGCGACCTCTGGGGCTGAGATGATGGAGGCTAGCCCTTTATTGGTCGTCAACGTTGATGAAGATGATATGGAAGAAGAGGACGATCGTCCTATAAGCTCGAAGAAAAGGTCCCGATCTGAGAAGGGCAAGTCTGTGTCCTCGACCCAATTGCCTCCACCGGCCTTCATTCACTCCCGGTAAGGAGTCTACGGATGCAAAGATGAAGAGGCCGAGTGATGTTCCTCATTTGGAAGGGTTTAACGGCTTGAGCCGTCGCTATCCCGACATGAGCCTGGGCCAAGTGATTGTTAGGAGGGCCATAGATGTCGATCTTCTAACCCATTTCTTTGATAAGGGGATGGCGCTGAGGAGTTCTCGGCTCGAGCCTGGACTTGCTCATTGCGAGGTAAACCTTTACTTTCATTTTCATTTTAGTCGTTTATTCTTTTACTCGACCAAGCGAAGTCTCGAGCTAACACTTCTTTGCTTTCTTTGGAATGCGAGAATCGACCATGATCGAAGCGGGCCAAAAGCTCTTGGAGGGCCTCGATTGAAAGGGAGAGACAAGCCCTTCAGGACTATTCCAAAAAGGCTAAAGAGCTTGCGGATGCGGAAGGAGGCTACAATGACTTGGACAACTCTTTTGAAGCCAATGAGGCGGTGAAGACCAAAGCTCTAGCCGACCTTGAAGCATCTGAGTCCAAGCTTAAAGAGGTTGAGGCGAGAAGAGAGCGAGAAGAAGGAGCTAGTAAAGACCCAAACGGAGCTGGCCACAGTTTCCCAACTCTTGAAGGACAAGGATGATCTCATGGTTAAACTGCAAGAAGATCGTCGGATTGAACGAGGGAAATGGCAAGAAGACCTCAAGGCCGCCATCGAGAAGACTGCCAAAGATGCCTCTGAAGCAGCAGTTGAGAAGTTCAAGGCAGGGGATGAATACTACGATGCCATAGTGTCTAAGGCCCAAGATTTTCTTGAGGTCGGCAAAAGACATATGGCCCGTCGCGCGCTTGTCGATCCAACGGCCACGGTTACCATCGAGCAATTAGCTCGTTGGTTTACTGAGTCCCAATATGACATGACGGCTCGCAGTGGTCACTCGCTTGTTCCTTACTTAGAAAATGATCTTGCTTTCATTGCTCAAGAGGATGAGGAGGATCACTGCGAGAAGTGGGAAGCTCCCCCTGTTCTTGAAAGGAATTTTGATGTGGTTTTGGCGGAGCTTGATGATGCTGAAGCCATGGAGACAATAGATGAGCAAATTTACTCGGAGTCGGGTAAACCCTTGAGCCCTCAGCAACAAGATCCTATGATTGAAGATCAAGTTACCACCGACGACCAGACCAATGCCGACCTGGCCTCTTAAATTATTTCAAGCATCATTGTAATGAACAAGTTCCAAACAATTTTTGCCCTTTTTTGATCTAACACTATTCGAATGCCTTGGCCCAGTTTTTTGGGAGGCAAAATATTTTTGTAAATTAATTTTGTTTAAGTCTTAGCCCGTTTTGGGAGACTTATTTCTATCTTAGCTGACTTCTTTTATTGCATGTTGTATGCCTTTGATGCGAGTGTCGAGCTAGATGTAGATAGGATAAATGTGTCAACTTAAGTTTAAAGGTGACTTGATCTGTATTGACTTAGTCGACCTCAAACTTGGTTGACATTCTTGTGAACAAGATTGCCTATGAGTAAAACCTGCTTACATAGTTGAAGCTGACCTAAGGGTCGAGCTAATTAGAACGAAGTCGACTAAGAGTCGGACTTGTTAAATAAACAAAGCTGATTGAGAATCGAGCTTGTTAGAACGAAGTCGACTAAGAGTCGGACTTGTTAAATAAACAAAGCTGATTGAGAATCGAGCTTGTTAAAACGAAGCTGACTAAGGGTCGAGCTTGTTAGAACGAAGTCGACTAAGAGTCGGACTTGTTAAATAAACAAAGCTGATTGAGAATCGAGCTTGTTAAAACGAAGCTGACTAAGGGTCGAGCTTGTTAGAACGAAGTCGACTAAGAGTCGGACTTGTTAAATGAACAAAGCTGATTAAGAATCGAGCTTATTAGGACGAGGCTGACTAAGAGTCGAGCACGTTGGGATTGGTGTAACGCTATGTTTGATCGAATAAACTGCACTTTTTATTGAATTGGGAAACATGCTTACATCATCTTGAAAGCTGGAACTAACACAAACTTGAACTTGAAAAGCGAAAGCTAGAAGTAATATTTGATCAGGTGAGTAGCATGCCAAGGATGTTTCAACTCGTCACCTCCGGGGTGGGCTATCATGTAAGTTCCTTCCTTGACGACTCGAGTGACTACATAGGGACCTTCCCAGTTAGGAGATAGCTTGTTCTGCTGGGTCCTTCTACCCGTTGCTTCAATCTTTCTCAACACGTAATCTCCAACTTGGAATGACCTTGCCTTGACCTTCTTGTCGTGGTAACTCTTAGTTATTTGTTTGTAGTTGACCATTCGGAGGTAAGGTAATTTGTTTCTCGTTTCTCGTCGATTAGATCCCGGGTCGATCAATCTGTTGGTATCATTTTGCTCTGATTGAAGAAAGTCACTCTAGCGGTGGGAATGCGAGCTCGGCGGGTGCCATGGCCTCGACCCATACGTGAGAGCGAAAGGGGTTTCCCCGTAGGCCCCAGTGGTTGTACGGACGCCCAAAGAGCAAGTGGGAGTTCGTCCCGGCCAATTGTTGCGTCGACCTACGAGTCCTGTCTTGAGCGAAGATAGAACAAGCTTATTTCTTTGCCTCGGCTTGCCCATTTCCTTGAGGATATGCGACGGAAGATTGCCAATGCTTGATTCCCACCCGATTCATCTACGCTTCGAAGGCTCTTGAAGCGTAGTCCGTTGTCGAGATACTATGGCTCTTGGAAAACCAAATCGGCACCAAATGAAATCATGGATGAAGTTTATAGCATTCTCCTCCGTGATGCGAGCTAATGGTTTAGCCTCAACCCATTTAGTGAAGTACTCTATAGCAACGATCACCTACTTGCAATTTCCTCGGGCGGGCGGGAAGGGTCCAATCAAGTCGACACCCCACATGTCGAATGGCCAGCCGCAGTGCGGAGTCACGCTCGGTTGTAGGCATGTGAGGTAAGTTGGCAAACCTTTGGCATTGATCACATTCTTGAACAAAGTTGTGAGTGTCGGCTCTCATATGTGGCCGATAGTATCCCAAAGTGATTAACTTGTCTGCAAGAGTCCACGGCCCCGGTGTCCACCACGATCCCACTGTGTACTTCATGTATCAATAGGGCGACCTCTTGAGGGTGGATGCACTTTAGCAATGGCCGAGTATAAGATCTTACGAACAGATAGCCTCCTTGAATGACATATCTCGGAGCTTTCTTTTTGATAGCTCGAGCCTTCTTCTCTCGCCCTCTCCTCGGCAGCTCGCCACTTTGCAAGTATGCTTTCATTTCCTCGATCCAACACTTCTCCCGAGTCCAATTTCTTGAGGGATCATCTATGCACGAATTTTTACCCTCTCATAATTTGGATTTTCGAGGAAGGAGATAGGCTCGCCATGTGGCTCATACGAAGTAGCAAGTTTCGAAAGGAGATCGGCTCGTTATCTTCTCTTCCAATCCTTTGAATCTCCCAAAATTCTAAGTCCTTTATCGGTTCTTTCACCGGAGTCGCGGTATTTGATGAGAGTAGAACCGAGCACTTCGTATTCGCCTCGACCTGGTTGACTATCAATTGTGAGTCACGGTAGGCCATGATCTTAGTCGCTCCAAAACACTTGGCATATTCGATAGGCTGCAATCAAGGCTTCATATTCGGCTTGGTTGTTGGAAGCGTCAAATTTGAACCTTAGCGATTCCTCGTATACGAGTCCCGGACTACGGCTCGACCAAGACAATTCCGGCTCAGCGACATTTTTGGTTGCTGACCCGTCTGAATAGACCTTCCAACAATCGACGGGTAGAGCGATGGCGACTTGTGACTCTGGCTCTTTCCCTTTGCCTTTTTCTTTTGGAGCTCGCTGCTCGTCATCTTCCTTGGTGAACGTAAGCTCGACCAAGAAGTCAGCTAGAGCTTGAGCCTTCAACGCCTTTCGAGGTCGATACTCAATGTCAAATTCAGTGAGGGCAATTGACCAATTGAGCAGTCGACCTGAACTCTCCGGCTTGTGCAGTATTTTTCTTAAGGGAGCATTGGTAAGAACCACGATTGGATGAGCCAGAAAATAAGCTCGTAACTTTCTTGAAGCTACGACTAGGGCATAAGCAACTTTCTCAGCGTTGTAATACACCTTTCCACGTCTGTCAAAGCTTTGCGATGTAGTACACCGGCTTTTGAAGCCCTTCATCCTCTCTAATCAAGGCAGTGCCACGAGACTTGTCTCCGCGAGATAGATAAACAAACAATGTCTCACCAGTTGTCGGGCTACTCAAGAGAGGTGGAGTAGCGAGATAATCTTTCAATTGTTGGAACGACGAATGACATTCGGTCGTCCATTCAAAGCTTTTCGTCCCCCTTAATGCTTTGAAGAAAGGGAGAGACCTCTCTGCTGACTTTGATATGAAACGGCCAAGAGCTGCTACCCTTCCATTAAGTCGCTGCATCTCTTTGATAGTGGTGGGAGCCTTCATGTCGACTAAAGCCTTTATCTTCTCTGGATTAGCTTCTATGCCCCTCTGAGATACCATGAATCCCAAGAACTTGCCAGCTGCCACTCCAAACACACATTTACTGGGGTTGAGCTTCATGTCGTTTGCTCGTAAATTGGCGAATGTCTCTTTTAAGTCGACCACGTGACTCCCGGCCTTAGTTTTAATGACCATGTCGTCAACGTAGGCCTCCATATTTCGACCAATCTGTGAGGCAAAGACCTTGTTCACCATCCTCTGATATGTAGCTCCTGCATTCTTCAATCCAAAAGGCATCATATTATAGCAGTAGATGCCTCCAGCTGCTTGAAATGCTGTCTTCACTATGTCATCCTCGTGCATCTTTATCTGGTGGTATCCCGAGTAAGCATCCAGGAAACTGAGAGTGGAGTGCCCAGCAATAGAATCCACTAGCTTGTCGATCCTTGGAAGGGGATAACTGTCTTTTGGGCATGCAAGGTTCAAAGTGGTGAAGTCGACACACATCCGCCATTTGCCGTTTGATTTCTTCACCATGACCACGTTGGCCAGCCAGGTTGTATGAACGGCCTCTTTGATTATACCTGCACTCAAAAGTTTTTGTACCTCAGCTTTTATAGCTTCTTCTTTGTCGCAAGCAAAGCTTCTCAATTTCTGGGGCCTAGGCTTAATGGTCGGGTTGACTTCGAGTCGATGAACAGCGACCTCCTCCTTGATTCCCCTCATGTCTTCTACTCTCCATGCGAAGACATCACTGCTTTCTTTGAGTAGCTTGATGATTTCTGCTCGCTCCTCAACCGATAACGCTTTCCAATTTGAATTTTTGGTCGGGGTAGGAAGAGTTGGTGATGATTGACTCCGGCTCATCTACGACTTCTAACTCGAGGTCCATCTCTAACCGCAGAGTTTCTATTATGATTTCCACGACCTTTTGTCTTTCTTCGACTCCCAAATGCGGAGCTTCCTGCGCTATCATATCATCGAGCTTGTACGCAACCTCGTTGGTAGGGGCCCCAGAGTTATTGTCTATGCTGGAGGCATAGGTCACCTATGACGACTTGATCGGCTCCATAACTACATCCGGATCGACCTCAGTGGTGTCAGAGTGACGTGTCGACTCAAGCATGACCTCGTCATTTGAGCGATAGGTCGACTCTACCACGTCGGTGATTGTTGACGGTCGGGTAGTTTTGGTGGCCCGGGCGAGACGGCTTCAAGTAACCATCGCGGCCTCAATCTCCAGGCTCCCTTTTCTTTCTTTCTCTCGAGAACATGATCCGGATATGCACGAGCCGTGCCTTGTACGCAACCCACTCCGGCGGGTGTGGGGAACTTTACTCGGCGGTGAGGAATTGATGCTACCATTCCAAGAGCGACTGTCCGGGAATTCCAAGTATGGCGGCATAGTCACTATTTACATCAATTACGATAAATTGTACCTTCGAGACAATCCTGAGGGGTCTTTGGCCTAGGTCGACGTCGAGCACTATCGGCCTTTAGCATCAACTCGGTGGTTGGTGAAGCCCTCCAACCCGCCATCATATCTCTCAGTTTGTTCATCATTAAGACCCATCTCCTTGAAAGTTTTATAAAACAAAATATCCTTACGAGGCCCCGTGTCGACTAAGAGTACGCTCGTCGTACATCCATCAATGAGACACGGGATGACGAGAACTTGCTCCCTAGCCGCCATATTGGTTGCCAATTCATGGGGGTAGAAGGCGGTGCTTCATCCCTTACTTCTCTCCTTGGAGGCACATGTGGGGCCTTATTGAGCTGGAATATCTTGTGCTTGATGGCCGTGTTGCTTGCTTGTTCAGTGATGACCCCCAGGTTCAGTCTAGGCTGCCTAGGTCCTTGTTGTCCACCTGTGGCTGCTCGCCTCCTCCCGGCTTGAGGTCTCTTCACATAAGCTTCGAGTCTCCCCTGGTCGACCATTCTCTGGATGATACGCTTTAATCCCAAGCAATCCTCTGTGAGATGACCAGTGTCTTTGTGGTAGTCGCAGTACTTGCTGTTGTCCCGCCTAAACTTGTTGCCTGGATTCATTGGGACTGGAGGAGCCAGCTCGACGGCATTTAAAATCTCAGTTCGACTCACCGTGAGGGGAGTGAAAGCTTCGGGCACCTTCTCTGTAGCCCTAGTTCTGTTCTTTCCATTTTTATTGTTCCCCCCATTCTTGTTGGAGTCTTTTTTATCGTCAGCGACTTCCACCTTGGGGCTCTTACCACTCTTCTTCTCCTTCCTCTCCTCAGCAAGAGCGACATTGTATACCTTCTCGAACAACTCTTGTCGAGTTGTCACTGTACGAACTGTAAGCTCATAATCCATGTCTTCTGAGGAAATACCGTTTCGGAAGCAGTTGATGACTTCCCTATCAGTGATGTCCTCCTCTATCTTGTCCACCATTTCTTTGAACTTGGTGAAGTAGCTCATCGAGCTTTCATTCTTCGCTTGCACCAAGTTATTCAAGTCTCTGCGACGGCCGTCTTCCGAGCTCCCTGCGAGAAGCGATCTAAGAACTTTGTCCTGAAGCTCGTCCAAGTGGTGATGCTATCGCGGCTCAAACCATTGAACCAAGTTAAAGCCGCCCCAGTAAGTGTGCTTAAGAGAGCTTTGCACATGTTGTCATCTTCATTTGCGACAAAGCACATAGTGGCCTCCAGATGTTGTATGTGACTCTTTGCATTGGTGGATCCTGAATATTTCTCCGAAGCGGCTGAAGGTAGGAGGAGGTCGACTATCTCGATTTCTTTGGAGAAGGGTCGAAGAGTAAAGTCAATTCGTTCAACCTTTCCAATCTCCTTTTTCTTCTCCTCCTCCCATTGTTCGAACTTCTTTTTCATCAACGGCCATTCCCTTGCATCGGGTCTTTCATCTCTGGAGGGGGAACGACATTCGATCTCGGCCTTCGCTCCCGGGAGGAGTCACCCGCCTACTCCTCCCGTCTCTATGGGAATTGTCCCTCTCGATCGGCGGGGATCTATGCTGTTACTTCTTTGAGGCGACTGCGCCTCTCAAAGAATGTATGGCGTCCGCGCCTGTCATATCCAAGTGGCGACCTGCGCCTCTCCTCTCTTATAGGCGACCTGCGCCCATTCCTGTCTCTTTGAGATCCTGATCTTTGTGTCCGGGCCGGAGAAACATGCACATTTCGTTGGCGTTGGCCGAGTCCTCAAATCGGATTGAGCCTCGCTCTCTGTTTCTATTGGTGGCCCTTAGGTCGTTACTCGGCACATGTACGATAGTAGGGGCTCTACGAACTATCCTGTTGTCTCCATTACTGTCCCACACCTTCATTTGGCCTCATACTCCTAGCCTGTTGTCCATTAGAGACACGAGTACGATCCATTCTTTCGGGCGTACATCGGCACACTCTGCCTCTTCCATAGCTATTAAGTCAGCCAAAATCTGGGCCCTTTCTAACATCATCTCCTTCTTGCTCATAGGGTTGGTGGAGGGACCTGCCCTGTTTCCAACGTTCACCTGAGCAGTTGGACGTTTAGGGGGTGGAGCTCCTTGCACATCCATGTGCCTTTTGCCTCTCCTTGTGTCAGGCAAACCCCTGCCATCAACGACACTGGTAGAGCGCGTGGCTCTACCATGAGGACGGTTTGGTGGGGGAGGAGGCAAATTCAAGTTTTCAGCATTTGCATTTGCATTAGTGTTGTTGTTGTTCACTTCTTCATGCCCAAGTGAAGCCTCAGATACGTGTCCGTCTGAAGTCACCATTGTTGTAGGTTGTTGAAAATTTTAAGGTCAAGTTGAAGCACGATTCCCGGCAATGGAACCAAACCGTCTTTGCCAGAAATGTGCTTATCAATCTTCCTCCACGTGGCGGATCGATCACCTGGCTCCTTGACCTGAAAACAGAACCCACGACTAGCCGGATGTGTCTCCGGCGAAGACGCTCGGGCGTGAGAGTAAGATCACGGTTGTATATAGCTCAAAATGTATCGAATAATGAACTCAGAATACAAAAATGGCAGTTACCTTTCACCGTTTGGTAGTGATGAAGTATTTATAGGCAAGAGTGATGTATTTTTGGGGAGGCGGCATGTCCTCCGAGATTATAGCGGCGGTTACTTGGTCATGGGCACGTGTCTATAACGGTCCCTGATTTGTAGGGATGTAGTTGTGAGCATTGATTGACCAAATAAGCCGGCAAGTGTCAGGTCGTCACTTGCTGATTTAGGTCGAGGTCGCCACTCGTGGAATGGTCGACCTGACTGTCGGGTAGAGCATGGTTCGTACCCGAATAGTAGCATGGATCATGAGGTCGGACTAAGTTAGGTCGGGACTTGTAAGTCGGACCATGGGCTTAGTCGACTGATGTGTGAGATGGGCCTTGGGCCTTGTTCTGATTGGATTAGTTTCATTGAGAATGTGGGTGCCAACGCTATCTGAGATTGGGCTTTACTCGTTTGGCCCAATTCGACACTTTTGGTATGTTCAATGGGGTATATGATACTGAGTTGGAAGGGGTAATATGATTATTGAGTTTATTCGATACATCAAACATTTTATTTATTTTATTTCAAAAAAATTTGAATCATAGTAAATAAAGTATTAATAAATACGAATATCGGGAAAGATATTCATCAATTATTTTATAATAAATTATTTTTTTCCCCATTTCTTTTACCTCAATTATTTTATAATAAATTAATTTTTTTAAATAAAAATTTACACCATCATTCATACATGATAATAATAATAATTATTAATATTTTACTAATCATAAATATGTATATATATATATATATATATATATATATATATATATATATATATATATATATATATATATATATATATATATATATATATATATATATATATATATATATATATATATATATTTACAATCGATTAATGTCTAATTATTGTCTGTAAAAAAATATATTTTAAATTGTACGATATATTGTATATTTTTAATTTCAAGGTTAATATTTATTCATTGTTGACCTCCTTTTATGCTATGACTATTAATAAAATTCAAATGTTAATATTTATTCATTTTTTACCTCCTTATGAATCGATACTATGTTATTTGTCGTTTTCGATTATATTTCACATTAAATAAAGTTCACTATATCGATGGTCCGAATATATTGATATGTAATGATGATCTTCCTTCCTCTTTCGACAGTTGCGACGACAATGTTGTCTTTTAAACCTGTGTTTCACATTTTATAAAAAAATTCTCTCATTTAGTCATTTCATTTAATTTCCGTCTTCTTATGGATCAATAACTCCCCGTGCATCGCAGGAATATAACACTAGATTTATTTTAGTGACATTCAATCTGATATTTGTATTGAGAATATAATTTTCAAATAAATGTTTTACAATATATACGAACATCTTTATTTCCTTTCGTATTTATTTCGATTTCGATAAGTTATTCGTTAGTAACTGCCCGTGCATCGCACGGGAGTCAAACTAGTATTTTTTAATGATATACTCCTCCGTCTTGACAGAAGTGTCACCCTTTTAGGGGTGGTACGCAAATTAAAAAAATGTGGGAAGAAAAAAATGTTATGAGTGTAATTTGAAAATAGGAGAGAGAATTAGTGAAGGAAATAGTGAATTTTAAAAATTGTTGTGAGTGTAGAGGAGAGAGAATTAGTGGAGGGAATAGTGGATGGGATAATAGAATATTAATAAAACATTTCCTTTTTAGGAAATGTGACGCTTCAAACGGGACGCCATTTTGGGTAAAAAGTGACACTTCTAGCGGGTCGGAGGAAGTACTTCCTTCGTTTCGGAGAAATGTACATAAAATGGGATGACACAAAAATTAAGATAAAAGATGAAAAACGTAATGTGTTGTGAGTGTAGATGGTTGGATAGGAGAGAGAAAGTGAAGTGAGTAATTGTTATGAGTAGAAACAAGTGTGTCTCATTTCCATTTTAAAACTTTACAAATTATTATAAAACGTCCAAAATGTGTTTTTTTATACTCCTTCCGTCCCGGTAGAAGCGTCGCCATTTTAGGGGTGGCATGCAAATTAAGAAAAAGTGTGGGAAGAAAAATGTTGTGAGTGTAATTTGAAAATAGGAGAGAAAATTAGTGGATGAAATAGTGAATTTAAAAAGTGTTGTGAGTGTAAAGGAGAGAGAATTAGTGGAGAGAATAGTGGATGGGTAATAGAATATTAATAAAATATTTCCTTTTTAGGAAAGAATGACGCTTTAAATGGAACATCCTTTTGGGTAAAAAGTAACGCTTCGAATGAGACGGAGGGAATATATTATTATAGGACAGAGAGTATATTTTAACATGTTATTTTTATTGTCAACGAAGGTAATTGTTGTCTCTAAAACATTACATCCACTTAACGAATGAGATCCCTAAATAGGTATCTGTTTTATTCTACATTAAAAAAGGGACGGTAGTAGACGATAAAAAGACTATCTATTGAGATCACTTTTCGTTTCAATAACTATGTTTTTCACTAGTGTCGTCTTTCTTAAAATATCAAATTTTTATCTATATATACTCCCTCCATCCCGGTTCACTTGGCATCAAAATGAATGGCACAATAACTAAGGAAAAGTAAGAGAGAGAAAAAATGTAAAAAAATGTTGTGAGTATGAAGAATTAAATAGGAGAGAGAATGAGTGGGAGGAATAGTTAGGAGAGAGAATGTTGTGAGTGTAAAAGTGAAGTAGGAGAGAGAATGAGTGGAGTGAATAGTGAATATTCTTTTCCATTTTGGGCGGTGCCAAGTGATGTGGGACGACCCAAAATGAAAATTAGTGTCAAGTGAAGTGGGACGGAGGGAGTATATAATAACAAGATAGTGGTAAATTTTGAGGGTTTGAGGGGCATTTTCGTCAATTCACGCGGTGGCAAAGTTGCAATTAAGGAGGCCAAATTCCGACGTGGCAGATGCTGATTGGATGAAATTTTATTTATTTATTTTTTTTAAAAACAAAGGACATGTGTCGCCTAAAGGGGGAGGGGTATTTCCGTCTTTTAACTGGCGCGTATGAATCACGCGCCGACATTGGGGCGTTTGGGCGACGGGTTTTCTTTTTTTTTTTTTTGTTTTGCCACATGTCAACACCTGATTCGCTGGGCGGATTTCGAAAAAAAAAATTATCCCATTTCTTTAACCTCAATTATTATATATTAAATTAATTTTTTTTTTATTTTTTTTTTCACCATAATTTATGATTTTTTTTCTCTTTCAATAGAGATTTTTTTCAATTGATTTGGACAAAGAAAAAAAATCCTCTTTTTAAAAAAAGAGAATTTTCTATTTAATAAGTGGGGTGGGGTAGTGTTTTGACCTCAATTATTATATATTAAATTAAATTTTTTTTTTACACCAAAATTCATATATTTTTTTTTCTCTTTAAATAGAGACTATTTTCATTTCATTTGGACACAGAAAAAAAAAACCATTTTTGTATATATAAATTTCTAATTATCCTTTGTTAATTTTTCTTTTTCAGTTTTCAATATGGTTTTAGTTAATAAATTTTAAGTGTGAAGTAATTTTTTATTATAAAAGATAATGTTAATAATATTAATTTTAGTAATTATAAAAATAAAGAATATAAAATAACATAAAAATGATGGGGTATAGGATAAGAAATGACCCACTTCCTCTAGGGCCCCTCATGTGAGATTTAAACCCATTTTAAGAAATGACCTTTTAGTAATTCCTCACACACCCCTCACTGTTAAAAGACAAATATATCCTTATTATTATTTAGTACACGTCGTACGTTCATTCCAGGGGATTGAACCAATTCCAAAACAGAAAATTATACTTTAGTCACTGAAACTTTGGGAATTAAATATTGGTCACTGGACATTCAAGTATTTTAAATCAATCATTAGATTCAGATTAGTTTCAGTTTAATTTTTTCAACCAAAAAAAAATAAAAAATTCAATATTAACGACGAATTAATCTCATAATTTACACATTTACAACACTTATAAGTTCTCTTATAATTGACTTATAAATCAAAATTTTCAACCAAAAAAAAATCAAAAATTTCAATAATAACGAATTACTCTCATAATTTATACATTTACAACTCTTATAATTATAAGACTACTTTGTCTTTTATAATTGACTTATAAGATAATTTTTTCAACCAAAAAAATCAAAAATTTCAATAATAACAACGAATTACTCTCATAATAACAACGAATTACTTTTATAATTGACTTATAAGACAAGTAACTTATAAGACTACTTTAAAAAGTCTTATAAGTAACATATAAGACTTTTTAAAAAAGTCTTTATATAAGTAACATAAAAGACTTTTTAATAAGTCTTATAAGTAACTTATAAGACTTTTTAAAAAGTCTTATAAGATACTTATAAGATCTATTTGAACATTGAGAACTATGTTGTAAAAAAGTCTTATAAGTAGTAACTTATAAGACTTTTTTTAATAAGTCTTTTTACTTATAAGACTTATTAAAAAAGTCTTATAAGTTACTTATAAGACATATTTGAACATTGAGAACTATGTTGTAAAAGAGTCTTATAAATAGTAACTTATAAGACTTTTTTTATTAAGTCTTTTTAAAGTCTTATAAGTAACTTATAAGACTTTTTTATAAGTTATTTATAAGACTTTTTTAAAAAGTTAAAAAGTCTTATGAGTTTTATAAATAACTTAATAAGTCTTATAAGACTCTTATAAGACTTATTAAAAAGTAACTTATAAGACTTTTTAATAAGTCTTATAAGTAACTTTTTAATAAGTCTTATAAGTTATTTATAATACTTTTTTAAAAAGTAACTTTATAAGTCTTATAAGTAACTTATAAGACTTTTTAATAAGTCTTATAAGTTATTTATAAGACTTTTTTTAAAAAGTAAAAAAGTCTTATAAGTAACTTAATGGACTTTAAAAAGTCTTTTAAGTTAGTTATAAGACTTATTAAAAAATAACTTTATAAGTCTTATAAGTAACTTATAAGACTTTTTAATAAGTCTTATAAATAATCTACAACTATATGCACCATTGTCTAATGGACAGCAAACGGCAAATTTTTCTAACAAATAAATCAAAAAATTTCAATAATAACAACGAATTGCTCTCATAATTTATAACTCTTATAAGTTAATTATAAGGCTACTTTGTCTGTTATAATTGATAAGATAATTTTTTCAATCAAAAAATTCAAAAATTTCCTAATTTCATTAGATCTTTGAACAAAAAATGTCACAAGGACATTAGGACAATCACTACTATCTTCTCTCTCTACCTAATCTAAGTTACCATCCCTTCACTTCTACTTCTATTATACTCCCACCCATTCTAGAGAAATAAAATATAAAATAAAATATTTTAGAAAGAGAAATTGCTTAATTGTTGTATTCCTTACTTTTTCACTTTTTCAGCTTCTTTCCCAATCCATTTACTCCAAAATGGACCCTAAATCTCTCTGTTTGAATTTTCCTGTCACCAGATCTCCGACGCTCTCTCTCTCTCTGCTTGTTTTTCACCGGCCGGAGTTGATTTTGCTTAAAAAAACCAGTAATTTTGCCATGAAAATTGGAAAGAACTCAAAATCTAGAAGAAAAAGAGAAAATGGGGAAGACTACAGAGAGAAATCACAATCGAACTACTCAAAATTTCCATAAAACATTGAAGAATCGAGAACAGATGCAATAGATCACGGTACAGAGAGAAGGCGAAAATATACATTTTCCAGAGATCACTTTGAGATTTGGCGGCGACGGAACGCCAGAGACGATCCATGTCAACGCAAAGCGATTGGATCTGAGCTATGTCTCTTTGGAGCGATAGCTCCGGCGAATCCATGGCAACGGCGGCAGCCGAGGATAATTTGAAACGCTCGAGCCTCTCCAAGCCATCCCTACTCTTCAACAACAAACGCTTCGAGCTCTGGTATATCTTCGACAGCATCGTTCCACCTCCGCCTTCCATGGCCATCTGCATTGTGTGTGTGTGTGAGAGAGAGAGAGAGAGAGAATTACCTTGTGGAAAGAAATTGACTGGGTTTTTGAAGGTGAAAGGGGAAAGGAGTTAGAGAGAGAAAGAGAGAGAATGTGTGTGTGTGTGTGTGTGTGTGTGTGTGTGTGTTGAATGAGGGGTTGACGGGAGGTGAGGGGTGTACGTGGAATTATAATTTTGAGTGAATTCCTTATTTGAGATTTACAAAAATATTTTCTTTAAATGGAATAAAATCTGGATAAGGGGGTCCTAGGGGAATTTTTCCATAAGAAATTGGAAGGGGTAATATGGTTTTTGGTTTATTTTAGTTCGATACATCAAACAATTTAATTATTTTATTTAAAAAAACATGAAGCATAGTAAATTAAGTATTAATTACTTTTATTAACAATTACCCAAATGAAGTGGATAGAAAATGATTTTTTTTTCTTTCTTTTTTTATTGGATAAAATTATGAGAGCCGTAAATTACACGGGCATAAAGAGGCGCGTGAATGCATAAGTTTTTTTTTTTTACATTGGATACGTGTCGTCCGTCTGTTGAAGGGCAATTTCGACATTCCTCTGGTGCGTGTACTGCACGCGCCGATAATGGTGGGTTTATGCAGGGGGTTGTTTATTTTTTTTTAAAAAACAAATTTGACACATGTTGCCTGTTGATTGACTGACAGAATTTTCGATTTTTTTTACATCTTATTTCTTTACCCTCAATTAAATATAAATTTCTAATTATTCTTTGTTAATTTTTCTGTTTTATTTTTCAATATGATTTTAGTCAAAAAATTAAGTGTGAAGTATTATTTTATTATAAATGATAATGATAATAATATTTATTTTACTAATTATAAAAATAAACAATTTATTTATTTTATTTAAAAAATATAATTGAAGCATAGTTAATTAAGTATTAATTACTTTTATTAACAATTACCCAAATAAAGTGGATAGTAAATGATTTATTTTGTTTTTTTTATTGGTTAAAATTATGAGAGCCGTAAATTACACGGGCATAAAGAGGCGCGTGAATGCATTAATTTTTTTTTATTACATTGGACACGTGTCGTCCATGCGTTGAAGAGCAATTTCGATATTTCTCTTGCGCGTGTGCGCACGCGCCCATAATGGTGGGTTTATGCGGGGTTTGTTTCATTTCTTTTAAAGAAATTTGACACGTGTCGCCCGTTGATTGGGTGGATCGAATTTTCGATTTTTTTTACATCTTATTTACTTTCCCTCAATTATTTTAAAATACATTAATTTTTTTACACCAAAAATCATAATTTTTTTCTCTTTCAATAGAGATTTCTGTCATTTGATTTGGACAGAGAAAAACAACCCTCTTCTTTAAATATAAATTTCTAAACCATCCTTTGTTAATTTTCGTCTTTTATTTTTCAATATATTTTTACTAAAAATTAAATAAGTGTGAAGTATTATTTTTAATTATAAATTATAATAATAATAATAATAATAATTTTACTAATCATAAAATTAAAGAATATAAAATAAAATTAAAGTGGTGGGATATAGGATGAAGAAGTGGAATGGTGTTGAATTATATATATATATATATATATATATATATATATATATACTCCCTCCGTCCCATGTTAGTTGAGACTTCTTTCCCTTTTGAGCCGCGTTAGTTGAGACTACCCAAAATGGCAAAGGAATCTTCACTATTTACCCCACTCATTCTCTCTCCTATTTCACTTTTACACTCACAACATTCTCTCTCCTAACTATTTTCCCACTCATTCTCTCTCCTATTTAATTCTTTATACTCACAACATTTTCTTTCACTTTTTCTCTCACTTACTTTTCCTTAATTGGTGTGCCCAAAAAGTTAGTCTCAAATACATGGGACGGAGGGAGTATATATATATATATATATATATATATATATATATATATATATATACTCCTCCGTCCCAACAAAGAGTCGGTAAATTTGTCCGACACGCAAAATAAGAAATGTGATGTAGGAAAGAGAAAAAGTTTAAATGTTGTGAGTATGAAAAATTAAATAGGAGAGAATGAGGGAGGTGATGTAAGAAAGATAATGTTGTGAGTGTAAAAGTAAAGTAGAGAGAATGAGTGGAGAGAATAGTGATTTAAGGTTTCCTTTTTGGGAAAGTGACTTTTAAATGGGACGCCCAAAAAGGAAATAAATGGCTCTTTCATTTGGGACGGAGGAGTATATATATATATATATATATATATGGGGATTGTGATGAATGTGGGTTTTGGTTTCTATTTAATAGGTGAGATGGGGTAATATGGTTATTGTATTTATATTCGTTCGATATATCAAACAATTTATTTAATTTTTTTTAAAAAAACATTTGAAGCATAGTAAATAAAGTATTAATAAATTTGTCAATTTCTCTATCCGTCTCAAAAAATTTTGTATTTATAAAGATGAATATCGGGGAAGATGGCCATCATTTTTAAAATTTTGATTGAAATGTATGTCAATATTATAAGAATTAAAGATAGTATAAATGTATGTCAATATGGTTATTGTGTTTATTTTAGTTCGATATATCAAACAATTTATTTAATTTAAAAAAATTAATATTTGAAGCATAGTAAATAAAGTATTAATAAATTTGAAAAATATGATATTAATTTTTATTAGATAAATTTACTATCCTTATCCTTTTGGTATGAACAAATCTTTTCTTTTTATTTATAAAATTCACCTTTTTTTTACTAATTTCAATACCTTACTTCGTATGTGATAAACATGTTCGTCTTTTTTATTTACTTTTCTAAATGATAAAATACTGCATAATTGTATATAAAGATATGCATATTCCTTATGAATTTTTTTTTATTCCAATTTTATTCTCATTTTTATGTACTGACATTGTAGTCTTTAAGGAAGTATTTCATAAATATATAAACAAATTGTTTTTTTGGTTTATTTTTGTTCAATTTTTGTCATTTAAATATATAGTAACGCCCCGTGCATCGTACGGGAGTCAATCTAGTTATTTTAATATTGAGTATACTCCACTTATCATACTTGCACCCTTAAATTGCGATTTCACTTGTAAATCTCTTCCATTTGTTATGTATACTCACAACTTTTTTTATTATAAATATTCATTTATTATCTTTTGTGGAAATGCTAATCTTAGTATGTTACGTAGACAGTAATATTCTCTCTGTCTCGGAATAAAAATTTTAATTTCTTTTGATTTATTTTAAATTAAGATTTCTAATTATTTTATTACTTTAAATAAACAACAATACTCACTTATTACTTTCACAACAAAACCTTCCTACCACTTTCTCTCTTCTACTTTATTTTTCATATTTACAATATTTATTTTTTTAATTCCTATAAAAAGTCAAACTAAAAACCTTACTGTGAGATGAAGGGAGTATAGGCCCGTTTGATTTAGCTTATTGATATGTGCTGATGACTTATTACTTATAACTTATGAATGATGACTTATAATTGATGAGCTGGTGAATAATGCTGTTTGATTTAGTTTTTTTGAAGTATTGATTAGTTATCACAAGTATGATTGTTTGATTAATAAACTGAAAAAGTGTTGAATGAAATTATAAAGACTAAAATAATAATAATAATAATAATAATAATAATAATAATAATAATAATAATAATAATAATAATTATTATTATTTTATTTTTATTTTATTATTTTTATATTTTTATTATTATTATTTTTAATTATTATTTTTATTATTATTTTTATTATTATTTTATTATTATTATTATTATTATTATTATTTTATTATTATTATTATTATTATTATCATTAATTTTTTAATTATTATTTTTTATTTTTATTTTTATTTTTTATTATTTTTTTATTTATTATTATTATTATTATTATTATTATTATTATTATTATATTATTATTATTATTATTTTATTATTATTAATTTTTTTTAATTTTTAATTTTTTTATTTTTTTATTTTTTTTTTAATTTTTTTTAATTATTTTTTTAATTATTATTTTATTATTATTATTATTATTTTATTATTATTTTTTTTTATTTTTTATTATTTCATTATTATTATTATTATTATTATTTTATTATTATTATTATTATTATTATTTTATTATTATTTATTATTGTTATTTTTTATTATTTATTATTATTATTAATAATTTTTTTAATTTTTTTATTATTATTTTATTACTTTTTATTTTATCATTATTTATTATTTTTTTTACTGTGAATACTTTACTGTTCACAAGTGCTTTTTTTATCTCAGCACTTTCTCTACTGCTTATGACTTATAAGGGATTTGTGCTTTAATTGACTTGTACATATCTTATGACTTATTTTACAAAAATGGAAATCAAACAATACAAAAATGACTTACGAAAAGTCATAAGTCATAAACACCTCCGGATAAGTGATATCAAACGGGGCCAATATAATTTTATTTAATTCTTATTCCCTCTGTTTCAATCGAAAAGACGTAAAATAGGTTTTACACAAAAATTAAGAAACTGTGTATAGTTAAGTAAGTGTTGTAAATATTAAAAGTGAGATGTGAGAGAAAAAGTGAGGTAAAAAATAGTATATTGTGATTTGTGAATATAATGAAAAGTATTTAAAAAAAAATCTATTTTTAGCGTATGCCTTTGAATATAAGTAATGCAAAATAAAAATTTGTGCCTTTCATTTTCATACGTACTAACTTAAAATTTTAATTTATAAATTAAATTGGGATGGAGGATATACAGATGCTCAGATCCTATAAATACCAAATTCTGTGGTAAAAGTGTGTAGAACCCTCCTCATATAGAAAAAAATGGCCGCCGCTTCCTCCAAAATGACGTTGAAGCTTCTCATCGACAAGAAAGCAAACAAAGTTCTGTTTGCCGAAGCCGGCAAAGAAGTCGTCGACTTTTTGTGCAACCTCCTAACTCTATCGGTGGGTACGGTGATCCGGCTACTTTCTGATGAAGGCATGGTGGGTTGCCTTCCAAAGCTCTATCAAAGCATTGAAAACTTGGATCTCGACTACATACAACTTGGTCAGCAAAAAGACACCGTTTTGAGGCCAACGGTGCACAATTCTACCGAACAAGCTCCTCTGTTCTTGCTACCTAGCGCCACCAGCAACGATAAATCAGAGATCAAACAGCTCTATGCGTGCAGTTCGAGTAATTGTCATTATTATACCGACTTGACGGGAAGGTCGTGTCCTTACTGTGGTTCTAGTATGAATAATCGTGTTACATTTGTGAAGGGAAAAATTGTGGCGGCAGCTGCGGTGGTTGCCGGCGGTGGTGGCGGAGAAGGTGGGTTTGTGAAAGGGGTGGTTACGTATATGGTGATGGATGATTTGGTGGTGACTCCCATGTCTACTATCACGGGTATTACTTTGTTGAACAAGTTCAGTGTTAAGGATGTCGAAGCACTCGAGGAAAAGGTTGTTAATTTGGATAAGGCTAAGGTAAGTGAAAGTGTTAGAATATATATGAAGGTCTTTTTTTAACTCTCCCCAAATAAATATCCATTTTTATTTTTATTTTTTGTGGCAGGGGTTGAAGCTGATGAAGGAATATTTCAAGTCCAAGCATGTGCTCACTGAAGTCTTTCTTAAGGACCTAAATATATAGCCACATGCATAGATGTTTAAAGAACTTTTTTTTGGTGTGATGGAAGCATGTTTTGGGTATCTTAGTTGTACTGATGGAGTTAAAGAGCTGGTCGATCTTTGGGAAGCATGTTTTGGTTATCTAAGATGTAATGGCTTGAAAGTTTAGAATTGCATTCTGTAAATTATTAGAATTAGAAGGCGTATTTTGAAAATGCAGTGCGTGCCATGTTCCTATACAAAAATTTGGTTTTAAGACCGAATATTATCGAACCGACACTTACCGAAGCCAAAAATCGACTACACCGAATCGAGCTAAAATCGAGTGATAGCGGTTTGTTAAAATTAGAAACCGAATACTTTTGGTTCGATAACGATTTTAGCCTAAACCGAGTCAAACCGTACCGAACACACCCCTAATTCTTAAAGTTTGAGGTTTCATATTAAAACCAGTTGATACTAATGGGGGTGATCCATAATCTTTATACTCCCTCCATCCCACGATAATCTGCAAAAAGACTCCTTTTGAACGTCCCATAATAATCTGCACTTTTCTAAAATGAAAATGGGACTCACTTCTCTCTACTCACAACCATTACCTAGACATGTCCAAACGGTTCTGATTCCGGTTCCCGTTTTCGGAACCGCCGGTTCCCGATTCCCAAATAGCCGGAACCGTATTCGAACCTTATTAATTCGGTTCCCGGTTCTCGGTTCTATCCGCCAGTTCCGGTTCCAACTGTTCCATCACCATCTAACTTTTTTTTTTAAAATTCAAACCTCTTAAGACAGTAAAGACGCTAAATATTACAACATTTATCTAAATTATAGTCAAATTTAAATAAAACAACACTACACTACAAGTACAAATACTAAATAAATGTTAAATATTACATTTAACTTACCTTGATCAATCGCCGGTTCCCGGTTCCCGATTTCGGTTCCCGGTTCCGGAACCGCCGATTCCCGGTTCTGCAGGTTCCTCGATTCCCAATATGGTGGATTCGTATTCGAACCGTTTCAATCTGGTTCCCGGTTACGTTCAGTTCCCGGTTCCGGCGGTTCCCGGTTCTCGCTGATTTCCGATTCCGGTTCTACCCGCCGATTTCGTCAGTTCCCGATTCTATTTGGACATGTCTACCATTACCCACTTACTCCACTTTCTCTCTTCTATCCAACCATCTACACTCACAACACATCACCTTTTTCACCTTTTACCTTAATTCTCGTGCCAAGACAAAAAATGTACATTTTCATGGAACGGAGGGAGTATATTATATGTAAAGTTCATCAATTCCCGATGTAAAATAATATCTCTAACATCAATCACTTTTTTCACTTATACATTTAAATTGAAAATATCACTTATTATATCCACTCACTTCTTTCTACCGCCCTTTTCCCACTCTCATTTTTCTTAATTTTTGTTTCAAGAAAAAAGAGTGATGCTAACGGAGGAAGTACACCTTTTCAACGAGGGCTGGTGCGCCATACATCAGACCCTATAAATTAAACAGATTTTGTGAATGGCGGTAATACAGAAAAATCTTATACTCCCTCCGTCTCACTCGAATTTGGACAAATTTCCTTTTTGGGCGTCCCATCCGAATTTGGACGGCCCAAAATGGAAACCTTAAATCACTATTCTCTCCACTCATTCTCTCTCCTACATTATTTTAATACTCACAACACCATTATAATTTACTATTCCCTCCACTCATTCTCTCTCCTATTTTTAAATTACACTCACAACATTTACTTTTTCCTTAATCTCCGTGTAAAGTAACTTTGTCCAAATTCGGGTGGGACGGAGGGAGTATCCATTAAAATTTCAAAAATGGCTGCACCCTCCAAAGTGACATTGAAGCTTTTAGTTGAAAAGAAAGCAAACAAAGTTCTGTTTGCAGAAGCCGGCAAAGAAGCCGTTGATTTTCTGTGCAGTGTTCTCACTCTTCCGGTGGGTACTGTTATTAGTCTTCTTTATGAACAAGGAATGGTGGGTAGCCTACAAAACCTCTACCAAAGCATTGAAAACTTAGATGACCATTATATACTACCAAATCAGCACAAAGACACGGTTCTGAAACCAATGCTATACAACTCAGTCGGCCAAGCTCCTCAATTCCTGCTCACCCAAAAGAAATCAGAGGCCATGAAGTTGTACAGTTGTACTAAAGGTTATGACGCTTTCGGCCGTAATGCTTGTGACGGTTATTACGTGACGAGCGTGAGGGGAACTGAATGTCCTCATTGTAATAGACCTATGACTACTGATTACGCTTTTGTGGAGGGAAAGAAAGAGGCTGCCGGTAAGGTGGCTGCCGGTGGTGGCGGCGGAGAAGGTGGTTTTGTTAAAGGTGTGGTAACCTATATGTTGATGGATGATTTGGTAGTGTCACCAATGTCTACTATTACTGGCATTACTTTGTTGACCAAGTTCAATGTTAAGGATGTTGGTGCACTTGAGGAGAAAGTTGTTGATCTGGACATGGCTAAGGTATGTGAAATTTAATACTCACTCCGTTCCAAATTAATTGGTCCAAAAAATGTACTCCCTCTATCCCGGTTTAAAGTTCTGATTTGTCACGAGGATTAAAAAAAAATTATTGAGAGTATGAAAAGTAAAGTATGATAGAGAAAGTGTGTATAGAGTTTTTGTTGTGAGAATGACAACTGGGTCTCATTATTTATTTTAGGTAATAAAGCAACTAGTAACCTTAAAATGAACTAAGACAGATCAAATAGGAAAGTAAAGATCAAATAGGAAAGTAAGAACCTTAAACTGAGACGGAGGGAGTATATCTTTTGCAACTTTTTCTTTAAAAACAAGCTTTGTCCTTAAATGATTATTTTTTTTCAATTTTGTTATTCATAGTTAATTATATTTTTGCAAATCTGTGAGTTTGTAAATGGTCCGTTGCAAAACTAACACTCGTAAGAAAATTGTATTTTGTTCTTGTTAATTAATTTGTCTAGTCAGCTGCCATATATAGTTATATTTTGTGCTTGCTACCCATTTGGCGGGTTTATCGCAAAGTTTGAATGTTTTCTTGGTGGATTTGCAGGGGTTGAAACTGTTGAAGACATCTTTTAAGTCCAAGAATGTGCTCACTGAAGTCTTTCTTTAGGACCTACTGTTTTCGGTATAAAGAACTGGTCTTTTGGGGTAATGGAAGCGTGTTTTCGGTATTAAAAATTGGTCTTTTGGGGTAATGGAAGCGTGTTTTCGGTATGAAGAACTGGTCTTTTGGGGTAATGGAAGATTGTTTTCGGTAAAAAGAACCGGTCTTTTGGGGTAATGGAAGTGTGTTTTCGGCATCTAAGTTGAACTAAGGATCTGTATATAGTTAACATGCATAGATGTTGATCATTCTTCAGTACTTGTTATTCGTAGATTTTTTTGGTTCAGCGTTATTATCTACGCGTATTTTGGTCCGTTTACGTTTGAATGAATCTGATGTTGATCATTCTTCAGTACTTGTTCAAGCTAAAAATTTGATCTGTCATTGTGTTAAAGGCCAATATGAATGTTCTTCAACCTAAAAATGTAAAGTTAGGAATAGGAAGTAGGAAAGGGCTTAATGAATCTGTAGATAAATACATGCATGTTAAACTTTTGGTATCCAAGTTCAAACACTATAAAATAAAATGTAACAAAACCCTCTGACAATCACATCAAATTAAAAGAAAATCCAGAAGCGTATCCGTCAGAAAAAAAAAAATGTCTTCCTCAAGCCTAAGCTTGAAGCTTTTTATTGACCAAGAAACCAACAAAGTTCTGTTTGCAGAAGCAGGCAAAGAAACCATTGATTTCCTCTTCAGCATTCTAACTCTACCTGTTGCCAGAGTAATCAGCCTTCTCTCAAAACCAGCCATGGTTGGTTGCTTAGCAAATCTCTATGAAAGCGTCGAAAGCTTGAAAGAGGAGTACCTCGAGAATGATCAACTGAAAGACGCGCTCTTGAAGCCCAAAGCTCATGCATATTTTCAAGGATCTTTGTTCTACCTCTCTAATCCCATCAAGCCCAAGAAGAAGAAACCACAGATAAAGCTTTACAGGTGTGTTACTAAAATTAGGAATAAGATGATAAATACTGATAAGAACTATGGCTGGACGGAATTCGATCATATTCCCCATTTTGTGTCTGATAACCCGTGGACTAGATGTCCGAAATGTAGTGATCTAACGAATATTGAGGTACCCTTTATCGCTACAAGGAATGCGGAGTTTGATTTCAAGGTAGATGATGCTTTTGGGGGTTTTGTGAAAAGAGTGGCAATGTTTATGATAATGGATGATTTGGTTGTGAAGCCAATGTCAACTTCTTCAATTATTGCTTTGTTAACCAGGTTGAATGTTAAGGATGTTGAGGAAAAGGTTGTCTATTTGGACAAAAACAAGGTATGATTTATAGTACTACTCCCTCTGTTCCAAATAAATGTCCAAAAAATTTCTTGATCTAGAGCAATTTTGAAAAATTTTGGGTATACATTTTGGGACGGAGAGAATTTAGTATCGGAGGGAGTACAATATTTGCTACATTCATGTTTTTATAACCAAATGCTTATGGCTACATGTTTTTCTTGTTAGGGTTTGATGCTATTGAAGGAGGCGTTTCAGACCAAAAATGTCCTAACAAGCGTATTTCTTCCCCGAGAGAATCCAAGCACTGTGGATGCATAAGTGATTTCCCTTTTGAATTTGGTTCAAACTATTTTTAGTTTCAATCAAATGTGGAAATTGTAACTTGTTATAGCTAAAAAGAAGAAAGACCCCTTTTGAGATGCTTATTGAATGATCCAAAATCTCTTCATTTCTGTCCTGAATTGTATTGTCTTATTTATCGATAACAACCGATTCAAACTATTTTTAGTTTCAATCAAGTGTGACAATAACAAATATTATTGGCACACTTTATATTCGGACCCGCTTTCATCATCTCCCAAACTTTGGAAAGGAAAACATATCTGGAAATGAATACCGGCTAACAAGATGTCTTTTTCAAACAAATTTGCCGGCTCTACTTGAAAAGAAAATTCTCATTCCAAAGAGAGATCAACAGACACAGAAAGAGATCTAAATCCTGCAGTTGGCGAAGCAGAAGTCCCATAAGCACCCACGTCTGAAGAAGCAAATGCTCTCGCCTTAGGGAAGCATACACACCTACTGCGAATTAGAGAGACCTGACCAAAATGAATTAATCATCTCGTAGTAATTTCCCTTCTCAAGGTAGGTCAAAAGAGCAAGCCGATGAAAGGAAAAGGTCAATTTATGAGCATTGCTGCATTAAAGCATGCTACCAAGTTTATAAATATGGCACCTCAACATTTCCACATGATCAAAAGAGTCACAATTTGATAAAAACCTAAACAAAGACTACTACTACTTGAAGGTTACTAGAGATAATCAAGACCAACAAAATTACTAGAAAACAAAGATTATAATTAGCACTAGAAAGTCGTAACCATGCATGGGTTTGTCAAGAAGAACCTTTACAATGCTTCATAGGAGGGTATGACTCCAACGTCAACCGGCTCAACTTTGGCTGTCTTTTTCTCAAGGAAGACATTCGTTAGAACTGTCTTCGACTGCAGAGATTCTTTTAATAGCTTCACTCCCTGCAAACAAAATCCATTTATCAATTTATAGGACTGACTGAATTTAGAGCTTATAAATTTCTTTAAAGCAATCAAAAATAGAAAATAAATAAATACTAGTAATTTATGTACAAATCTAGCAGTCTTAATCACTTCTATCTGATATTCAAAAAAAAAAAAAAAAATGAATATTCAAAAAAAAAAAAAAAAAAAAAAATTTTACTGATGACAAGGAAGAACAACGGACCTGAGTGCAAGAATACACTGATACGATACAACAATGTATTTTACTATATCTGCCCCAAAATGAATACTCCCTCCGTCCCATAGATTTATGGACTTTTGGGTTTTGCACGGGGATTAAGGAGGAAATATTATATTGAAAGTGTTGTGAGTGTGAAAATAAAATAGGAGAGAGAATGAGTGGAGAGAATAGTAAATTATAATGGTGATGTGAGTATTAAAATAATGTAGGAGAGAGAATGAGTGGAGGGAATAGTAAAGATTCCTTTCCATTTTGGGAAAGTTAGTTATTATTGTGGGACGCCCAAAATAGAAAGTTTACATATTATTGTGGGACGGAGGGAGTATTCAAAATTTTCAAATTTGATCTTAAGAGAAAATTTTGAAACTTTTTTGGACATTCATTTTGGAGGGAGGGAGCAATACATTACATACGTCAAAGCATGGACAACCTGAAGTTGACACTCTATGGATTACAAACTAAAGAAGCCTAATCAAATTATCTCCCACATGTTTACAATGAGCAAGAGCCTGAGCAAGCTTATCATACATAACATAAGATATAGGGATACGTGCTACTAGTAGCGCAACAACTAACTTCTGGAAGACCAAACTTACGACCATTGCTACAGCGCAAGCAATCCAACCAAGTCACTTCTACATTTCTCATTTAGCACTAAATTATTTGGAGAGGTAAGATTTAGAAGATGTATGAGATATAGCTTATGATTTGGAGGAGAAACAACAGAGGCTAAAAATAATTGAGAGTAGAAAGAAATAAAAGAACTGAAAGGCATCATACTAACATTCAAGCTTATCAAAATATTTTCTTGAAAGAACCAGGCAGCAAAATTTGCAGCAGATGTAGATATCTTCATCAATGACTTTTGTTGATGATAGACTATACAAACAGAGTACACTACAGAATTACCAGAAAAAGGAGACATATATGGTACGGGTTTTGTAAAGGAACTTTAGCACTGCCCGGAGGTCTGATTACATGAGTGGCAGGGGCGGATTTACTGTTGTGCCAAGTGTTGCCGAGGCAACACCAAAAAAAAAAAAAAAAAATTTTTTTTTTACTCTGTTTTTAGGGGCTGGGTTGATGTCTTCTCTGGCGATCTGGGCTTAAGTTACTATGTAAATTCATAAATGAACTTTTGTTTCTTTTCTACGTTCTTTTGTTTAGTATTTAGAGCATCAAAATGGAGAAAGAAAGATTTTGCTCCTCTATCTTATTCCAATTTTTATTTTTTCTGTACTGATTTAATTTGTGATACAAGGCAAAAAACCAAAAGTAAAAATCACCTCACTTGCACGTGCAAATACCACCCCTTATTGGTCACACACTTTTTATATTAACAGGGGAAAATGTCATGAGTAAAAATAATATGTGAATCTAGGTCTGATGTGCCATCGATCTTCACTTTTCCATAACATTAACATGACTGTAAATCTAGACTATTGGGGTGGCAAGAATAGGCAACACCAAAACTTTAGGTGTAGATCCGCCACTGATGAGTGGGTGAGATGTAATCTAACATTAATATATGGGCGAGATCAAGTTAATTAGCAAAATATGGTTTAATTCCATGAGGCCCCCTCACCTCAAATAATTCTCCATACAAGCCCATGCGAGATCCAAAAATCCACACACAAATGAAAGCCCAGATCAAAATCCCATAAAACCCCAATCGCGCAAGGGTGCGACCGCGCTGTCCAGTTTCCCCTTGTTTTCCACAGATTTTTTCCAATTCTAGTCTTATACCTAGTATAAGAGTATTTTTAGTTTTATACCTTTAGCTATAGGGAGGTACAGAGAAGATTGTTTAAGAAAAGATGAAAAATTGTAAAAAAATACTCTTATACCTAGTATAAAAGTATTTTTATTCTTATACCTAAGTATAAGAGTAATACTAGTCTTATATATTTAGATAAAGGAAGGTATAGGAGAAGATTGTTTAATAAAATATGAGTTTTTTATTATTTTTAAGAAAAGATGAAAAATTGTGAAAAAAAACACTCTTATGTTTTACTCTTATACCTTTGGTATAAGAGCGACGGGAGAGAGATATATGTGAGCGTGGATTTATGTGAAATTTTGCATCTCAATTGGGCTTTTATAACTTTAATGTCTTGACTAACTAGGGGCCCTAGGGTCCTCCGCCCGCAAAATATCCTAAATATGCAAACACCCTCCACCAGATGTGGACTATTGAGATCGAAACCAATAGATTAAGAGTAATCTCGGTAATAGTAAACAGGACACATTATTTTTTAACAAAAATATAAATGCAAGGTGACTCCAAAAATGAAATGTGTATAACTCAAAGAACAAAGAATGAGTAAAAGAATACCTCATTCATTCCCACTTCAACAATCCTTTCTTCAAGAACACCAACCTCCTTCACATTTATCTTACTAAGCTGAGTAATACTTGATGTAATCGACAATGGCATCACCACCAAATCATCCATCACCATATAACTCACAAGCTCCTTCACAAACCCTCCTTCTCCACTACTTACTGCGGCTGCTTTCTCTGCGGCCGCTTTCTCTGCGGCCGCTTTTATGGGCGATTCCAAGAGTTTCAATGACTTAGTTAGCTTTCCATTGCATCTAGGACAACAAATACTAGAATCATCGCCAACATGCGATGAACACCCACTATAGGAATTGTTACACATGTAAAAACTCTTATTTTGGTGCCTATAAATGGACGGAGCCGGAGCAACGACTTCTGGTGTTGAATCAAAAGGCAAAAGTGGGACTTTAGTGGATAAATTTGGGGCGGGACATTTGGGTTTCAAAAGGGTGTCTTTTTCTTGGTTAGGCTGAATGTACGTGTGATTGAAATTTTCAATGCTTTCGTAGAGATTTGATAAAGAACCCATCATTTGTTGCTTGGTAACAATCCTAATAACGGTTGCTAATGGCAAAGAAAGAAGGTGGAAGAGGAAATCAATGAAGTCTTTGCCGGCTTCTGCAAAGATGACTCTCTGTTCTTTCGTGTCAACAAGGAGCTTCAAGCTTACCTTGGGAATTGGTGCCGCCATGATCGTGGCTTGTGGGTATGGCTTTGGAGTTGGATGAAAGAGAAATGGCGTTCCTTTGTTTGTTGTATTTCGGCGAGATAACAGAACCCTAATCCTACGATTATTTTTTCTATTTTTTTATCCAACTTCTCAATTTACCCCTATAAAAAAAAAGATGGCCGGCCATCTTCCTATTCGAAATCGACGGTTCCGGTTTGGCAAAAGGGTAACCCTTAACTGGCCCTCTCAGATCAGGTTCCGGCTACCACAATCCGATTCTGGTACGGTTCCGGTTTCGGTGCGATTCCGGTCCGGTTCCGATCAATAATGAATAAAGAAGCTAAAAATTATTGAAAAATAAGAAATTTATGGTCCGGTTCCGATCCGGTTCACCATTTATGTGAACCTTAACCGGCCCTTATCCAAAACGGTTCCAGTTACTCCGATTTCGATTTTCGTGACGGTTTCGAGCTTTTTCGATCCGATTTTTCGGTTCCGATCCGATTTGGCCATCCCTGTTTACCCCTTCATTTATTTTAGGGCAAATTGTAATTGCACAATATGAGTTTCACACTATTGTAATATCCTACCTAAGTTTTAAGAAGTGTCAATTTGATTCTTAAGTTTGTCATTTTGTTGTAATCTAGTGTAAAAATTAACAAATCGTTAAATTTTACGCCAAATTGAACACAAGTACACGACGTGACTTTTTAAGGGGCACTTTTGTCATTTCACAAAAATATAGATTATACCAAATTAATTATAAACACCCATCTTCTTCTACCTTCCTCTCTCCCGAATCCCATCCTACAGTCCCCTTCCCCATCCCATCCCACCGCCGACCCCCTCCCTCTCTCTTCAACACCCACCGCCCCCACTCTCCCGCACTATTTCCCCTCCCACCCACATCTTTACATCTTTCAGATCTGGCGGCAACATAAGGACGCAATTTTCTCTCAATTAACTGTAACCCCTCCTCTTCTTCTCCGACACTTTATCAATTTCCACCCACTGAGTCGCCCTTCCAAACCCCAACTTCACAGCCACCCTTCCACCTCCCCGCCTCCGCTTCTCTCTACATCACCTTTTTTCTCAAACCGTCTACTTCCTTGTTGTTTCTTCTATCCGGTTATTTTCCACCCACTAGTACCCTACTCATTTGAAGACAATGAAAATTCCCCCAAAAAAATTATGAAATAAATATTCATAGTGTTTCTATTATTAAATTGATTACATAATTACCTCATTTAATTTATTATTTAAAGAGTAAATATATGTTATTTATCAAAAAATAAAAATTATTCAAACTAAATTATTTTCTAAAAGGTATAATTTATACCTTTTAGAAAATAATTTAGTTTGAATAATTTTTATTTGTTGATACCGTATAAACTATTATTTTGTTATATGTATAAAACAACTAATTTTCTTATATATAATTGATTTTATATTTTAAAAAATATCTTATTAAATACTATAAATTACTTTTTATTTTTTCCATAATTTTTATGATTTTTTCTGATTTAAAAAATAAATAGAAAAAATAGAAAAACCCGTTTAGGCCCGTGGATCTTCAGATTCGGGCCAAACGGGCGGGCTTGGACGGGTGAAATGGGACGAGTGGGGCTGGGTTTAGGCCCGTGGTGTGAGACGGACTGACGGGCTTCTACCCGTTTGAGAAACGGATTTGATCCAAACGGGTCGGGCCATCCGTTTGGCCATCTCCACATTTGGTCCACATGTTCCGACCGTAGAGTGGCAAAAAGAAGAAATTGCGGTCCTTGTCCTAAAATTAATGAACCCTGTATATTTATGGATAAATGATAAATTAAGATCCAAAGTTTAAGGAATGTGTGTTAATCAGGGTCTTGTATTTCAATTTTGTCAACTTAGGATCTAAAGTTATCAAAATTATGCAGTTAGGAGTTTCTGGACTAAACTGTATAGAAAAATTAGTTAAGTCACACGTGTCTTGCATATGTGTGACTTAACTGGGGTTATTCATGGTTGAAAATTGAAATTTCAAATTTACCCCTTATCCCAAAATAAAACCCCCCTCTCTCTTAGGGATGGCAATTTGATTGAACTCGATCCGTACCGAAGATGATCCGATCCGAAAAGTCAAATATGGTTTCAATTTTTTATGATCCGATCGGGTTCGGTACCACTATTGATCCGACCCGAGACCCGACTGCATCTCCGGTCCATATATATAACTCGAAAATTAGAAATTAGGTTTTATATATATCCTCTCTTTCTCTCTCTATCCGCTAAAGCGCCCTCTCTCTCTCTCTCTCTCTCTCTCTCTCTCTCTCTCTCTCTCTCTCTATCCGCTCTCTCCCTCTCTCTGCTATTTTTCTCTCTATCCGCTCGTGTCTCTCTCTTGCTCGTCTCTCTCTCCGCCCTCGTCTCTCAATCTTAACAATACCAATTTCACTCCAAGAAGGTTGAATTCAAAAAATGGGAATGGTAAAAGTGAGAATGGGAAGAACAAACATCAATGAGAAAAACAGAGCAAGAACAGGATAAGATGAATTTGAGGTTAGTCCATGATTTTTTTATTAATTTTCTATTGTTTGGTTACTTTGATTTTTTTTTGCTCGTCTCTCTATTGTTTGGTTATTTTATTTGTTCCAATTTGTCTGTTTTTTTTTTCGGTTCTGTGTTTTTTTTTTGAAATGCCTCGGATTGGATCGGGGCACGGAACAAGCAGGTTCAGATCGGATCGGATTCGGATAAGAGATTTTAGTATTCAAATCGGATTCGGATCAGACCTGATCCGATCCGAACCCGACCCGTTTTCATCCCTACTCTCTCTCTCTCTCTCTGTTCTCTCACTTTCTCTCAACAATCATCTCCTTCAACAATCTTCTTCCTAAACCATCATCGTCGCTGCTTTCCCCGTCTGCCCCCTTCTCCTTCAAACCTTGCTCCAAGGAAGACGAGGTCTAGTTAGATTTAGATCTTGGATCTGGTTCTAATAGTGGTGGTTTCAATTGTGATGGTGATGGCGGCGGCGGTGGCCGTAATGGTGGTTTTTTTGGCAGTTGTTGATGTCAAATTAAGTTGTCTTGCAAAATTAATTTGCGCGTGTGTATGTTTGGGGTGATAGAGGTGGTTTTGGGTTGATGTTGGTGGTAATTTTGATGTTAACAGTGGTTAGCGGCGGTGGTGGTGGTCGTGGCCGGTGATGGTGGTGGTCACTGCCTACTGGATTGGAGAAATGGGGTAATTTAAAGAAATGTTTAGTAAATTAGTGAGAAGAGATAAATATGAAATTAATTAACTTTAAAATATATTAATTTTATAAATAATATGGATTTGCTTTTAAAAATATTATAAGTTTACACTATTAGAAACAGGCCTTTTACCGACGGAAATTTTCGTCGGTAATTTCACAGTTCCGTCGGTAAATGGACATTACCGACGGATTTCGTCCGTCGGATTTCGTCGGAAATAAATGGTTGGTAATACCGACGGACCATTTTCGTCGGTATTACCGGCGGATAGTCCGTCTGAAAACCCAAAATTCCGCCGGAAATAGTCCGTCGGCAAGGAGGTACGCCGGCCGGTTTGCCGCAGCCATTGCCGGAGCCATTACCGACGGTTATGTCCGTCGGAAAACTTAAGTTTTACCGGCGGATATGTCCGTCGGAAATCTAAAACATTACCGGCGGAAATGTCCTTCAGTAATGAGTTTTATTTTTTTATTTTTAATTATTTACCGACGGAAATATCCGTCGGTAACGAGATTAATTTAATTTTTTTATTATTTTTACCGACGGAAATTTCCGTCGGTAATTTGTCCAAATTTTTAAAAAAAATTATATTTTATTATTAAACCACCTGTAAACCTGTCAAACATGTTTTAAACAAATCCCAACATACAAACTACAAACAAACTACAAAGAAACACAAACAACCTATTTCGCTTGAAACAACCATCCAAATCAAGCGAAACAGGAAAGGGGTAAGGGGTAATGGGAAAGGGAAAGGGAAAAGGGGAAGGGGAAAGGGGAAAGGGAAAATATTTTGTTTGAACATCAAATAAAGGGAAACTGTATCCAACAACCAAAAGCGAAACGGGAAAGGGGAAAGGGAAACTGTTTCGCTTGGGGAAAAGGGAAGGGAAAGGGAAACAAAATATGTTTGTTTGATTACATGTCAAATAAAATGAATGTTTAACTACCACGACCACGACCACGAGCGCTGCAGCTACCGCTACCGCTACCACCGCCACTTCGCCTAAGGTATTGGCCGACTGATGAGTCAGAAGCATTACCGCTATTAATTAATTGTTTGTTAAACAAATGGATTTAGTTATCAAGAAATAAATAAGAAAATGAAAAAAAGAATATTTTAGGTTACTAAGAAAATGAAAAATAATTATTTTTGTAAAAAATGAAAATCTTATTTTTTAAATATTACTGAAAAAAACATATTAGAAGAATAATTTTTGAAAAATAATTAGAATCTTTTCAATTTAGGGTTTAAGAATTGAAGGTATATTGGGAATTGCACTCCTAAATAACCTCAATTATTTCACACGGCCTTATACATGTAAATTAACTGATTTTTCTTTGTAATTTAGTTCAAAAACGCACCTAACTGCACAATTTTTGGTAAATTTGAATCCTAAAATGACAAAATTGAAATATTAGACACTGATTAACACACATATCCTAAACTTTCCTAAACTTTGTACCCTAATTTGTCATTTGCCCTATATTTATTGATTTCATGTTGTAAAGACATTTACAATTACACTTTTCAAATGAGCGGATCGAGTCGGGTATGGGTCAGATAATGACGTTTGATGGGATGAGACTAGTAAAACTCGTTATAACCCGTTTAGTTTACGGGTTAAACGAGTCGGGTTGGCGAGTCGACCCGTTAATTTTATTTTCGCGGGTGAATAATTATTAAATTTCAGCGCATTTTGGTCGCGGGTTAAACGGGTCGGGTAAGGCTGCGGGTCAACCTACGAACTTAACAGGTAAGACGGGTCGACTCGCTATGACCTGGTTATATTAACGAGTTGAGTCGAATCGGGTAATTAACGAGTCGAGCGGGTAAACTCGTAACGAATCAATTGACACGCCTATTTACAATGACAACTTATAAAAAAAAATTACTCTTTGTAAAAATAACATTGATATATAAACAGTGTTTAGAAAAAGAAAAGGCTTCCCTAGGGTGTGATTCGCATTTTCATTTAGCTTTTGGCCTTCCAGTATTAGTTCCATAAATAATCACGAAGGTCATTTACTTAGAAACTCTTGATTATTCATCTCCTCATCCTTTCCAATTCCTTGCATGAACGTTGTTAGGCCTATATATGCAGCTCACCGTAATCCACAAAACCATCACAATATATATACAAAAAAACAATCAAGAAAAAAATATCAAACCCTAAGCACCATGGCTTCAGCCTCCAAAGTGACACTAAAGCTCTTAATCGACACAAAAGCCCGTAAAGTCCTCTTCGCCGAAGCAAGCAAAGATTTTGTCGACTTCCTCTTCAACCTCCTCTCTCTCCCTGTTGGAACTGTCGTCAGGCTCCTCACCAAAAACGCCATGGTGGGTTGCCTAGGAAACCTATACGACAGCATCGAAAACTTGAGTGATACCTACATGCAACCGAACCAGTCAAAAGACATTGTCTTGAACCCCAAGGCACCTATATCTGCACAACAACTTCCTCTTTTGTTGTCTGACAACGATGTCTCGTTGTCTAGGAAGTTGTACATGTGCGCAAACCGACATTTTCATGTTGCGGATGATCCAAATGCGGTGTGTCCTCAATGTAGACATCTTATGGGGACTGAGGTACCTTATGTGGCTAGGGTTTTGCCAAAGGAAGGGTCATCAGGAGGAGAAGGAGGGTTTGTTAAAGGTGTTGTGACTTATATGGTCATGGATAACTTGGTGGTCAAGCCAATGTCTACTATTTCTAGTATCACTATGCTTAATAAGTTCAATGTTAAGGAAGTTGGAGCTCTTGAGGAGAAGGTCATTGACCTTGGAATGGATGAGGTAAATCGAACGATCTCGTATCAATATATATATATACTACCCTCCGTCCCACCGTAGTGTAGACTTTTGGTCAAATTGACCAAACTTTGACCAATAATTTTAGCACAAAATAATTATCCTAACGAAAATCTAAAAATGGTTATTGTATCACAATTAAGATTATTTTCGATTTCAAGTTTTAGATTTTCATTAGGATAATTATTTTGGGCTAAAATTATTTGGTCAAAGCTGTCAATTTGACTAAAAGCCTACACTACTATGAATGAAGATATATTATTTCTAAAAATATCTATTTTGTTGATATCTTTGATTGTTAAATGCCCTTTGTGAGTTGATTTGTATATATTTTTCGTTTGGAATTGTAGGGTTTAAAGCTGTTGAAGGCTTCTCTGCAGTGCAAGAATGTTCTGACTAGTGTCTTCCTTGGATAATAAAGGGTATCCTCCACCAGAAAAATGATGAAGCGTTATGGAAATTCGGTTTATGTCTGATCAAATGGATATTATATAATGTTGCGGAGATTTCCCCGTTCTATATTAATCTTTCCATATTCTTATTCAAATATATATATATATATATATACATATATATATATATATATATATATATATATATAGAGAGAGAGAGAGAGAGAGAAAGAGAGAGAGAGGCATAAGCTTTGTCACTCAATTTTGTGGTATGGAGTATTTGTTTTTTTTTTGTCGTTATTAATAAGTGTTATAAGCAATTTTAAAAATAAAGGAGAAGCTAGTAGACTATTAGACCATCCCCATCAGTGACCCTGACCCAACCCAACCTCAAATAAAATATTAATTTCTCTCACCCAACCCAATCCAACCCAACCTTATATAATTTATACTCCCATCAGCCGACCTTCGACCCAACCCAACCCAACCCAACCTTTTAAAAATAAAATTAATATATAAAATATATTAATTTTAAAAATATATTTATATAAATACAAAATCAAAATAATTAGATAAAAAAAAAAAAAAAAAGAAATTGCACAACCGGGGTCAACCGACGGTTGGCTGATTGCCCGGAGTCACCAAATGTCGTGACTTTCCTTTGCTTTTCCATTTTTTTTTTTTTCATTTCTTGTTTGTCCTATATGATGACCCTCAAGTGAGGGTCACCATAGTGGCTGGTCTTAGCATTTATTTGGTTAGCTTATGGACCGGGATAAATATTACTACCTACTACATTTGATTCAAAATAATTGTCATTTTTTATAAAAAATTTATTTCAAAATAGTTATTATGTTTTGATTGAAAGTATTCAATTTCCAAATTTACTTCTACATTAAAACTTGAATTATTATATTAATTACTATATTTATTGAAATAATATAGGAGGGAAAAATATAAAAACAAAGAGTTAATTTAATGTCATTTTCTTGAAATTTTGTATTTAGTGGGAAGTCAAGGTTTACACTAATTATAATACTCGGTTTTACAAATATTGTTTTATTTAAAAAATCAATAATTTTATTAAACGTGCTTTACTTATGTAACTTGTTAAATTAAAACTACATTTAATGCTTTATTTAGAAATAAAATAATTTTCTGGAAGTAATTAAAAACTAAGACGGTTTTTGCTAACGTGGAAGTGGATATTGTTATATACAGAAAAAATTATATACAGGGAACAAAATATTTCAACGCTGCACTTGCCCGTCTCATGTAAGTATACACGAGATGTAATCTATAATCTCGTGTATATGTACACGTGATGACTCGTGTACGCACACGAGATGTCTCGTGTACATATACACGAGATTATAGATTACATCTCGTGTATATGTACACGTGATGACTCGTGTACGCACACGAGATGTCTCGTGTACATATACACGAGATTATAGATGATATCTCGTGTATACTTACACGAAATAGTGTCTGAACCTGCATTTTCACAACAGCAACAACAAAAGCAACAAGAAACGGAACTAGAACTGAAATTTGGTTCTTAATATGATAGCACATCTCCACAAAACAGTGGTGAAAGTTTCGTGTAGCTAGGAAACATCACCCAACAGACAACGGATGTGAGTACAGATGTGTCTCACAACTGCCCACACATCCACAGATAATGCAGCGGAATAAAACAAATTAAAAACAATAACTCAAGAATTATTTACGCTTACTGATCTATGAGATCAGCAAACTAGGCTTACACCCAAAAACTTTTCACTATAAAAACTTTTGATGCTTACAAAAACAAATAAGTGAAAAAACTAAAATACTAAAATACTAAATGAGTTCTAATCACCTTCTACGACAAGAACAATTCCCCTTTCCCAAGTAGGTCCTGTTCTAGTCAGAAGTAAAACAAAGAACTCTATGAAAAGCTAGATGTGAGTTACGGATGTGTCTCACAACCTTCACTCACAACCTAAAAACACAATGTTGAAAACTGTGAAGAATATGTATATTTCTCTCAGAATTTTTGTAGCTTCTCTTGTGCTGAATGCCTTGTATTTATAATGCACCATGGAGAAGATCTTCAAGTAATCAACATCTTCCTTTGTGAGATCTCTTTTCCTATAAGAAAACATAAACCACACTCACAAGGAAATAGAATATTAGTAGGTTAGTCCTAATATAAAACTATGTACATAAATAAAAGATATTTACTTTATTTACAATGTCCTAATCAAAGTAGGACAATAATAAATCTTTCATGAAAGTCCCAAAATCTTCTTACCATTATAGAAGTCTTTTGAAATAAGGAAACAAGAATATGTTCCCTAAAAAGCTCACGCTTTCAATCTCCCCCTATTTTGGATTTTCTGGTCAAAATCAAAGATTTATGATAGTCACATTTTGTAACCACAAATATAGATAAAAACATAACTCCCCCTGAATGGATGTGTGTCCAGATGTGTTAACACATCCACACATAAAAACTGCATAGAACAAGTTAGAGCAGAATAGCAGCAGTTCATTAAAAAGCAAAAGCAAAACAACCATTCAGCAACATCCTAATTAAAGTTATTACAACCCATTGTTTAAAACTAAAACAGAAATTAAAAATTGTCTTAAAAACCATTAAAGTAAAACAACTATTAAAAATCTTCTCCCCCTTAATTCAAAGTTCCTAGCTCCTCCAGCCAGCAGCAGCAACAGCAGCATCCCAAACTCTGTTTCCAGCAGTAGCAGGTGCAGGTTCATCTCCCCCTTTTTGAACAGAAAGGTTAGCATGCCATTTGAGGAGTCTATCCTTAAGGGCCTTGAGATTATTGGCATGAGTAATGGAGGGTTGAAGTTGATCAGTTAAAGCGGGGGAATGAGATTCAGCAGCTGCAATTTCAGCATCCAAATCCTTCATTTGAGCATCAAAAGGATCTTCAGATGTGGGTTCAGTTGTGTCCACATCTGGCATAGAAATTTCAGGGACAGTACCCAAAGGGAGATCAACATATCTTTGCTTAGTGTCTAGGAGGGTTTTGGTCTCCTTAAACAAATCAAACTTTTCAACCTTTTCTTCACCTTTCTCAGGCTTAACACCATTGGCAATCAAAATTTGAGAGATTAGAGAGGGATAGGGTAAATACCACTTCTTAGAGGGGGACTCTCCATAGGCACAAATTTTCCTAAAAATGAAATCTCCAAAATTGATATTTCTTTTAATGCCCAACCTATACAGTAAATCAGCTTGCACCCTAGTCACAGATGTCTTGTTATTTGAGGGGCAAAGGTTGGCAACAAGGATTGTATGGAGAAAACAATAAAGAGAGGAGAGAGAACCACTACCCAAATCTTTTGGCTTTACGGGCCAAGTGGTTACTTTGCCATGGGTGATTGCAGACACAAGTTCTTCATCAGAAATAGCACAAAGCTGATCCAAAGTATTATCCAAGCCAAGGAAATCATTAATCACAGATCGGGAAAAGGGGACAAACTTTCCTCTAACATAGACAGAGTAGGGAGAGGAGTATCTATCTAGCCCTTTGGTTAAGTTGGCATAAAACTCATAAACATTCTTAGGGTAGAATGGGAGAGGGTGATCCACAGTTAAAAATAAGCCTCTCTCTTCAAAAAAATTATCCATACCTAGTTTAAAGAAGGTTTCTCTATCTCTTTTCATCTCCACAATGAAGGCCTTATTAGAAATTAGGCCAAACCTATCAGAGGCATTTTTGGTTAAAAATTTCTTAGAAAAGGGTTTAGGGGCAGGAGTAATGGAAAGAGTTGTAGAAATACCCTTATCATCCTTCTTTCGGGTGGATGTGTGCCTGGATGTGTGCACATCTGCAGGCACATCCTTTGCAGGGGCTTGCTCTTTGACAGATTCCACCTCTGTCTCATCACCAGAAGAGGTATCTTTTTCTTGGTACTCCTTTTCTTGTTCAAGCTCATCTCTTTCCAGCTTGAAATTGGCATCTGAGGCAGTGTCATCACTGTCATAACTGGACTCAGAATCTCCAGTTTCTTCAACAATGGGCTCTAGGTCTGTAGCAGCCACTTTTTTCTTTCCTTTTAATTCCATCAAGATATTTGCCAAGGGCTCCTTATCACTAAACACAGAGGGATCAGTCTCAGGGGCAAGAGTATCAACTACTGGAGTAGGAGAAGGAATGGGGATAATGGGATCAGAAGGCACAATGGGAGAGGATGGAACAGGATCAACAGGTTCTGTAGGAGGAATTACTTCAGAAGGAGCAATAACATGGGCAACAACTGAGGGAGGAGGATTTGCAGGTTGACCCCTAGTTCTAACAAGAGGAGGAATTACCTCTTCTTCTTCATCATCACAGGCTATGGCAGTAGAGGGCTTACCACCAGGTTTCTTCAGATTCTTAAGTTTGTCAGCTTCTGACAGTTTCCTAACCCTGTGCGATCGACGTAGATTGCGTTGGGGAACAGGGTTTTCAACATGGCCCAATGATTCCGCAGGGGTTAGCTTCCTCTTTTTGGTTGAAGAAGGTTCAACAGAGGGTAAAACAGGGGCGACAACCAATGGTTGTATAACCGGAGAGGTTGGAGCATTAGGGTTTTCAGAAACTATTGGAACAGTTCCAATGTAGGAGATTTAGAGGGAGATCTTTCCATTGAAGAGCTAGACGAGGATGAGGGAGGAGGAATTTCAGCAAGAAATTTCGAGATTACAGGGTTGGCGGTAATTGGAGCTTCAGCAATGGCGACCGAAAGGGGCTCAATGTCTAGGACGTCTTCCTCACGAATGTTTGAGTGATCAGCCATTTAAACAACTCAAGAGCGTTAGGTTAAACAGTGCAAGGAAATTAATTGCAATGTGTGTGTGATTGTGTGCAAAAAGATGGAAGAACAAAAGGTTTTAGCAAGGGTTTATGGGGGATGGGACGAATGTGAGGTCTAATTAATACTCACAGCTCCCCCTTTCCAACTGAAACTTGGAATCCTTCTCCAAAAAAGGTTTCACACATCCTTAATACCTTAAAAGTCCTCCAACGGCTAGAATCCTTTGAGATTACCACACACAACCACCTTCGAAGAAATAGGAGATTAAAATAAACAAGATTTTGATAGATTTTTATGGAAATAAAAATAATTCAGCCATATCTTTTTCAAAACAGAATCCTATTCAAAATTGTCCAGCCTTTTTAAATAAGAATTGATACACACCTTTCCTCTTCATATAAGATTTTGAAAAACAAAAACTTGTTAAATCAAGGAGTAAATTAAGAATGAAAATAAATTAACTAGCATATTTACAAAGCTCCTATATGACCTAAAAATACAGTATGCCTAGCATGATGCAATCACACAAGTGATGGAAAAAATCTCAGCTTATGGATGTGGCATAGGATGTGAGTCACATTTGGGGACACATTTAGATCACAAAAAGTCAATGAGCAATAATCCAATCTGCACAGCCTCTAGGATGCATCCACCAATTTTTTGTTGTGGATTTTTACATTGTGAGTAGCTTTCACTTTACTTGATCCCAAAGATAGCCCTTTTTTCCAATTATCTTGTCAAGTTTGATTTCAAGTTTTCTTATGAAAATCACTTGATCACAATGGTCTGGCTTCATACTAAGGGTGAAGCAGCTGTTTCTGATGGAAAAAATCCCACTGTGTAATAAAAACCTTGCAAGTGTACAAGTCACCGAAGTAGCAATGTACAATAGTAAGGGTCGAACCACAGAGACTTGTGTGATTTAACAAGTAAATTTAATTAATGCTAAAAGTAACAAAATGGGTTTTGATTTGGTTTATTAAAACTAAGCAACGAAAGAAAATTAAAACAATTAAGCAACTAAAGTAACAAATAAGCAAGCTCGCAAACGAAATTCGAGGATTTAACAACTAGCCCACGGATTAGGTTCACCACATATTATCCCTTTATGCCCTTTTGAATGATAAAATATTAATTGGGTTTAGGGCTCCTTCGCTTTTGTAAGAATTGGGACGGTTCGATTGCCGGATTGCAATTCTTTTATTGAATAGTTATCAATTATCACGCAAGATCAAATTGACAACAACTCAATTCATTAAGCACCAAAGAATTAATGAAACCTAGACTCAATTGATTCACGCAAGATCGTCAATCGAGTCTAATCATCCTAATAGTGTTCATGCACAATTCCCCACGCAAGTGCAGGACTTGTACCAAATAAAAATTAAGAATACTAGAATGAACTAACTCCACAATTAAATGAAACTTAAATATATAGCATAAAGTTCAAATACGGGCTACACCAATCCGTGAACTACAAAGAAATTAGCTACTCATAATAAAAAAAAAATTACAATTAAAATAAATAAAACCTAAAACCTGAATCAAAACGGAGACGAAGGAAGTAGTTATTCTCTTTCTCTCTCACAGTAGCACGGCTCCCCTCTTTTTAATTAATTAATCCCCTTCTTTTATAATATATAATACTACACGGCATAATCCTCCTTCCAACAGTAATTAGTAATCCTTTTTTATATAATAAATTAATAACCCTAGGTTGCTAGGTTGCTGCTGCGAAACATGGAATTGATTCAAGGCCCAATTTAGACAAGGCCCAAACCGTTCCAAGGCTTTGACTCGTGAAAACGAATCGTGACAATGGGCCCAAGTCGTTCTGATTAAAAAAACACCAAGTAAGCTTTGTTCTCTTTTCCTTGGCCAGCCTTGCTCCACTTGGCCCCAACTGGCCTAGAAGTTGGCCGGCACACCTCAGCAATGCAATGGCCTTGTTTTATAACATTTGTTATTCGGTTCGTTTCCACAATTGTCAAGTCCACTTTGACCACCGTAATGACTTCTTTTGCGTTTCGCTCTTTGGGATTTTATTTTTCATTTAATCCCACGAATTTTTAGAAATCAAATTCATCCAAAAATTCCATATTTCCAATTTAGTCCCTGGATTTTCCAATAATTCCAATTTAATCCAAAAGCTTCCAAATGTCAGTTTTGTCCCCGATTTCAGCATTGTTGCGCTTCAGCCCCTGAACTATCAAAACACTAACAAAATACATTAAATTCTCAAGGTTTCGAACAAAAAATAAGCTTAGGAACATATCTTTTGGATGGGTAAAACCACATCCATCAAATACCCCCAAACTTATCTTTTGCTCGTCCTCGAGTAAAACAAAACAAAACTACTACTTTAATCAAATAAAAACAATTAACAAAAATATTTTTGATATGTTCTCAATATATACAAGGTTGTCGGCCAAACAAGTCTCAGATTCTCACATAATATATGCTAAATAAGTGCCAATAAGAATATGCAATTACAATCACATTAATGCATCTAACCCACAATTTTTCACCTCGGCCTGAATGATGAATGAAATATGGGAGATCATTGTCACCAAAGTAAGATATTTTATAGGGTCACTAACCACATGCTCTAAATCAATGATACTAAGATGAAATTTCTGCACAAGGGACACTCATATGCATATTTAAACAAAACTGTCAACCCGGCTACTCTTTAGGGATCAAATACGGCTTTACGGTTTGTAATGTTTCGCGATAAACGCGGGCTAGGTTCACGGCTACAAATGAAGATAAGGACATACGAAGTCAAGCAAGTGAAACTAGAAAGTCTTCGTCATACATCCTCACATTGAAATTATCACTCCGCTCCAAGCCAACCCATTGATTTAACCCCCAAACTTATAATTTTGTATACTTTCAAACTTGGGCTTGATTACCTTTCTTTCTTTTTGATCGCTTTCCACTTCAACATTAGAGAGGGCTCGGCTTTTCTTTTCTTTTCTTTTTTTTTTTTTTTTTTTTTTTTTTTTTTTTACTTTGCACAAATATATCACGTAGAATGTGCATTCAATACTTTTAGCTCAAGCCCCTCTTTTCATTACATAACATGCCCCCTTACTTTCTTTTCATGACCATTTTCCACTCAATCCTTTGATTTTCAAAACATCCCCCAAAATTGTCATTCATTCCCTAGTTTCACTTTCTTGAAAAGGTAAGAAAATAGTGTATAAGTTAAAAGGGTAGGATAATGAGGGTACAACAGAAGGCGAATGGTGGTCTAAAATAACCTCCCACTTTGTGAGAGATTCCATTCTTTTTCAAGCTCAAAAAGGGTTCTAGCGGAAAATTTTGCATAAGTGACGAGAAAGTTAAAGGCTCACAAATATGGTTCAAAGAAATAGCCACATATCACTTCCCGAATAGCCTAATTGATGTGTTATTGACAGTCATGCAAACATGTTCTAGGGACCCCGAGAATGTCAAAGTGATCCTATAAAGGTCTCCTAAATTGGTAACAATGCTCAAGAAAAATGATGAAAGTGAATGGTGGTGCAATTGTGTTTTACATGTATTAATGCAATTCTAATTAACATATTCAAATTGGCACAAACTAGCAAAACTCAATCAAAAACTCTCTCAAATCATCACGGACGTTGGCCAACTTCCAAACATATAAAGAGAACAAAATTTTTAAAATTTTTCTATTTTTTTAGAGGGTGACACTATATACACTCTCCTATAAACCCACAAACTCGGAGAGATATCTACCCCCAAACTCAAAACATGCTATGTCCTCATAGCAAAGAGAACAAAAACATGTCTCGGGTTCAAAGGACGATATGACACAACAAACAAATAAATAAAACAAATAAAACGTACCTACTTGGGTTGCCTCCCAATTAGCGCATTTGGTTAAGGTCGTTAGCCCGACCGTTGCTCCCGTTTGGACTTCACCTTCCGTCCTTTGGCCCACTTCACTGTCTCGCGGGTCTTAATCTTCGCTCATGCCCCATAAACAATTTTTGAAATATGAAGTCATTTAATGCCCATGAAATTCTTTCACATTTGTGCTCTTTGGGTCTTTTCTCTTGAGGATCTTTTCCATTTTTCTCTTCCTCACAAGAAACAGGAGGTACAATAAGGATGGCCAAATTTTCATTGAAACACTAGGAAGTGGAAAATCTTCATCCATATCGTAAACCTCCTCACTATCCCTCTTTCACCACCATAAAACAATCGTTCTAATTCATCACATGCCTCCTCATGCCAAGATTTCACTACCACTACTTTCTCTACAATTTCCACCTTCTCAATACCCCCACTTGAACTAACACAAAGTGGTTCATCCTTACAATCAACATTGGAGAATTTACAGACAAAATTCTCCTTTGCCTTGTCCAAAGATTGATTTTGTTCTAGTGGTGGTAAATGAAAAGCCGAATCATAAACACACTCTTCCCCATCATCATTCGTATACCAAACTAAGGTTGAAGGTGTCTCTTCAGAATAACAATTAACGGAGGAGTATGTACGGATCGGTGTAAGAAGAAGAATGTACCTCATAGCTTATGGAACTCTCATCTCGAAGCGTGGTGATTGACTCGGCATGATCGACCGAATTAGACTTGAATCCGATTCGGCTTCCTCAATGCCTTCAATATTGTGTCAATGTGTCCATCTATCTTACTCAATACTGCTTCGGTCTGTTTCTCTTGTTCCATTCTCTGCTCTTTCAGCTCTTCCAATTGTTTCTCCCAATATTGCATTTGAGGTGACGAAGGTGATGGGCCATAGTACATTGGCTCTCGCTCATTTCGTGTCATGTTTGAATAATTTTTCCACCCTTGGTTATACGAGTTGGGAGGAATACCATACGGAGGTTGCCATGACTGGAAATAAATTCTTTCTTGTACCTGTGGATAATATTCAGAAAAATATGTCCTAGAGGGACAAGCATTAGTAGCATGAGAATAAAACCCACAATTTTGACCCGACTCATACATGTTATAATTATTCATTCTATGCATTTTTGAGTCCCAAAAAAGAATAACAATAAAAATAATAAAAGAAAATTATGTACACTAAAAATAAATGAAAGAAATTATTTACACTATCTAAATTAACTTGTTAAATCACAACAAGTCCCCGGCAACGGCGCCAAAAACTTGATGGAAAAAATCCCACTGTGTAATAAAAACCTTGCAAGTGTACAAGTCACCGAAGTAGCAATGTACAATAGTAAGGGTCGAACCACAGAGACTTGTGTGATTTAACAAGTAAATTTAATTAATGCTAAAAGTAACAAAATGGGTTTTGATTTGGTTTATTAAAACTAAGCAACGAAAGAAAATTAAAACAATTAAGCAACTAAAGTAACAAATAAGCAAGCTCGCAAACGAAATTCGAGGATTTAACAACTAGCCCACGGATTAGGTTCACCACATATTATCCCTTTATGCCCTTTTGAATGATAAAATATTAATTGGGTTTAGGGCTCCTTCGCTTTTGTAAGAATTGGGACGGTTCGATTGTCGGATTGCAATTCTTTTATTGAATAGTTATCAATTATCACGCAAGATCAAATTGACAACAACTCAATTCATTAAGCACCAAAGAATTAATGAAACCTAGACTCAATTGATTCACGCAAGATCGTCAATCGAGTCTAATCATCCTAATAGTGTTCATGCACAATTCCCCACGCAAGTGCAGGACTTGTACCAAATAAAAATTAAGAATACTAGAATGAACTAACTCCACAATTAAATGAAACTTAAATATATAGCATAAAGTTCAAATACGGGCTACACCAATCCGTGAACTACAAAGAAATTAGCTACTCATAATAAAAATAAAATTACAATTAAAATAAATAAAACCTAAAACCTGAATCAAAACGGAGACGGAGGAAGTAGTTATTCTCTTTCTCTCTCACAGTAGCACGGCTCCCCTCTTTTTAATTAATTAATCCCCTTCTTTTATAATATATAATACTACACGGCATAATCCGTGTAACGACCCCAACCCTAGGCATTTATTTTTAATATTATATTTGGTGCTTTTAATATTTATGCTATCTTTATGTGTTCAATTATGTCTTTAAATTCTAAATTTAGGATAAATTGGGTGAGAAATAAATTTAGAATCTTATAAGAATTTATTGGACATTAAATAAATAAACCTGGATAATAATAAAAATGGAAATTGATAAATAGTGTAGGGAGGTTAAATGAGTAGGATGAAATTATTAAATAAAGAAGTTAATTTTAAATTTAAAGTGGAAGTGAAAGCCTAGGTAGGTTTTCCTTGGGGGGCCAATTTGGTGAAGCTTCCTCCTTCATTGCCAAGTGTCTCACCCTAACTCCTCCTCCCACATCCCTCTACCCGGCCCCCCTCCCCCTCCATCACCTCCTCTTACTTCCCTTCCCCCTTCTACTCCTCCTCACTCTACTTCTCCCTCCTTCAATCAATATTCCCTTCTCCCTCACTTCTCATTGACTACACCAATCATCCTAGAGAAAGAGAAGAAACCTCCATTGATGTTCCCTTTGTCCAAGCTTGAAGCCAAGCACTTCTTCATCAAAAATCAAGTCTAGGGGCACCTTTGAAGTGGGTTCATCTTGGGGAACCCATCTAGCTAGAAAGATCAACATTCCTTTGCAAATCCAAGTGAGTTATTATGAATTCCTTTCTTTGTTGTGCATCAATGATTTGATGTTGTTATTGTTATTAAATGGTTGTTTAATGCCTTAGAAATATTCTTGGAAGTTGAGGATTTGATTTATCTTATGGAATGATGTTATTGTTGATCAAGAGTGTAAGAATATAGGATGATTTGGGATTAAAAAGGGTTAAGCTTGAAATTGGTTAAGAAAGTGAGTCATGAGGGTAAGCAAATGGGTTTAATTAAATTAAGAAGTTAAGCTTGAATGTGGTAGTGAAATGGGTGGAAAACCAAGTGGTAAATGATCTAGGTTTATGTTGTGTTACCTTGGGTTGAAATGAGATAATGAAGTGTCATACTAAAGTTGGGATATACTAGTATTAGTTTGGGTGAAAGGGATACCCCAAAATATGTTGAAATCAAGTCAAAATCAACCTAGAACGGCAACGGGACGACTCGTCCCGTAGGGGACGACTCGTCCCCAATGCACTGGCTCGCCAGCGTCCCCTTGTGGGGGAATAATTGGTTATGCAGGGGACGACTCGTCCCCTGGGATTGTAAAAATTTCCCCAACTTGTGATGGTCATAACTTAATCATATTAAATCGGAATTGGATGGTTCTTGGGTCTAAATTGGGTGTTTTTCTGAGTACTTTCTGAATATGATGGTTTCATAGCTAAAGAAGTTATCCTTATGTCCCAAAAATCTGATTTGGTTACAGCAGGTAGTATTGTACGTTAGAAGTTGAGTGGAAATTGAATAAATCATAGTTAATTCATACGAACTCGAAATTGGATGGTTCAAGAGTCCAAATTGAGTATTTTTAGGTGATCTTTCAAATGGAATTGGTTTTATAAACTAAATATGTAATGATCATTTCCAGATATTCTATTTTACCATGTGACTATATTGTTTATCCCCTTTGTGGATTATTTGGCAAGTGTTATGTGGCTTCCCGAGTGTGGAATATTTGACAAGTTGTTATGTTATCCCAACGTGTGGATATGTTTACTATGTAGTTGTATGGTTATTCCATTTGTGGATTTATTTGTTATCATTCATATTTGTTGATGATACTATGCATAGTGTATTACTTAAATGTTGCATTATGGCATTGATTGGCATGAGTATATTTTACCATGTTGCTATATTGTGTATCCCGTTTTGTGGATTTATCTCAAGTAACTATCATGTGCTTCGAGCGTACTATGTTCGGGTGGGTATGATGGATGCCAATCAATTATTGATTTGTTCAATAAGTGATTGAAGGTACATCATACCGGTGACCCTTCCCCACTCCGTGGCCACGGCGTGGGGCCGTGCTAACCGCATCGAGTGATAAGTAGCCTTTACAGCCTGTTGCAACCGTTGTAAGGAGGGACGATATTATGTTTTTGGATATTCTAATATAGGTATCCTTTCTTATATGGATGGTCTCGAGTATGAGTCCTATAAGAGGTGAATGTCGGAGGCAATTCACCAAAGAGTGGAGTTTTACTCCCGGTTGTACGACTTATTGTTCGGACGGGAAAAGGTAAAATGAGGTAACGTAAGGTGTTTACCGCTTTCATAATGTGTTATGTGTTGCCATGCTACGTGTTGCATCTTGTATGGCATCTTGCTGCATATCATAATAGCTCATTGAGATTTATTCTCACCCCTCTCCCTTTACTGCTTTAGATTCCGAGACAGGTGACCCGAACCAAATGAGGCCGGGGATTCCATTGTGGACTTTTTGCTTTTGGGGCTTGACAAGTTAAGTATAGGAGTGGGTTGTTAGGAGTATTTATTAAGTATTCCTCTTTTGTAATTTGTTTAGAAACCCTTTTGTTAAACAATTGTTAATTAAGGTTCCCAATGTAATTGATCAGATTTCGGTTTATTAAAGTTGTAGTTGGATTTCCTTTAAGAAGGGATATTATCAATTGACTTTATTTTGAAGTTGGAAAAAGTGGTATTCTTTAAAAGGCAATTAAATGTTTTAAAGATAAGGTTGGATTTTCTTAGTTGAGTTCTCCTAGCTCGGGACACGTGTTAGGTCCCGGGTTGGGGTGCTCACAGTTGGTATCAGAGCTCGGTTAGAATTCTCGGGGTAGAGTCTAGCTGAGTGAGAGTGTGCGATAACTTACGTCGAGTGTTTAATGCAGGAATTTGTTCAATGACAGAAAATAATGTTGTCCAACCAAGGAATCAAGGAAAGGTGAGTTTAGGAAAGATAGATTTCCCCACCACCATTTGAGGTATTTTACCTGTCTCAGGAATTAGGGTTCATACTTTTATAAATCCTCGTGCATTCGTTCTCATATGGCATTACATTTCATCTTTATGTGCATAATTGGCCTAAAAGTTGTTTTATGTCTTTGGAGGTTCTACCCCTATGGGGCCGTGCCTCGAATCATCCTTAAATTATCTTGGTAGTTGTGATTTAGTGGGCATGTATTGCCGGTGGATTTGGTCGAGTTACCAATCCGTGAATCATCGTCATATTAACATGAATTATTTGAGTAGTTATTGTGTTTGAGGAGGACTATCGCAAGAAGCGAGTCTCCTTATCTACGTTTGATTTACCTCCGTGTATAATTGAGTCGGATAAATTATTGATTGATATTATGTCACATATGCGTAAATGTCGAAAGTAAGACCTAAAGAATGTGGAGGTTATGTGTTATATTTAAGTAGAAGAACCTTGAATTATCTCATGTGCGATGGTAAATGAATTTGTGAACTCTTAGTTGAGGTTAGGTATATGACCTAATTAGGAGTGGTTTATAGTAGTATAACATGCGTGAGTATTTATACATTGGTGTCTCGTGGTAGAGACTAGGTATATGAGACTAGTATTGGAAGTGATAGTCTAAGTGAGATTATGAGTAATAGAATGTCGCGAGTACAAGATCTTATAGAACTAGTATAACCCTCGCCTTAGGTGTTATTAGTGGACTAAGTGGTGTTTTCTATGTGAGTTTCAAAAAATGGGTTTTCATCGTGTATCATACCAGGACATTGAAGCTTTGAGTTGATATAAGGTACTATTTTAGTATTCGGATTCCTAGATAGAGGACACTAATTGGGATGATGGACTTGATGATTCATCTTGGGGAAGTATTTGATAAAGAAGATAATTAGCTTAGCGACACTCCGTAAGGATGAATTAGTACTATATTGAGGAAAGATGATACTTGGTGGTTAATTACAAGGTTATAGAGATCTTAAATAGGTAACTATGAAGGATAAGTATTCGTTAGCACTTGTTGACGATTTGTATGACTGATTTTTGAAACTAGTAGGATACTAAATGGTTATTAGTTGAATTTTTCGGAGTGTTACAATTACAGTGAAATTTTGCTTTGAGGATACTTAAGACAGCACTTATATCTAGCATGACCGTTTTGATTTGTGGATTGTGTATTAGTTTTGGGAAGGTAAATAGAGTAAATGCGAAGAAGTATAATAGATGCAGTTATTGGAGACTTATAGGATCAACTTCGGAAATGGGTAATGTATGTATATATGGTTTGTTTTGAGGAACGATTATCATTAATTGAGAACATAAAATGAGGATAAATTTTATTGGAAGGCAGGATACTTTAGGATGATTACACCGTATAGGTTGACTTAGTTGCGCGACTCATATAAGGATTGGTGTGATGCTTGGAAGATATTTACGTTATACGAGTTTTGAGTTGTTGATGGTTATAGGGAGATAAGTTGGATTATACCGTTAATGTTTAATTGAAATTTGAGGATGATTTACCTAGTTTATAATCTTAATGATTGTTTTAGTGTTATTCATCGGAGATAGTAATAATATTGCGAGATTGTGTTTTCTTGTAAGGGAATTTAATTCAGTATAAATATTATGAATGGTGGCTATACTATAATTAGAGGTCGAACAAGAGTATTATGTTGGAATTGTTTAATTGTGTTTTAATAAGTGAAGGTGTGTGTTGAACTTCGGTGTGAGCAATTGTGCTCTTCGGGGATAATTTGATTTATTAAAGTCAAGAAACCGTATTTGTGTACATTTAAAATACTGTGAGTAATTTAACTATCTGCCACTGTTATGGGACGGTTGTAGATACTTAAATCACTTGAGTTATTTTGTTAGCTTGTCAATCCTTTGAAATTTCTGAGTGGTTTAGTTAATTAAAACTGGTATGGGCCGGTTTTAAATAAGTAAACCATTCGGGTCTCTTTGGATCTCTTCTTATATTATCATTGGAAATTTTGGAAAATGTTGTAAATTTTCGGAAGACATGTTACTTTAAAGTTATAGTTCGTACAGAAGCAAGTAGAAAAGCAACCTAGTTTCCCTATAGTGATTAATTGTATTAAAAAGTTTTGATCCGAGAAATAATTGATAAATTGTGGATTTATTAATGTGGAAGTCGCAGTGGACTCGGTTTTTGTTTTGGTGATTGGATCGGCTCCGTTGTGGGCGGCCAACCCTTCAATTTGAATATTGATTTGCCACTAGTCCTGAACATATTGGAATGTTGAATGGTAATAATAGAATGTTGATGTTAGAAGATTTATTAAAATATTTAGAGTTCTAGGTTGAACTTGAGAGTTTATCACTATAAATTTTGTGATTAAGTTGCATTGGAAGGAAAGAAGGGTGTGTGATTTTGTTACAGAAAGTTGAATTATATTTTCTACCCGTTATTTATATAGCTTGACTAGATGTTAGTTATGAGAAAGGCTATGGGCGTGGTTATACTGAGGTTTATACTGAGGAGAGGGTTCGAGATGTTACTAATAAAGTCCTCACTTATGTTAGGGGATAGTTCGATTGTATAAAACTCATAGTGTTAAATGGATCGGATAGACATCGTTCGGGAAAGTCCTTTTGGGAAGGTAGGAATGCTATTAAGTTTAACCTTGTGAAAAGTTGAGGAATCATTACTTGTTGTTGATGATATGCTACGAGCATGTACAATGGATTTTAGTAGTCGATAGGTCCTACGATTACCAGTGGTTGGGTGCGTATAATAGCAATTATCATTCTAGCATTGAGATAAAAACCGTACGAGGCATAGTTGGGAAGAAAACATCGATCTCTAATTTGTTGGGGTGAGTTTAGAGAAGCTTATAGGGTAATATCATATTATTATTGGAATTTGAAAATTTTGGGGAAGAATTACAACATTGAAGAGATTAGTTGGGAATTGAAGTCTGAGGTATACATGTAACCGAGGCGGGTTGATCTGTTAGGTAAGTGACGGTCAAATTCGGGACGAATTTTCTTTAAGGGGGAGTGAGTGTAACGACCCCAACCCTAGGCATTTATTTTTAATATTATATTTGGTGCTTTTAATATTTATGCTATCTTTATGTGTTCAATTATGTCTTTAAATTCTAAATTTAGGATAAATTGGGTGAGAAATAAATTTAGAATCTTATAAGAATTTATTGGACATTAAATAAATAAACCTGGATAATAATAAAAATGGAAATTGATAAATAGTGTAGGGAGGTTAAATGAGTAGGATGAAATTATTAAATAAAGAAGTTAATTTTAAATTTAAAGTGGAAGTGAAAGCCTAGGTAGGTTTTCCTTGGGGGGCCAATTTGGTGAAGCTTCCTCCTTCATTGCCAAGTGTCTCACCCTAACTCCTCCTCCCACATCCCTCTACCCGGCCCCCCTCCCCCTCCATCACCTCCTCTTACTTCCCTTCCCCCTTCTACTCCTCCTCACTCTACTTCTCCCTCCTTCAATCAATATTCCCTTCTCCCTCACTTCTCATTGACTACACCAATCATCCTAGAGAAAGAGAAGAAACCTCCATTGATGTTCCCTTTTGTCCAAGCTTGAAGCCAAGCACTTCTTCATCAAAAATCAAGTCTAGGGGCACCTTTGAAGTGGGTTCATCTTGGGGAACCCATCTAGCTAGAAAGATCAACATTCCTTTGCAAATCCAAGTGAGTTATTATGAATTCCTTTCTTTGTTGTGCATCAATGATTTGATGTTGTTATTGTTATTAAATGGTTGTTTAATGCCTTAGAAATATTCTTGGAAGTTGAGGATTTGATTTATCTTATGGAATGATGTTATTGTTGATCAAGAGTGTAAGAATATAGGATGATTTGGGATTAAAAAGGGTTAAGCTTGAAATTGGTTAAGAAAGTGAGTCATGAGGGTAAGCAAATGGGTTTAATTAAATTAAGAAGTTAAGCTTGAATGTGGTAGTGAAATGGGTGGAAAACCAAGTGGTAAATGATCTAGGTTTATGTTGTGTTACCTTGGGTTGAAATGAGATAATGAAGTGTCATACTAAAGTTGGGATATACTAGTATTAGTTTGGGTGAAAGGGATACCCCAAAATATGTTGAAATCAAGTCAAAATCAACCTAGAACGGCAACGGGACGACTCGTCCCGTAGGGGACGACTCGTCCCCAATGCACTGGCTCAGCTTCAGGCGTCCCCTTGTGGGGAATAATTGGTTATGCAGGGACGACTCGTCCCTGGGATTGTAAAAATTTCCCCAACTTGTGATGGTCATAACTTAATCATATTAAATCGGAATTGGATGGTTCTTGGGTCTAAATTGGGTGTTTTTCTGAGTACTTTCTGAATATGATGGTTTCATAGCTAAAGAAGTTATCCTTATGTCCCAAAAATCTGATTTGGTTACAGCAGGTAGTATTGTACGTTAGAAGTTGAGTGGAAATTGAATAAATCATAGTTAATTCATACGAACTCGAAATTGGATGGTTCAAGAGTCCAAATTGAGTATTTTTAGGTGATCTTTCAAATGGAATTGGTTTTATAAACTAAATATGTAATGATCATTTCCAGATATTCTATTTTACCATGTGACTATATTGTTTATCCCCTTTGTGGATTATTTGGCAAGTGTTATGTGGCTTCCCGAGTGTGGAATATTTGACAAGTTGTTATGTTATCCCAACGTGTGGATATGTTTACTATGTAGTTGTATGGTTATTCCATTTGTGGATTTATTTGTTATCATTCATATTTGTTGATGATACTATGCATAGTGTATTACTTAAATGTTGCATTATGGCATTGATTGGCATGAGTATATTTTACCATGTTGCTATATTGTGTATCCCGTTTTGTGGATTTATCTCAAGTAACTATCATGTGCTTGAGCGTACTATGTTCGGGTGGGTATGATGGATGCCAATCAATTATTGATTTGTTCAATAAGTGATTGAAGGTACATCATACCGGTGACCCTTCCCCACTCTGTGGCCACGGCGTGGGCCGTGTGCTAACTACCGTACCGAGTGATAAGTAGCCTTTACGGTTACTGTTGCAACCGTTGTAAGGAGGGACGATATTATGTTTTTGGATATTCTAATATAGGTATCCTTTCTTATATGGATGGTCCTGGAGTATGAGTCCTATAAGAGGTGAATGTGCCGGAGGCAATTCACCAAAGAGTGGAGTTTTACTCCCGGTTGTACGACTTATTGTTCGACGGGAAAAGGTAAAATGAGGTAACGTGAGGTGTTTACCGCTTTCATAATGTGTTATGTGTTGCCATGCTACGTGTTGCATCTTGTATGGCATCTTGCTGCATATCATAATAGCTCATTGAGATTTATTCTCACCCCTCTCCCTTCTTGCTTTAGATTCCGAGACGTGTGACCCGAACCAGTGAGGCCGGGGATTCCATTGTGGACTTTTGCTTTTGGGGCTTGACAAGTTAAGTATAGGAGTGGGTTGTTAGGAGTATTTATTAAGTATTCCTCTTTTGTAATTTGTTTAGAAACCCTTTTGTTAAACAATTGTTAATTAAGGTTCCCAATGTAATTGATCAGATTTCGGTTTATTAAAGTTGTAGTTGGATTTCCTTTAAGAAGGGATATTATCAATTGACTTTATTTTGAAGTTGGAAAAAGTGGTATTCTTTAAAAGGCAATTAAATGTTTTAAAGATAAGGTTGGATTTTCTTAGTTGAGTTCTCCTAGCTCGGGACACGTGTTAGGTCCCGGGTTGGGGTGCTCACAATCCTCCTTCCAACAGTAATTAGTAATCCTTTTTTATATAATAAATTAATAACCCTAGGTTGCTAGGTTGCTGCTGCGAAACATGGAATTGATTCAAGGCCCAATTTAGACAAGGCCCAAACCGTTCCAAGGCTTTGACTCGTGAAAACGAATCGTGACAATGGGCCCAAGTCGTTCTGATTAAAAAACACCAAGTAAGCTTTGTTCTCTTTTCCTTGGCCAGCCTTGCTCCACTTGGCCCCAACTGGCCTAGAAGTTGGCCGGCACACCTCAGCAATGCAATGGCCTTGTTTTATAACATTTGTTATTCGGTTCGTTTCCACAATTGTCAAGTCCACTTTGACCACCGTAATGACTTCTTTTGCGTTTCGCTCTTTGGGATTTTATTTTTCATTTAATCCCACGAATTTTTAGAAATCAAATTCATCCAAAAATTCCATATTTCCAATTTAGTCCCTGGATTTTCCAATAATTCCAATTTAATCCAAAAGCTTCCAAATGTCAGTTTTGTCCCCGATTTCAGCATTGTTGCGCTTCAGCCCCTGAACTATCAAAACACTAACAAAATACATTAAATTCTCAAGGTTTCGAACAAAAAATAAGCTTAGGAACATATCTTTTGGATGGGTAAAACCACTTCCATCAGTTTCTCACATATATTTTTTTTTCTTTTTATAGCACCCACTATGAGATACCTAGGAAGGTTATATCAAGTCATCAAAAGATGACATGAACAGGAAGTGCTCACAATTAAGTGATCAAAAATAATGTCAAAGATGCAGACTCACAAGTGACCACACTGAGAAATTTCGTGTTAATGCATGATATTTTTTTTTTATAATTTTTTTTCAGTTAATCTAATATACATATGTGTTAGAGGATGTGAGACACATTTGTGCTCACAACCTTAGATATCACACAAATCAAGAGACTTCCTCAAGGAGGAAAATCTCTCCAAATCTAATGCCTTTGTAAATATATCAGCCAATTGATTTTCAGTCCCAACAAATTCCAGACACACGGTTTTTTGTTCTACAAGATCTCTAATGAAATGATGTCTAATATCAATGTGCTTTGTTCTAGAATGTTGAACATGATTTTTAGATATGTCCAAGGCACTTTTGTTATCACAAAAAGCAGTCAAAATTTTGCTATTTAATCCATAATCTTTCAACATTTGATTCATCCAAAGCAGTTGTGTGCAGCAACTCCCAAGGGCAACATATTCATTCTCAGCAGTGGATAAGGACACACAATTCTGCTTCCTACTATACCAAGACACAAGGTTATTTCCTAGGTAAAAACATTCACCTGTGGTACTCTTTCTATCATCAATATTTCCAGCCCAATCAGAATCTGTGTACCCAACCAAATTGGTGTTTGTTTCTTTTGAATAATGCAGTCATAGGTTTACAGTCCCACTTACATATCTAATGATTCTTTTCAAGGCTTTAAGGTGGGACACCTTTGGATTGGCTTGGTATCTAGCACAGAGACACACACTATACATAATGTCAGGTCTACTTGCAGTGAGGTAAAGCAGACTTCCTATCATGCTTCTGTATAGGGTTTGATCAACACTCTCACCATCTGAATCATGACTTATCTTTTGGGAAGATCCCATTGGGGTTCTTTGATGTGAAGAGTGTTCAAGCTCAAACTTTTTCACAAGATTCTTGGCATACTTAGACTGTGAGATGAACATGCCATCTTTGAATTGTTTAATATGTAGGCCTAAGAAAAAGTTCAACTCACCTACCATACTCATTTCAAATGTGGAAGTCATGCTATCCACAAACTCAGCTAGAATAGGGTCAGAGTTTGACCCAAACACAATGTCATCTACATAGATTTGTGCCACAAGAATCTCCTTTTTATTTTTCCTCACAAATAATGTTTTGTCAACCTCACCTCTCTTGAATCCTAGGTGAAGCAAATGGTCAGTCAACCTACCATACCAAGCTCTAGGGGCTTGCTTTAACCCATACAGAGCTTTCTTCAGCTTATACACATGGTTAGGGTATTTGGAGTCCACAAAGCCTTTAAGTTGTTCAACATAGGCTTCCTCATTCAATATCCCATTTAGAAAAGCACTCTTAACATCCATTTGATGAAAAGTAATCTTGAGGTAACAAGCAATGGCTAACAGAAGCCTAATGGACTCAATCCTTGCAACAGGAGCAAATGTCTCCTCAAAATCAATTCCCTCAATTTAAGTGTAACCTTGAGAAACTAACCTAGCTTTATTTCTAATGATCACACCTTGCTCATCAGTTTTGTTCTTAAAAATCAATTTGGTTCCTATGACATTACCATGTGAGGGTCTAGGGACAAGAGTCCAAACCTCATTATTTTCAAATTGAATCAACTCATCTTGCATAGCAAGAATCCAGTCAGCATCTTTCAATGCTTCAGCAATATTCTTAGGTTCAATCTTAGAAACAAAACAACAAAAGCTTACCTGGGAGTATGCTGAGGAGCAACTCCATAAACCAGCGATCTTTCTATAGTCCACTTTGTCCTTTTGTCTAGTTCTCACTTAAGCATGCACATCTCCCACAACTTGTGAAGTGGGGTGATTTTTCTGGATTTTAGAAGGAATATCCTTTGATCTATCCGCACACCCATCCACATTTTCTTCTGGAGCATCATCCTGATCAGATTCAGAGGAACTGACCTCAGTTACAGGATTTTGAGTGGATGTGGGAGCAGATGTGGGTTCAGATGTGGGTGCAGATGTGTCCACATTCTTGGTTACATCCTTATCAGGTTCAGCATGTTTTTCAGCACTGGAAGTTTCTTTTGGTTTTTCAGCACCTGTTTCTTCATCCTTCCAGTCCAGTAAGCAACCTGAAACATCATCCTCAGCAGTCTTGAGGTTAAGATCAAGTGAGTCATCAAATATAACATTAGCAGATTCCATAATGGTCTTAGTTTTGAGATTAAAAACTCTGTAAGCTCTACTATTAGTGGAATAGCCCATGAAAATTGCTTTGTCACTCTTTGAATCAAATTTGGACAAGTATTATCTATCATTGAGAATGTAACAAATACATCCAAACACATGAAAGTACTTCACAGTTGGTTTCTTTCCAAGGAGGATTTGATATGGAGTGACAGTGCTACCAATCCTTAGGAACACTCTATTGCCAATGTGACAAGCAGTGTTCAAAGCTTCAGCCCAGAATTTCTTGAACAGGTTTTTAGAACTTAGCATAACCCTAGCCATTTCTTGCAAAGTTCTATTCTTTCTTTTAGCAATTCCATTTTGCTGTGGGGTGATTGGTGCAGAAAACTCATGAGTGGTTCCCTTAGAATTGCAAAAATTAGTAAACATTTGGTTCTCATATTCAGTGCCATGGTCAGACCTAATCCTCACAGTCTTAAGACCATAAAGATTTCTAACTTTTTTGTACCAATTTTTGAATTCACCAATGGTTTCAGATTTCTCTCTTAAGAACATTACCCAAGTGTACCTAGAATAATCATCAACACACACAAAGGCATACGTTTTCCTACCAAAGCTTTCTACTTCAATAGGTCTCATTAAATCAGTATGAATCAGCTCCAAACACCTAGAAGTGGAGCATTGTTGGACCTTTTTATGTGATACTTTTGTTTGCTTTCCCTTTTGACATGAACCACAGACATCAGGGTTCTTGAAGTTCAGTTTAGGGAGGTCTTTAATAGCTTCAAACCTTTGAAGTTCTTCCAGAGTTCTACAGCTAGCATGCCCTAATTTTTGGTGCCATAGATTGACATCATTAGCTTTTGAGCTTAGGCAAGAAAGATTGTCACCAAATTGGTAACAATTGTCAGCGGATCTAGGACCAGTAAACACACATTTATTATCCTTATCAAACACTTCACACAAGTGCTTATCAAAATTCACATAGAGGTCATCATCACACAGTTGACTGATGCATATTAGGTTGGCTTTCAAGCCTTCCACATGGTACACACATTGTGCAATTTTGGGAGACCCTTGACATCTAGGATTCCTTTCCCAACAATTTTTCCTTGAGCACCTCCACCAAAGTTTACTTTCCCCCCACTAATCACTTCATAGTCAAGGAGGACTGCTTGGTTTCCATTCATGTGCCTAGAACACCCACTATCAAAATACCAAGAGCCAAAGACAGTACTCTTGAGGGAAGAGTAAACAACATTGCAGGTGGCACTTGGTTTGGCCACCCACTGCTTTACAGCTTTCTTTTTGGGTTGCAGAGGTCTTAGATTACCAGGATGTGTGTTCGGATGTGCATACATCTTCTCACACATCTGAGGCTGATTGAAGTAACCAGACTTTTTGTCAGCCTTGAGTTTGTAACAGAAGGGCCTAATGTGACCAGGAGCAAGACAATAGTGACAGATGTAGTGCCTCTTCCTAGGTCTTTTCTCACTCAAAAGGACTTTTTCTCTAAAAATTGGTTTTTCCACACCTTTTTAAGTAGAAGCCTCACATCCCTCCTTTACAAAATTACTTTTTTCAAAGCCCAAACCAGTTTTGTTAAGCTGACCTATAGAAATAGCTTCATCAAGTTTCATTTTACTTTTTTTTAACTTGGTAAAAGTATTTTCAGCTTTTTCACATTCATTTTTGAATTTTTCAAGCTCAACTTCTCTTTTGGTTACAAGGACTTCAAGTTTAGCAATGGTATCTTTTTGAACATCATTTTCCTTTGAAAGTATAGCTTTCTCATCTTCACAAGCAGCCAATTTATCAGAAAGAGATTTATTTACCTTAACAAGTACCTCAATCTTGTCCAATCTTTTCATCCAATCTGTATGCAACTCCTTATATGTTGCAAAAAGTTCCTTATAGGGAATGTCCCTCTCTTCATCTTCAGAATCTCCTTTTATTGTGAAACAGTTCAGCATTAGGTCAGATGTGACACCGGATGTGTACACATCTGAGACCACATCCAAAGATTTTTCAGGAACTCCATCTTCTATATCTGCATAAAAGGCATTGAACACAGAATGGCAATTGATAATAGACATGTTAGCCACTTCATCTTCATCCTCACTGTCACTAAGGGTAGCAGTTAAGCTCATTCCCTTCTTTTTGAGTGTGTTAGCACACTCATTGGCATAATGACCAAAGCCACGACATGCCCTACATTGAACAGACTCAAAGGATTTTTTATTTTCAAAGCTTGGTTTCTTGAATCCAGTGTCAGTGCTAGGTTTTGGCTTTTCAGTAGCACTGGGAGTAGGTCTGTTAGGGAATTTACTTATCCTTTTATTTTTCAGTATGGAACTGAATTTCTTTGAAATAAAAGCCATATCCTCTTCTTCAAGATTTGATTTGTCAATCTCAGAGGATAATTTCACAAGTTCTCTTGGTAATGCAGCAGCACTTCTGAGAGCAAGACTGTGAGATTTGTTCTTTTTCTGAGCTTCAAGGTTTAGCTCAAACACAGTCAAGATACCTACAATTTTGTCTAGACCTACAGTATTGGTGTCATTAGTTTCCTCAATCACAGCCACTTTTATGTTGAACCTTTCAGGTAAGGTCCTCAAAATCTTACTCACAAGTCTTACATTGGAGATAGATTCTCCTAGACTTGTGCACTCATTTGAAATCTCATGAATCTTAGCAGCATATGACACAATGTCCTCGGTTTCTTCCATTCGAAGTAACTCAAACCTATCCATTAAAATTCTCAGCCTTGTAGCTTTTACACTTGGTGCACCCTCACATTGAGTTTGCAGAATATCCCAAGCAGCTTTGGCTACACTCTCATTAGTGATAAGCTTGTACATATTCCCAGAAACATGGCTTGAAATAGCACCCATTGCTTTTGAATTATAATTAGCAGCCTGAAATTCTTCAAGAGTCCATTGCTCTTCAGGTTTTCTTTCGAAAATAGACTCACCAACACCAGAAATAGGCTTCTTCTCCACAGTAGGAGGTTGCCACGCAACAAGGATACACATCCAAGCCCTTTCATCAATACTTTTGATGTAATTACGTATCTTAGACTTCCAAAGAGAATAGTTCGTGCCATCCAAGACAGGAGGCCTGTTTTGGTGATTTTGACATTCCATAATGACTACACTTTCTGGATCAACACTCAGTAATATATCGAGAGTTGGCTTTGATACCAATTGAAAGTTTCGTGTAGCTAGGAAACTTTAATCACCCAACAGACAACGGATGTGAGTACAGATGTGTCTCACAACTGTCCACACATCTACAGATAATGCAGCGGAATAAAACAAATTAAAAACAATAACTCAAGAATTATTTACGCTTACTGATCTATGAGATCAGCAAACTAGGCTTACGCCCAAAAACTTTTCACTATAAAAACTTTTGATGCTTACAAAAACAAATAAGTGAAAAAACTAAAATACTAAAATACTAAATGAGTTCTAATCACCTTCTACGACAAGAACAATTCTCCTTTCCCAAGTAGGTCCTATTCTAGTCAGAAGTAAAACAAAGAACTCTATGAAAAGCTAGATATGAGTTACGAATGTGTCTCACAACCTTCACTCACAACCTAAAAACACAATGTTGAACACTGTGAAGAATATGTATATTTCTCTCAGAATTTTTGTAGCTTCTCTTGTGCTGAATGCCTTGTATTTATAATGCACCATGGAAAAGATCTCCAAGTAATCAACATCTTCCTTTGTGAGATCTCTTTTCCTATAAGAAAACATAAACCACACTCACAAGGAAATAGAATATTACTAGGTTAGTCCTAATATAAAACTATGTACATAAATAAAAGATATTTACTTTATTTACAATGTCCTAATCAAAGTAGGACAATAATAAATCTTCCATGAAAGTCCCAAAATCTTCTTACCATTATAGAAGTCTTTTGAAATAAGGAAACAAGAATATGTTCCCTAAAAAGCTCACGCTTTCAAGTGGGAGGGAGCAATAGACCATTACACATATACTATCGCCAAATTGTATACGAAATAAAAGTGTTAACAATGCTTATGCATATAATTCAAACATCAAAACATCAAAACATTCATACAAACTTGATAATTCAAAAACCATTACACTGAGAATCTTGTATGAACTCACACGAGACACAAGTGTGTCTCGTGTGAACTCATACGAGACTCATCTCGTATGAACTCACACGAGACACATCTCGTGTGAGTTCATACGAGATGAGTCTCGTATGAGTTCACACGAGATGTGTCTCATGTGAGTTCATACGAGATGCTTTCTGCCTCTAAACCCAATTCATACGATAGGTTAAAATTAGGTTTAAATTACCTTCTTTACAGGCACGGTGCTAGAAGAAGCTCCGACGGCGATGGCAATGGCGGTAGCGGCGGCGCCAGCTCCGGCAGGGACCTTCGGAATTTTTACTCTAGCCATTTCGTTGTCGTGGTCGTCAATCGTCGTAAGAGAGAGACTGGAAAGAGGGAAAATTGAATGAGTGAATAAAAAAAAATTAGGTATATAAAAGGCTATTTTGGTAATTTACTTACTTCCCTGAAAATTGAGTCTCTGTATTTAGTATTTGCCCGTGAAAGTATATGTTACTTTTAAAAATGCACTATATAATTGTTAAAAAAAAATAATTTGTTTTTGAGATTCACAATATAACCCTTTCACTTTAACTTTTGTATAATTTATGTCATGTTTCACTACTCAAACCTATTTTTTCTCAATCTTTTAAATGAGATTTGATAATTTTTTTAAAATTGAGGGGTCAATATTGAAATAATATATACTCCCTCCGTCCCATTACAAACCACAAACTTTCTTTTTTGGTCGTCCCATTACAAACCACAAACTTCCTAAAATGGAAAGGAATCTTTACTATTCCCTCCACTCATTCTCTCTCTTACATTATTTTAATACTCACAACACCATTATAATTCACTATTCCCTCCACTATAATTCACTTTTCCTTAATTCCCGTGTCTACAGTAAATTTCCCATTACTAATGGGACGGAGGGAGTATACTTTTTATAAAGTTGAAGGGGTCAAAATTGCAATTATTAAATTTTCAGGAGGGTTAGTTGACCCCCTTTTCCCAAACAGGCTATATCTGATTTTATACACACACATACATACTCCCTCCGTCCCATAGAACATTACCCCTTTTGCTATTTTGGGCGTCCCTCTTTAAAGTCCCACTTTCCTAAAAAGGAAACCTTAAATCACTATTCTCTCCACTCATTCTCTCTCCTACATTATTTTAATACTCACAACACCATTATAATTTACTATTCTCTCCACTCATTCTCTCTCCTCCCACTCACAACACATACTTTAATAACATTATTTCTTATTTTCCGTTCTCAATAGGAAAGGTGTAATGTTTCCCGGGACGGAGGGAGTATATATTATAAAGTTGAAGGGAGTTAAAATAGCAATTATTAAAATTTCATGAGGGTTAGTTGACCCCCTTTTCCCAAACGGGCTCTGTCCTGATTTTATACACACACATAAATATCCATTTTCACGGGTAAATGGAGACAGGCCGGTCCCACCGTTGTAAAAAAAAACAGTTGTTTAGGATAAAATAAGTAATTTTTTGGGTCCCAAAATTCTTACCCAATAAATTAGTAATAGGCCAATCATTCAGAGTTGATTAATTTTGAAATCGATTTGAAAAAGAAAAATCTTAGGCTCAGTTTGTTTCAACGTAAAATATTTTTCGGAAAACGTTTTTCGAAAAATGTTTTTCTGTAAAATGTTTTACGGAGGTAGGGCGTAAAAATTTTACGGAGGAAGGGTGTAAAATGTTTTCGATTGTTTAGTAAGGAAAATGTTTTTCGAAAGGGCGTAAAATGTTTTTTTTATTATTATTATTATATTTTTTATTTTTATTTATTTTTTTATGAGGCATTTACCGAATAATCCCTCTAAAGAAACAAACTCGAATAAATAACTTAAGTGACTATTTTACCCCTTGTTTCATCTTCATGCAGAGACAAACTCGGATAAATAATTTAGGGGTGAAATAGTTATTTGGTTCTATTAAAATTGATAAATGGGGAAATTGAGACAAAATCAAATTTTGGAGGTGGTTGCGGAAAAACCGAGACTTATTCAAATCTCAGAATTTTAGTGAAATTAACCATCATTTATGGTCATTTCAATATAATTTTGATAAGAAAATGTGACAAAATAAGTATTTTCAAGAATTTTGTAAGAATTCCTAATTGTTTGTACACAAAAAGGCCTCAAATTGATGCAAGCACCAAGATCCAAAATGACTTCACCTTTTTAGAACCCCCCAATGAAATTTGGATAGTAGAAATACCGGGATCCTTAAGCTTAGGAGGGAGTTTATGTTGGAGCACATTGCTAACATTTTCAAAAACTATTACTTTCTCAATATTTTCATATATGTTTTTGGTATTTATGTCCCTGAAAAAATTTGCATAAGATGGTATGTTAAGATGGTATGTTTTTTATGACATTAAGCAAGGGTAATTTGATATTCACCTTAGAAAACATATCATAGATTTCATGAAATTGTTTGTCCATCTTGTGTTCTTAAAAGTCTACCGGGCAACGATACTAGAGGAATATGTGGTTTGGGGTGGTGATTTAGATTTAGGTTTGTCCCCCTAAACCATCTTCCTCAAGGAAGGAATAGGGGAATCATATACCTCTTTATTTATTACATTTTCGTTTCGGATATTGGATATGGCTTTTACCTTCTCTGATGAACCGAGGAAAGTATCCGGCTAGTGGCTCCTCAAAACCTCCGCAAGTGGTCTATATGTGCCTTCCAAGTTATTAATTATTGATTCCTGCTATTTGGCATGCATGGTATTTTCTCCTACAATCTCTTTGTAGCCTCCATCCATTGAGACTTTGCTTCCTGATAAGTACCTTGTGTCTGTTGAGTAGGAGGGTGCAGTGGCTTATGTTGGCTCCCAACAAAATTAGGATGATTTCTCTATCCAACATTGTATGTGAGGGAGAAAGGAACATTATGTGAAGGCCTTTATTGAAAGGAGTTCATCGCGTTTCTTGTGCATGTTCAAAATAATCCGGTGAACTACCAAAATAAAGACAAGCATTATTATCACGAGAAAATACACCACAAATAGCACATGTGTCCTATTTTTTAAATGTAGAAGTATTACCACCAGAGACATCACGATCATTTGTTTTGTTAAAGCAGATGCATGTCGGATTAGCTCATCTATGACACTAGTTTCATACACACCCCTAATATTACCTCTCATGATTTTCTCTTGGGAATTATCACCCAACTTCTCAAAGAGCTCAAGAGTTTCCTCCGGAGTCTTCTCTCCAATAGAACCACCTGCAGCATTATCAACCATAGCTTAGTTGCCATATGTTAGTCCATCATAAAATGCTTGAGTTATTAGATTCAAACTAAATTCATGATGAAAATATTGTACTAATATCATCTTGAACCTATGGCATTTACGCTTCGTGGAATTCCTCACCAGTTTCTTGAGTGAACCTAATTATCTTTTTCCTCATTGCAAATAACGTGAAATCAAGATAATATTATTAATGAAAGTATTATACAGTTGATCCCACATTTCGGTGCTAAGGACTAGTCCCCGACCCTCCCTCTAGGCCACTAAGACTTGAACCATTGGTGACCCTGGAGGGAGGGTCACCACTAATGACAAATTTCAAAAAAAAAAAATAGAAAGTCATGGTTATTGATCAACCTGGGCGGCTGGCCGACTGAGAGTTGGGTTGGTTGGTTTTATTTTGACACATGTCACCTAATGATTGGGTGGCATGTATTTATATAAATATATATTTAAAATTAATATATTTTATATAATTATATAAAATAATAAAATAAAAAATATATCAAATTTCATAATTTTTTTATCTATATAAAATATAGAAATATTATTACTAATACATTATTAAAAAAATAAAATGATAATTATATAAAATAATAAAATAAAAATAGATCAAGTAAATTATAAATTATGAATTTATTATAATTGTATGGGTAATTATTTTTAATAATTGTACGGGTAATTTTAGAAATATTATTACTAATACATTATTTAAAAAAATAAAATGATAAGTATTTTAGGTAAGCTGAAGTAAAAAGAAATAAATATTTTATTAAAAGGTTGGGTTGGGGACCTGGGGTTGAGTCACTGATGGGATGGGAGTATAAATTATATAAGATTGGGAGTGGTGTATATGAAAGTGAGAAAAATTAATATTTTATTTGAAGTTGAGTTGAATTGGGATCACTGATGAGAATAGTCTAAGGTCATGGCCTTAACCCTCTTTCCCAAAAAATGTAGTTTTTTGGGGCCCAACTTTCTACTATAAATGTGCATAATAGGTCCACTTTTTATCCTATATATTAATCCAATAATCAACATTTAAAATGACAGCTCAATTTTTTTGTTTAAGGACTATTTATCATCTCACTACCCAAATCAATCCAACATGCTCAAACAAAAATTTATAAAAAAATAAATAAATAAATAAATAAATAAATAAATAAATAAATAAAACAAATCATTCTTTTTTCTAAATCCTAAATTGTATTGTATTCTGATTATTCATTTGCTTTTTTATGACCATTTCAATCAACCACATATTCAATAAATAGAGGTTTGAATTCGGACAGTTGCTATCGAAAAATAGTCACAGTTTCATAAAATGGCTTCAAGAACTTCACAATTTTCTCAGCTTTCCTCCATTCCAATTGTGGTGGAGGTAAGAATGTCAGGCGATGATGTAACACAGTCTCTAACATCAGATAAGTTGAATTTCATCTCATTGCTACATTTATACAGACTTTCTTACCTCCCCCAGAAGAGAGTTGAGAAACCAATTTTACAAAAGCAACATTTATCGATTCCCATCAAAGATATTTCATACACTCTGAGAATTTTGTCAATAGCAATTTCAACAACTTTAATCACTTCTTGCACAATAAGATTTATGATATGTGCTACACAACACACATGTGTATACTCACCCACACACATAAGCGCATCCTGCAACCGAGATGACTATTCAATGTTACTATTCAATGTATTCGCAACACCGTCATTATATTTAGCATTATCCAAGGTTATTGAAAATATTTTTTTTATCAATATCCCAATTCTTAAAAAAAATTAAAAAAAACAAATTGAAATTTAGTCAATTCATTCGACTAAGTGTTATTAGTGGAGACGGCGACGAGACATATGTCCATTCAATGATGGTGAGACGTTCATATATTACCTCAACATACCAAAGGTCTCCTAGCCTGATGGTATCGTAGTGGCTTCCCTTCGGGGAGGTCACGAGTTCGATTCCCCTTGGGGGGAATCTTGTGGTTTAATTCTTTCACAGGGTTTCGGGGGCAGAGTCCCAGACATCCGTGCGAGTTAAGAAACGGCATTCTTGGGCTTGTACCCTCGGTGTGGGGAGTTCGAATCTTGGCGGGAAGCAGTGGAGGCGGCCAAATGGTGTTGTAAGAGTGATGTAAGTGCCACTTTGGCGGAGGCAGTGGAGCGGCCATTTGGTGATGTAATAGTGATGCAATTGCCTTGTAGGAGGGCTCCTTGGGGCTACTGGAGTATAAGGGGTCTTTGTCGCACCTGGCTGCGTAGAGGCGCGTCCGCGATTTACCTCCGCCCGATTATGCTTGAGGGCCGGTGCACAGTGGTCGGGATTAGTCCGTATTGTGGGAACACGGATATCAAAAAAAAAAAAAAAAAAAAAAAAAAAAAAATATTACCTCAACATGTATTGTATACTTGTATGTGGACAATAGGGAATTTGACCTGAAATATAGGGAATTTGACCTGAAAGTTTTTTTTGAAACAAATCACTTCCTCTCAAATTTCTTATTAAATCGAAATAATTTGAAAATTTTTATGTAGTAATATATAATACTGCATGCAATATTATTATATTCACTCGTACCGTATGTGAATATAATATTGCATCTATAATACAACATGGTGAAGGAACTTCTCGGACATTATGATACTTTTTTAGAACTTTCCAATCACTCTCCCTCCCTAGACAAAACTCAAGAATAATTTTTAAAAAAAGAAATAGGTCACTATATTTTTAAAATATACTCCCTCCGTCTCATTGATAGCTTCACTTTTTGTTAAAACTGGTGTCCTGTTAAAAGCTCCACCTTTTCTAAAATGGCAAAAAAAAATTACTATTCCACCCACTAATTCTCTCTCCTACTTTACTTTTAGGGGATTTTTGTTTTTTTTAAGTGATAAGTGCTGAAATCTGATTTCAGTTTTGAAAATGGTTGAATGATTAAGAGGCGACAGGCGGATTACGAGATTGGATAAGTTGTTTGATTTTCTATACGAATTCATTATACGAAACAGGTTAAAAAAATAAAAAAAATAAAAAAAAACAAAAAAAAAACGTAAATGCGGTATAAAAGCATTAACGGTTTAAAAAAAATTAACCAAAACCAAATATGAAACAGTGGCTTTCAGAGGCTTTCAGAGGTAATTCAGCAACATTTTAACCACTTAAAATTAAGAGGACTTTAAGAGCCTAACAAGCCTTATTTCAAAAAAAAAAAAAATAAACACACTTATTTCGCTAATCTTCTTAATGAATACTCCCTCCGTCCCGGTTCACTTGGCACCAACTCTTTGGGTGTAGGAATTAAGGAAAAGTGATGTAAGAAAGAGAAAAAGTTAAATGTTGTGAGTATGAAGAATTAAATAGGAGAGAGAATGAGTGGGAGAAATAGTTAAGAGAGAGAATGTTGTGAGTGTAAAAGTGAAGTAGGAGAGAGAATGAGTGGAGGGAATAGTGAATATTCTTTTCCATTTTGGGCAGTGCCAAGTGAAGTGGGACGACCCAAAATGGAAATTAGTGCCAAGTGAAGTGGGACGGAGGGAGTAAGTGTTAAGAGACAAACAAGGCTGAAAATAAAAAAACAAACGCCCCCTTATACTCACCACACCAATCAACTTTACTATTCTCTCCACTCATTCTCTCTCCTATTTTACTTTTATACTCACAACACTTTCTCCACTAACATTTTTTTTTAATTTGCATGTCATACTCAAAAGGGTGAAACTATCAATGAAACGGAGGGAGTACTCCCTCCGTTCCGCTAATATTAGCACACTTTCCTTTTTGGGCGTCCCGTTAATATCCGCACACTCCCAAAAAGGAAACTTTATATTAATAAAATATTCACCCAACCCCACTCATTCTCTCTCCTACATTATTTTAATACTCACAACACCATTATAATTTATTACACCCTCCACTCATTCTCTCTCCACTCATTCTTTTACACTCACAACATTTTATTAAAATATCATATTCCTTAATTCCCGCGCAAACAGTAACCGTGCTGATACTACCGGGACGGAGGGAGTATATATTATTTTGCATTTAACCGGTATGTTGTGTACTCATCGGTATGCACTAATATGATCCAATTCAAACTGGTACAAAAAGCAGAACGGTGCAAAATATGTTTTGCTCAGGCTTTTGATCAGAACTATGCGTATGAGCAGCTACGAACTGGTACGGAACAGGATTAATAATTATGCTCCCGAGTACCTGTAAATTGTAAAGAACATTAAAATGGATTAATTGATTCCTGGTTGCCAATCTTCCATTTAGTTTCTCTTTCCAAAATGTATTGAAACGCACAAATTCATCTCCAAATACTCCCTCCGTCCCATTAATAACTTCACCTTTTGCCATTTTGGATGTCTCATTGAAAGCTTCACCTTTTCTTTTTTGGCAAAAAATCTTTACTATTCCCTCCACTCATTCTCTCTCCTACATTATTTTAATACTCACAACACCATTATAATTTACTATTCCCTCCACTCATTCTCTCTCCTACATTATTTTAATACTCACAACACCATTATAATTTACTATTCCCTCCACTCATTCTCTCTCCTATTTTACTATAACACTCACAACATTTTCTACACCCTTAATTTGCATGTCGGAGCCAAAATGGTGAACCAAATAATGGGACGGAGGGAGTATAGTTCAGATGCTGTCTCATTTCATTTCGACTTTTAAAAAATTACCCTAAAAAAAGTATTTAGGTAATTATTTAGAGCAATGATAAGTATTAGTCAAGTAATTAAACATACTCCCTCCATTTCAATTCAAGATTTTTACTTTCCTTTTTTATTTGTCCCAATTTGAAATTTTTAATGGAAAAATTCCCCCATGACCCATGTTCAGATTTTATTCCATTTTAAAGATATATCTTTTACAAATCTTAAATAAAGAGTTCACCTGAAATTTTAGGTTTACAGACACCCCTAGATCCCCCTCTCTCACGTCATTTTATATCTTCACTCTCTCTCTCTCTCTCCTTCTAAAATCACACACACAAACACACACTCAAAGTTCCCTCTCTCCCTACCATCTACGGTTGGTAACGGCGTTTCTACTTTCCTCCCCTCGTCTTTTCTCCAGTTCCTCTCTTCCGTCTCTTGCGCGCGCACGCACACACACTTACAAATCTCAACCCCTTTATCTACTCTGACATCATCTCTTCGGCGAGCCCCTTCATCTTCTTCAGCGGATCTCGACTTCTACAGCAATGACTCCACGAATGTCGATCCCAATCTGGTTGCTTTTCTCCGGCAAACCTCAGATCTACGTTGGATGTCTGTGATGAACTCCCTCCTCCGACGAGCTCTCTCATCCAACGCCCTCTGTGTTTTATTATGTGAAGCTTGATTATATGTAATTTATTGTTCTTTGGCATTGTGCAAGTCTTGTTTGCAACTGTAGTCAAAATTATTTGGCTTAGTTATAAATTTATAACCACCAATTTAACTAATTTAGAAGGTATGTGTAAAGGTCCTACCTATTTTTCAGATCTACTCTACCTGATTCTCGTAAAAGAAAAAATCAAATTGTAATCAAGATGAAAAAAAAATATTTTTTTGAAAAGGAGAAAGTAGAATATATTTGTGTGCAGTACGAAAATATTAATCTGAACATAAATACTACTATATTCATAATGTTCAGATTTTTTTGAGCGAGTACATTCCTATTTTAATTTTCAGGTTGTATACATGATTGTAAGTTGTAATTTTTGGTTGAAAAAATTGTATTACCTCTAATTATAAGAGGTGAATCGGTCATTAAGTTTAGTTATAAAAGTTGTAATGCGTAAATTATTAGATTATTTCCTGGCTATTATTGAAATTTTTGATTTTTTTGTTCGAAAAAATTGTCTTATAGCTGAATTATAAGAGGTGACTTGATCTTATATTTCAATTATAAGAGCTATAATTTGTAAATTATGAGATTAATTAATGGCTATTATTGAAATTTATGATTTTTTTTTTTGAAATAATTATCTTATATCTGAATTATAAGAGGTTAATTGGTCTTATACTTCAGCCATAAGAGTTTTACCCGGGGTGAGATGGCAGTTCTATAAATAAGTGTCTTAAATGGTGGCTTTTATGTAAAAAAAAAAATTGATTTTACTAGAGTTTATTAATGTGAAAAATGGAAAAAAAAAATGACTCTTATAAGTCAATTATAATAGACAAGGGGTGTCAATGAAATTTTTGAAATTTCGTGTCCTACATCGAATTTAAATCTCGTATGATGTGCCCTATAGTCAGATGTGCCCTATAGCAAGTAGCCCATTAGTTATTTGAACCATCTTGTCCTCATAAAGTTCATAATATTACAAAAAAAAAAATACTTGCGTACTCCCTCCGACCCATTTCAAGGTTCACTTATTTCCCAAATAAATGTCCCATTTAAAGGTTCATTTTTTCTAAAATGGAAATAAGATTCACTTATTATAATTAAAACAACTATCCACTTATTTCACAACATATCACCTTTTCATCTTTTTCTTTTATTATTGTGTTCAACTCAAATGAACCTTCAAACAAACGGGACGGAGGGAATATATTAGTTTCACTCACTTGCTTTATTATTAATATTATTAATAGTGTTTTGAATAATTATATACTCAACTCATTATTGTTGGCTAATTTTTGCCTTGATTTATATTAAGGGTTAATTACCATTTAGAGCCTAAGGTCGTATAGCAGTCTTCGCGGGGGGGAGGGGGGGCTGTGGTGGTTTCCTTGTCAATTTAGGGCCTCACATTAAAAAAGTTAGCCAGTTAGGGGGAAATTAACAATTTCGATTAAAAAATTCAGTTAAGTGACCATGTGCCTACCACGTGCGTTTTTAACGAGGGTATTTCTGACAATTTCTGAAAACATTAATAAATTATTTTAGTAGCATATTTATACTAAAGCTAAATGTTTCTTTTTTTAAGCAATAAAATTTTATTTCATTCATTTTAAAAAATCATTACATAGAAATAAATAATTATATAATGAATAAGAAAATTATAAAAGGGTAGAAAGTTAAATTTATTTTAAAAATATTAAATATACTAAAATTTAAAACTAAATATTTCTTATTTGGAAGAAATATGTTTTTATTCACAAAATGAATAAAAATTAAATGAATAAAAATTAAAAATTAAAAATTAAAAATTAAAAATTAAAAATTAAAAATTAAAAATTAAAAATTAAAAATTAAAAATTAAAAATTAAAAATTAAAAATTAAAAATTAAAAATTAAAAATTAAAAATTAAAAATTAAAAATTAAAAATTAAAAATTAAAAATTAAAAATTAAAAATTAAAAATTAAAAATTAAAAATTAAGATAATAGTTAATATGATTTAAAATAATTTAGGATATTAACTATTATCCTTTTTTCTAATAATTTAAATTGATAATTATTTTGCTTCAAAACAATTACTAATTATTTTAGATTGGATAATTATATAATGTAAATAAAAAATAATAATATTTTAAACTAAAACTAAATATTTCATTTTTAAGCAAAAAATATTTATTTCATTGATTAAAAAAAATCATTACATAGAAATAAACCCATCTATGGCTCCAGCCCCCTTCCACCGTCTCCTTCTCTTTTCTTTTGATTCTATGGCTCCCTCATCTTTCCCTCATAAAACCCATCTTCTCCGGCCACCCAACCCCTTCCTCCACTGCCTCCTTCCATCCTCCCATACTTCGGCAGTTCGGCGCCTCCATTGCCCCTCCCCTTGCCCCTCAAGCGAAAACACCACCCCACCAACCCGTCTTTCGCCGACGACTCTTTCACCCGCCACAGAATTGGATTTTGAAATTATATCCGGAGGGAGCGACGGCTTGAAACGCTTGCGACTCGAATGATTTTGATTTTGAATTTGAGTTTTTAAGCTTGAATTTGGTGGTGGGGTTGTGGCTTTTTCGTTGATTGTGTCGAGGGTGAGGCGGTGATGTTGGTGGGTTTGTGATGATGGTGTTGTGTAGTCGGAAGGGGTGGGTTTATGTTTATGATGGTGTGTGGTGCCGAGGCGGTGGATGTGAATGATGGTGATGGTGGTGGTGTGGGGAAGGGTGAGGCCATTAGAGAAGATGAAGAAGAAGGGTTGAAAATAAATTTTATTTTCGATCCTTTTAATTTAAGAAATTGCATTTAACCCCCTTAACATGGATAACAACTTCATTTGCCAGAAATACCCTCGTTAAAAACGCACGTGGCAAGCACATGGTCACTTAACTGGGTTTTTTAACCGAAATCGTTAATTTTCCCCCAACTGGCTAACTTTTTTAATGTGAGGCCCTAAATTGACAAGGAAACCACCACAGCCCCGCGAAGACTGCTATACAACCTTAGGCCCTAAATGGTAATTAACCTTTATATTAATGTACGTAAAAGTCAAACTAAAATTTTTAATTGGGGAGGAGGAAGTAATAGTTGCCACTTGATCCGAGCTGCACACACCACCACTAACAAGAGATTTTGTACCCTTTTATTTGTGTATATGGGGCTTGGGTTGGGGGACTCATTGGAATGTTGTTTAAAAGGAAATAATGTTAGTAAATTTTATGAAGGTACAACACCTAAAAAATATTCACACATCAAAAAATATTATCCACACAATTTTCTAAAAGAAAAAAAAAAACTACCTAAATTTTCCTTTTGCCTTCATATCTCAAATAAGATATACTCCTCCGTCTCGCCTCAAACCGGATTTTTTACCATTTTCGTCATTCACCTCAAATCGAACTTCCCAAAATGGCAAAAAAATCTTTACTATTTCTCCCACTCATTCTTCTCCTAATTTACTTTTATACCAATAACACCAATCAAACTCCTCTCACTCATTCTCTCTCATATTTACTTTGCATACTCACGACATACTCACGACATACTCACATACTCACGTCATACTCACGTACGTCTCACGACAGCTCTTTCATACTTTACTTTTCATTAATCACCGTGTTCAAAAAATTGGTCCAGTTTCAGGTGAGACAGAAGAGGAAGTGTATGCATATTTGATAATAAAATTTCTTAAATGTACAAGCAAAATAAAAAGGGAAATCAGTAACAAAATAGACCTATATATCAAGCAGTAGTTGCAGCCTTAGGTGCAAATGCATAAACAGATACGAAACATCTTGGCAGCAGTAAAAATTCTCAGAATCAAACTGCTTAAAAATGGATTTGTAATGTTTATACAAAGAAAATGTACAGTAAGACTAATGCACCGCGACTTTAGGATCAATGGGGTTGACTTTCGGGAGGGACGGGTCAAAACGTACCGCTGTACAAAAGCAATAGATCTTCACTAAGAACTTGCATAGCATCTCCTGTAAAAAATCAAAAAAAGGGGGGAAATTGCAGAGAGGATGTATAACAAAGAAACTAGCATATGCATGGTTTTTCTAGAGAAACTGCTCCAAGAGTCCACACTAACAATAATTTCAAATAATAATATAAATTTTCAACACATGCCCTTAATCAAGGATCAACTGAGATCTACTTTCAAAATGTAATGTAATACTGGTGTTCTTTGAGTACTCCAAAAAAAAAAAAAAAAAAAAACAATAATCTTTCCATATAGAACCGAGTTCATTCCATTGGTCGTTACCAATAAAAAAATATTGTCTTTCAAGGGGCACAGAGGGAGTACTAAATAGCAAACAAAACAACAACAACAAAGCCTTAGTCCCAAAATAATTTGGGGTCGGCTAACATGAATCGTCATATCTAATCGTCAATGAAAGGATGCGAGGAGAAAAGGAAAAAAAAAACTAAGGCTCCGTTTGTTTGGGGGAAAATGTTTTCCGGAAAATATTTTCCTCATTTTCCGGTGTTTGTTTCGCACCAGAAAATGGGGTAAACTTCATTTTTATCTTATTTTCCGGAAAACATTTTCATTTTCCGGAAAACATTTGGGCCGAAAATCATTTTCCGGAAAATGTTTTACGCTAAACAAATGGAGCCTAAGAAGTGATTTAAAAGAAGAAAATTTGGAAAAATTTGGGAAAATGAAATAGGGATTAATAAATAGCATTCACAAAAATTATCAACTGCTTATCACTAAAGTATAAAAGTCAAGAGCAGTCTCGGGTTCAGTTACAAAGTTCCGAGATTAAGCTCAAACTCTAGCAACACAAATCTAAATAGATTCTTTTGTCGAAAATCCATATTATTTTCATTAAATGGGATATGAGAAACACAAGGAAAATTTTGTGACAACAACCTCAAACTAGCACACAATGGGAATAATAACGGACAAAATATTCCAATAACCATTTGACCTCATTACGGTTAATTTAAGTCCGTACCTCTTGTTTTTCCAGCCGGAGTTCCTTCAATTGCCAGTGAAAGTTGAACTAGCAGATTGTGGAAGCGGTAGAGAGAGGGAAGACGACAATTTATTTAGCACTGCGGGACCACTGCTCAACTGATCTACTGCTACAAAGATTCCAGCAGTTCAAGGAATTCTGTAGGTTCTTCATCCTCCTTCACAATCTGCTCATTTTCATTATTCAGAATTGAAAAGTTAGAAAGACGGGGATGATGAGGAGTTATATAAGAATATAAAAATTAAATTGAACAAGAGTTCCACAGATATGATCATGGAACCAACCATTTCTGATTTTTTTCATTTTTTTTCAAGAGAAATCACATAACTAACCAAGATTATTTTCTGTTTATCTTTATCATTCATAAATGCAGTTTAATGTTGACGGTACTCCCTCCGTCCTAAAATGAATGACCAAAAAAAATCAAATTTGCTCTTGATCGGGAGTAAATTGGATTTTTTGGGCATTCCTTTTGGGACGGAGGGAGTATCAAGTATAACTAGCCCAACTGAAAAACATAACGTGTGTGCGTGAGGATGTTCTTAGATCCCTCCGTGTACAAAGTATACATTGTAAGGAAAATATAAATCTATAAATTTACTCAATTAGATAATTCTCAAACATTCATTCTACACACACACACACACAGAGAGAGAGAGAGAGAGAGAGAGAGCGAGAGAGAGAGACGCACACACAATTGACAGACTTTAACATATTATATTAATGAATAAGATTATGAGGAGGATGACTGGCAACTCAAACCCTTATCGTACTTGGATCTTTGATTTTGTCTTCTCAAGCGTGACAAAGAGCAATCTGATTTTGACTCACTGAGTGCAAGGGCAGATCATGACAAACTAACTTCATGTGCCTTTGGAGACATGAGCCATAGCCCAAGGGTAGTGGTCGTTTAACCAAGCAGTCTGGTCAACAGCAAAGTGTGCTAGGTAGATTAGGATTAGTATTGCAATTTATCGAGCTGCTTTATTGCTTGCAAACATACTCCCCAAAACCTTTATGACATGATAAATTGACAAAGAAAGGATTCCCAACACACTCCCCAAAACCTTTACCTTCACAAATTAGATTTTCAGCTCCGGCAGGTGTAATGATTCTACGAGCATTATTGCAAGTGATAACGGGATCTGGTCCTAATAGCCATCATCAATGAACTGCCCCCTGGCTGATTGAAATCTATTCACAACAAAAACAATCATACCTAGCAATTATCATATGAACAATGCATTTATGTTCAATATAAAATTCTGACAACATAACAATGTACAACTCCAGTAAGAATGACATTCGCACCAAAAAAAAATCATACCTAGCAATAATTTACAGTTGGGTAGCATCTGTTATTTACAATCTTTCACTATATGTATAGGTCCTTCAAATATGTGTGGTCTGTTGTTGCAGGACTACGCTTTATTTTACCTCTTGGACATGGATAGCTCTTTATGATTGTTGGTCGGGTACCTAACATCAGTGAGAATATGACATTCACAACCCGCGATTATCTACTACTCCCTCCATCCTAAAATGAATGTCCAAATATTTTTTTCAAATTTGTTCTTTATCAAGAGTAAATTTGAACATCTTTTAGACGTTCATTTTGGGACGGAGAGGTTAGCAATTATCTAGAGTTGGGGGGTCTATCTAAGAAATTTACTAGCATTTTACGGTCTGCCTTTTCGGAATCTGTTGTTGCATGATTGTGCTTGTGCTTTCTTTTACCTCCTCATGGATAGCTCCTTATGATTGTTGGCGGGATACTTTTCGACATCAGTGTGTAGCTCTAAACATTAACCACCAGCCAAACTAGGACAATCCAACAACAAATGGGTTGTAAGGTGATCACGAGAGCAATCCTCTCTCGGTCTTGCCAACATAATGGGGTGGCTAAGCATCCTCATACAACACAGGATCTAGCAGAAATCACTGTCCCCCAAGATTAGAAAATATATTGCTGGTGGGGTTTATTTTCTAATCTCGGGGGACAATGGTTTCTGCTATATCTTGAGTTGTATGAGGATCCTTAACTTATTACCACGTCCGAGAGATAATTGCTCTCGTGATCTCATCCCTATAGCCCATTGGCTGTGGAATTGGCCTAGCTGGCATGGCATGGCATGAGGTGAATGTTTAAAGTCACTCACTTATGCCGAAAAGGCCAACAATCATAAAGAGCTATCCATGTCCAGTTATAGATGTAAAAGAAAGTGCAATGCACCTGCAACACATCCTAACAGATATTGAAAAGGGAAATTGTAAACAATAGATACTAGTCAATTTTTTAGATAGACCTCCTAACTGTAGATAATTGTTAGTAAATAATTGTGGGTCATGAATGTTATATTCTTTCTTACTCTTTCTTACTAATGTTGAAAGGTACCCAGGGATATCCATGTTCAGCTTTGGAGGTTAAAGAAAGTGTGAACCTGCAACAACAGACCCATACAAATGTTGAAAGATGGTAAACAATAGATACGACCCAAAATAATTGCTAGGTATGACTTATTTGTTGTGAATGTCATATTCTATTCAAATCGGAGTTGGATGGAGTTTTAAACAATTAAGTTGTAAGAATTTTATATTTGATCACATAAATGCATAATAGTTCAAATGATAATTGCTTGATGATAATTACTAGGTATGAATTCTTTGTTGTGAATGTCATCTTCAATATTCAAACCAGCCAGGGGAAGTTCATTGATAGCCTATTTGGACCAGATCCCATTATCACTTGCAATAATTGTGGTAGAAACATTACACCTGCTGGAGCGCTAAAATCTAATTAGAGAAGGTTAAGGTTTTGGCTAAGACCTGAAAGTGGCTCAGGACAAATTAATGTGGTAAAAATGTCAGTCCAGATCTCTCAAGAGTAGTAGAACCGCGCTTGCAGAGTATGTCTAAAATAGTATTGAGTTTTGATCAAGTGTCTCTTAAAAAGAAAAAGGAAGAATCCAGGCCATTAAAATTTTATTCATCCAACAATTCAAATTCTTGACAGATGATTGAAACTTGTCTTGCAAACTAGCCAAAAAATACTTGATCAGAACTCCATTATATCTTGTAATATGGCGAACAAAGCTTACCTCATTTCAAAGAGTACAATTGTACCAACGCGCACGGCGCATCACCAGATTCGACGTAGATTAACTATATGGGAAAATATGACAGAATTTGAGAGCTCAATCCGAGCTCAATCCTCTGCCATGTAACAAGTTCTTTTGGCCATGTGCAAGTGTCATTGGTAGTATCAGAATAGTATTATTATGTAATCTAATTATTACTGAAGGTTATTTTAGTTTATGAGATAGTCTAATCTAGAATATTCCCAGGAGTGTTAGGATAAGCACCAATAGAGAAGAACTAAAGGTTGTAATCTCTAGTTATCATCTGAGTTGAGTTATAAAGATTAAAGCTCGTGAGCTTGTATATAAGCTTGTGCTTCTAATGATCCCCCCCCTCCTTGAGAGGCAATGGAGGTCATTCCTGCAGCTCCTCAACTTTCTTTCCAAAATGCTTCCCCTTAGTTTTCACACAAAACACAAGGAAATTCATCTTAAAGTGAAATTGTTTGTATAATTTAGTTCCCCCCTTGCCCACTTTTTGAAACCCTTTCAAAAACATTAAAAATGCCAAACTTAGTTTGTTACATGGTCTTTCCACTCTTACTCGAGTCTTCATTAATTAATTTATATCAATTTAGCATCACATAGTTCCTGTGACAAAAAGCTAAGAGAACTTTAATATTACTAATTATTCTTAACATTTTTGATACCTTCCAGGCTTCCAATATATTTTGGCTGCAATCATCATTTTTTTTCTAGATCAACTTAACTCGGACTTTGTCCTTAGTGTGTGGTCCTATTTTCTTTCACAAATCTCAAAGATGGGTCATGTGTAGAACAACCATGCCATGTCACTAGCGTCATGTGATGTGACATGCCAACTATACTACTTGGTGTGGGAGGAACTTCCATGTGCCAGAAGTAGAATGCCTGCTAGATGATGTGGCATGAGTATACGGTTCCACAAAGTGATTTTCGAACACATACAAATAAACTAGGATCCCGAAAAGAGATGTCAGTCAAAGTCCACTGAAATATACTTCGTATAATCGGAAAAGAAGGATGTACCCCAGATCTGGGTATTCAATTTATAAGATCTTAGGATGTCCATTCCACTTGCTTATCCATAAATTCTTCCTATAACTCTTTCTCTATAGTTGCAATAATAACTACTCTTCCTCGTCATCTTCTTCTCCCTAAGTCAAATCGAAGGGTTTTCACGAACATGTGATTTAACCCAAGACTAGTCAAGTAGAAGTCAACTTGCGAGCCATACAAATTAAGCACCTGTTATATTGGCTCAGCTTGAATAATTTCCCAAGCTTCATCTAGGACTTGCTTGGCTCATGTAAGGCCTTAAATTGATTCGTCGGATGGACTAGGCTCATCTACAAGTTCTAAATGCAAGTATCACCATAACCAACAATGTCTAGTCACTCACATCATCAGAATCATTATTGGCACATAATCACTCCTTCCCATAACACTTTGCACCAAATTTTTCAACACGAGAATTAATAAAAAATAGTATAAAATATTGGTAGTGGAGTAGGGCTTGTGGGTATAAAAAGTGAGGTAGGAGAGAGAAAGTGGGGTAGGGAATAGTTGTGAGTATGACAAGTGGGTCCCACCAAATATATAAGTAGTATAAACTTACCATTTGGGGCAATGCAATTTGTTATGGGAAGACCAAAAAGGAAATTAGTGCATAGTCCTGTGGGACAAAGGGGGTACAGAGGAAGATATGGAGAATCAATTATAGAATGATGTGTGTGTTCAATTATAATCCAAGGTAGACTTTCGAAGGCAGCATCTGCCTTTGTGAAAATGGTGGTACCAAATGGCAAGCAGTACAAATCCATTAGACAGTACAAAGTTTTTACTCCATTCCATGTAAAGAGTCCACGTTCGAAAGTTGACTTATTAGTTTTGTAAATTTACGCCTTTTTATTTCTTATAATTTGTAATAAAGTATTTCTTTTTCAACAAATGTAAGAAAAGTGTCATAATTTGAACATGGATGTTTATTGTTGCTTTTTTTTAAGAAAATAAATAAATATTTATAGCTTTAATTTTGAAAGTGGACTCTTAATATGGAATACCCAAGAGAGGAATAGCAAACTATTAGCATGGAACGGAGGGAGGAGTATCATGTTTTATATTTGAAGAGTTAGGCTAACAAGAAAAGTGAGAAATTTCCATCCTAAGGCATGGAGAAGAAATTGAAACAACTAAGTTCTAAATAATCTAATTTCCACATATCCCTAAATTTCTTTATTCCGTCAAAACTGAGATAGGAACAAGCATGTACGCAAGCTTAAACATAAGAAGATGTGATATAAACTAACAGATACTACAAAACAATTAGATAGGAACTCAATCTTAGTTGAATGTTCAAACATCAACTGCAACAATCACAAAGGTAAGGAAGTAAAGCAGCTGAATATGCTGGCTGAAAACAAGAAGAAGAGTATTAAATAAATAAAGCCTAAACAGCAATATAATGCTAGCCATGAACACATAAATACTAATCAAAAAAGGGAACAATAGTGATTGTAAGAAGATAATGTTCTTAATGTAGTGTACCTTAATGTTGGTATTTTCAGGCAGGCCAATCTGAGTGAGGACATCCGAGCTTACTGTCATCCAGTCGATGTTTTGCAGCTCACCTAATCCTTTGCTTGTCTCTAACCTAATCTTGTTATAATGACTGAAAAATTTCCCAATCCAAATATATAAAATGGTTTCCACAATTTTTCCTAAGCCTGAAGATGGAGCTATGAAAATGAACACACATGTGGAATCCAAATCATTAGCACCAAACTGCAGAACCTTCTCCAAACTAGGCCACTGGTAGACCTCCACTGACTGTTTTACATTTGGGCACAGAATGTTTTTCCCGGCCATCTCATCTAAGTCAGTTGACTCCTTTCTCAAAGGTTGACTTTCCACTGGCTCATCGGAAATTATGTCAAAAGCATTGTCACAATGTGAATTTTCAAACCGTACTCTAGACGAAGAACCCTGCGTTGTGGATTCTTGAACCGATCCATTTCGCTTAAGCTGTAAAATCTTATCTCTATTTAAACTATTATTTTTACTATGATCAATTCCTGAACTACTTCTGTCACTGCTCCTGGCACCATCTTCTTGGCAGATAGGGGCATTTTTTCCCTGTGAATCATCAATCAGTATTGGCAGCCTGAGACACTTTGACATGCTACCTCTACGTTCCGCAATAGAAAGTGAAGATTTTTTAGATGGGAAGGGGACTGGCGAAGAAGACTTTGAACTAAAATTGACATCTATAAATTCCGAAGTTTTGGATATGGAGTGAGGAGAAAGCTTGGTTGGGAGAATTGATAAGTTCGAAAGGGTAGACAGGGTGGAAGAAAATGCATGACTACATGACGCTACTGAAGGCGATCCAGCAGGTGAATCTGAAAAGCACTTGGAGCTGATGCTCGAATCAGAAGACAAAGAATCTGGAGATAAGAAAGGAGGTGAAGCGGATGATGACAATGAATTTGCAGGGAAAATATGTGGTTTGGTCATAGAATTATCAACACCGAAAGCCAATGCAGAATCTTGATAGACTCTTGACAGGCCAGACTTGGAAGCTAAGACAAACTCCTTCATGCTTCCAACAGCAAATTTACGCCTTAAAATGCTCCAACTGCTTTCTCTTACAGGAAGATGGGTCTCATGTTCAGCCTCAGATGAGGTAAACGGGGGCACAAAACCTCCAACAATTGCTTTGTTGAAAATCTCAAAGTCAACATTATATGAATCCACTTTTCTGTCCCCTGGGAGAATTTTAATCGAAGACTCAACAACATCCATCCCATTACTGGATCTGTCCATCAAAGGTAGCAGATTAGAAAACGCGTCCCAGAAATAAGACGGCTCTTCTCCTTCTTGAACAACTACTATAGGCCCCTGCACTTTCTCATACCGAGCAATCTGGCAAACAGCTCCCCTTGAGTCTCTTTCCATTATAGATCCACATCTTTTACCAACCCAAACATAGATTGCTGAGGGTATGTGTACAATAAATGCACCTCTAGAATCCAACGCAGCCGGAGAAGGAGAATTCAACATTTTTGGCACAAGATGCAAAGGATCGTACGGTGAATGAGGAGCAATTCTATATAACCTCAGTAATGAACTGGGACTTAAAGGAAAAGCATGGACCCTTTTCTGACACTGTAACAACTGGCAGGCAAATCCCATATTAGGATCAGCAATCCCCCGAGCGGCCTTCACATACTGAAATGCGTCATCAAATGTTTGCCCTTCTCTCCACATACGATAAGCAATTACCAAAGAAGTGGACCGTGAGACACCTTGACAACAATGTACAAAGACCTTTCCACATTGTTCCCTAACGTCTTCAAAGTAGTCAAAAACATCATACAATATGCTAGTAATATCTTCTGAAGGGCTATCCTGTAACCACAAAGTTCTATAAACAAAATCGGCCTGGAAATATTCAGGGCATACGAAACCAACACAATTGAGAATATGAGTGATTCCATGTTGCTCAAGTATGTCCCTATCTTTTGCAACTGCATCACCACCAAAATAAATGTGATCTGCTACCTTAGAACACTCCTTATCGAAAAAGGCAATCTTCTCCCTCTTAACAAGCCCAGCATTCTTCTCTGGGATTCTTTCGATTGAAGACAAATCAAGCTTTAACCTCTCGCCACCATTGTTCAAGTCTCTACCACCAGGAGTACAAGGAAGTGGCCACTCTCCAACATCATCAGAACCAGCTTTCGGCCACTCATCCAAGCTCCGGCGAGCAATAGCTAGCGGCTGTAATGGCGGCAAACAAGAGCGAGCCTTACTATGTGATCTAGGCGTTAATGGGGGAAATTTCCTATTAAACCCCCCATTATGCCCATTTGGATCTAAACCCTCTTTCCCACCGTCAGGGTTAAGGGGTGGCAGAGACCCACGAGAAGACGACCACGAAGCTGACCGCCAATAGGTTTTCCTGTTGCCAGAATTGGGAACCTGTAAAGGCCCTCGAGAATCACCACCACTCTCTTCACAACCACCAGACCCATCCTCCTTCCCTAACATTCCACTCCACAAGACAGCCGAACACAACACAAGTGTGCACCTAAATCAACACTCAGAAACCCACCCCCCAGCCTCTCCCCGGTTATATAAATTGAAGATTACAAATAACCAAATCCAGCAAAACACAAGAAAATCCCACCCAAGACTCCCTAAGCACAACAATCAAGTACTTGAATCAAGAACATAAAAACCTGATCTTTACCGCATATATTTCACCTGTGAACCAAAAATCAACTAATCAACAAAAAAATAAGAAAATCCCAGAAATCCAATCAGCGCAGCAAGTTCAAATCTGCGGTCAAAAACAGTAAGTAAAAAACCGAAGATATCAATCAGGCAAACAAAGTTAATACATAAACTCAAATCGAGAAAAAAAAAACACTAATTTTACGCCTTTCTAGGGCTAAATTAATCGATTCAAGAACAACAAAAACGTTTATGAACCTACATAGAAACAGAAGAGAGATGTCAGATTTGCAACTTACATCGAAAATTTGGGAACTGAAGGCCATTGTAGAGACGGAAACAGAGATGTTAATACTTAATAGTGGACTGGGAGATAGAAATGAAGCAGCAGCAGCAGCACCCGAGAGCAACAGCAGATGAGTTTGTGGGGGGTTTAATAAGGGTCCAAATTACGAATGAGGGTCCAAATCAGGCGTGTATTTGAACTCCATATTCCACTGTATCTTTTTTTGCTATTAAGGGTTTAAAGTTACGAAAAGTTGGCAGATAAATACTTTTTGATGAAAAAGTTAAACTTTTTGTTAAATCATCACACGTGTCGTACACGTAATACTTAACGGAGGACATTTTGGTTGTTATAATCACATTTTTTCAGTTTTGTCTTTAATTTTTCTATTCTAATTTCAACTACAACTAAAAAACCCTTTCCCAAATATAATATTTTCAAACCAATTATATTTTTACCATTTTTATGACTAATTTGAGATTTGTTTTGAGCAATTGCATTGTTTCGGAAGTCTATGGCTCTTTTTGATATTGTTAGACTCAAATCTGATGAAATATGTCAACATGAATTTTTGTACATCGTGATATCTTTCCATAAACTATTTATTTGTTTAATTTGGACTTAAATTGAAAGTGTTATGGCATTTTAAAGTTGAGTTAACGAAACAAGTTTGATTAATAATTTACACAAACCCAGAAGATCTAATTTGCAATAGAGAGAGAAATGGAGAAGATCTAGATATGAGAGGGAATTAATCGAGTAAGAGGCGAGGGGAGGGTAAATCACCGATGTGTGGAATAGTGTGGGAAGAGGTGATGGTGTGGATATGGGTGACGACGAGGGTAGACGGTGGTGGGTTAGAGATGGGACGGAGAAGAAGATGAAAAAAAATGTACTCCCTTCGTCTCGCTCGAAAGGGCATTTTTGTGTCATTGCACGGGAATTAAGAAAAGTGATGTAGGAAAGAGAAAAAGTGTATAGTGAAATAAATGTTGTGAGTGAAAGGTGATGTAGAAAAGAGAAAGTGGGATAGGGAATAGTTAGTGGATATTTATGTAGGTGTTAGTGCCCTAGGCCTATAGAGATAGACCTTTATGTAATGTCATTGTTCATTTATATATGAGATTGTTTCTTTGATTGTTATATATGTTTGCATGTTTTATTATAATAATCGTGTCCCTAGTACATATAAAGCACTAGTATGAAGTCTAATGGATAATCATGTGATGATTATATGCATGGAGATGCACATTAGATTCATGGGTACTTGTTAGAGAACAAGGTACTGGACTTGACCCATTATGAGATTTATGTCATGGTCAAATGTCATAATTAAATCTCATATAGTCATATCATTGATATCCTTTGACCTGAGATTATCATCGTCTTCCGCTCGATGAATATCATGTTTGATATAGTTTAACGTTGTCTTTAACCGGATGACAATAAGGGCTATCATTGGCATGGTATGATTCTTGTTGGGAAGAATGATAAGTCAAGATGGAAATTGTCCCTCGTAAAGAGAGATGTTTGCTAGGCCACTCGTAAGTAAGATTGATGTAGTGCATGGCCATGCCCGAATGAATTAATGTGATTAATATCATTCGATTAATCAATTTACTTGATAACGAGAAAGCATTGAACAATATGAGTTGACGTGGACCATGACTCATGTTCAATATAACATCGTGTGACAATGGGATTGTGATATGTTCTATATAGGAAATCGAACTTGATATTATATTATTTGGGTATGCATGATGGCTTGCTAGAGTCCGCTCATGTCTTATGAGGATCGATGTGATCGAACTCATTGCCAACATAATATAGTCCTATGGGGTCACACGCATAGAACGAATTGTCAAAAATGAAGAATATGGAGTTTTTTGTTCTCAGGGGACGACTCGTCCCCAGGCCAGAACCAACTATTCCCCTTAAAGGGGACGCCAGATTCAGAAGCTGGGTGCCAGGGGACGTGTGAGGACCCCGACCCGGAACCTACACGTGTCCCGAGTTGGAGCGTCCTCAAACTAACCCGAAAAACACTAAACTTTTAAAACTTTACTTTGACTTTCAAACATAAACATTAATAATATAACATTTTAAAAGAACTCCACTCAACTCCACATCGGAGGAGGAGATAACTAACTTCGAAAACGATCAACTGTTTAGTTACAAAAGATATTGGTTTTTAACGTAGAAAGATAAAGTTTATAATTACAAACGCCCAAAAGGAATTATGACAAAATAACTTCTACGCCAACCTAACGTACCCCGACAATATCCCAAAATGCTCACAGCCAAACTCCTTTCCGTCCTTACTTGGGCGGTCCTCCTGTCTCGGGATCTAAAACAGTAAAGGGAGAGGGGTGAGAATAAATCTCAGCAAGCTATTATGGATGCAGCAATATGCCAAATAAATGCAACATATAACAAGTCACACATAACACATTGGGAAAGCTATAAACACATTCCATTACCTTGGTTTACCCTGGATCTCGAACAGTGAGTCGTACAACATTGGGTATAATAATACTCGATTTACGGTGAGAGTGCTTAAAGCAATACTCACGTCTTAAAAGACCCATTTTTCGAAACCAAATAAGACGATTAGCAACTTGACTACGTAGGCTTTTGGCTGTCTGATACGGGCCTTTATAACCCCAACACCTGGCGCGGGAGGGGGACGTCACGAATATAACATAATCCGTCCACATTAGGTCACACTTCCATAATTGATCGTGATACATTATACCCCCAACGTCGGTGATTCACACATATCAAGCACATAATAGATACTTGAATAAAATCCACAAAAGGGATAAACAATAGCCACGTGGTAATATATACTCATGCCCAACAATATCAAAGTGTAACAATTTATGAATACACTAAACAATATCAACAATGACTATGTATAACATCAAGTAAGGAAATGAGGGATCATAAACCTACCCTACAAATTCCATATACGAGGATACAAGACCTAAATGAAGGTTCAAGTTCAATTACTAAGTGGGAGTCACCCTTTTTAAGTGGCGAACAACTTGCCAAACGATCCTTGTTTAAATTAAGAAAAAGCTGGTTCGGGGTCTTGGGCGGCCGCCACCTGCAGCAGGCGACCGCCCAGTGGACCTCCTAGGAAATTCAAGTTTACGCCGCCCTTTGGGCGACCGCTTAACCACTTGGGCGACCGCCCAAGTGGATTTCAAGACCAATTCCTCTTGCCCGAGGTGGGCGGCCGCTCGGCCAGCAGGCGGCCGCCCGTGCCTCAAAGCCGGCCTCTCTTCAACTTTTAACCCTTTTTAACCCTAGTTCTCATTTACCTCTACCATGGCTTCCCCCAAGGATACCAAAGAATACCTTCATCTTACCAAGTCCCAAACAACATGTAAACTCAAAATCAAGTAATCCTAGATCATTTATCTACACCCATTCTACCCATTTCAAACCCTTTTTACAAGATCTTCCATGAACCCTAACTTCAATAATTCCATTTTCCCAACATTCAACTCTCCTAAAACTTCCAAAGCAAGAACCAAGCATCACAAGAACAAGAAGAACATCAAGGAGAGTATGAACAATTACAAGAAGGGAAGTCATAACAACTTACTTGGATTTTATAAGGAAAGATTGATCTTGATGGGTTCCTCTAGGTGATTCAACTTCAATGGTGCTCTAAAACTTGATTTTTGGTGAAGAAAGTCTTGACTTCAAAGCTTGGGGGGTGGGAGCTTCAATGGAGGTCTCTCTATGCTTTCTCTAGGATAATTTAGGATGAATGAAGGAGAAGGGAGGGGAAGGGAGTAAGAGAGGTGAGGGAGGGAGGACACTTGGCAAGGGAGGAAGGACTTCTACAAAATGCCCCCCCCCCCATGGGAAATTAGCAAGGCTTTCACCCACCCATTTTAAATTAAAATAAATCTTATACCATTAATTCATCCTACTCATTTAACCTCCCTACATTATTTATCAATTTATTAAATTTTCATTTTTTATTATTTCCACAAGTTTCTTTATTTAATGTCCAATAAATTCTTATAAGATCCTAAATTTACTTTTCACCCAATTTATCTCAATTTAAGAATTTAAAGGTATAATTGAACATATAAAGATAACATAAATATTAAAAGCATATAATTTATTATTTAAAATGAGTGCCTAGGGTTGGGGTCGTCACAGGACGACTCGTCCCCTGGGGGACGACTCGTCCCCTGGGCACTGGACTGACGCGGAATTGACTTAAAACTAGGGTTTTCACGAGGGGAAAAGTTTTATAACGTATAAATACTTACCCCTGGTTGCCACTGCTAGTCGAGAGAACATTTTGGCTTGAGAGAAACATCAAAAGTGAGAGCTTTCAATTGAGAATTGAGAATCAAACACCACCAAATCCATTGTTCTTCATTGATTGAAAGGTGTTTCAATCAATAGGATCTAGCAATCCTCCTAGAAGAGTTCTAGGGTTCGTTCATCGCGTGGATACACATAGAGGATCTTCGCTCGTCAAGATCTTTGGTTCGTGATTCCCGTTCGTTCATCAAGGATTAACAAGGTCGTTCAATCTGGAGTTGGGTCAAGTTTATCAAAGGCAAAAGCATTCAAGGTTGGTATTTCTATTTCACCTTTCTTAATTATTCATCTAGAACGGATTCTAGGGCTTGGGGTTTTTCGAGTTATTGCTTATTCCGCTGCGCATGGACCCTCGAAACCCAACAATTTATTATGAGAGTATGACAAGTGGGTCCCACAAATAAAGAAATAATAAAAAACTTACCATTTTTTTGTTGTGCCCTTTCAAATGGGACGCCAAAAAAGAAAATTTGTGCCCTTTCGAACGGGACGGGAGAGAGTATTGTTTTTTGCTTTTCTAATTAGTTTTAGGGCTAATAAAAGTAACAAGAGAAAGGGGGCGGTGTGGGGAGGGGGCGGCGACGGCCATTGAAGTGGCGTGGGAGGGTGCGTCAGTGAAAGAATGGTTATTGATATAGGTGGATTATAGGTGTTTTGTTTAGGAAAATTTTTAATTTAGCCCTTTCAATTTTTAAAATTTCATTATACCTGTTATTTACTAATGTTTATTTTCAAAATGTCATTTGTCAAGTTTCACGTACACGACACGTGCGATGATTTAATGAAAAAATTTAACGTGTTCGTCAAAAAAGATTTAACTGTCAACTTTTCACGATTTTAAACCATCAATAGCAAAAAAAACTATACATTGGACCCTAAATTACAACTCCCTATTCTATTCTTTGGACCCTTATTTATAATTTGTCTATTTCCAAAATATTTATGCTATAATGCCAAGAAACACACACTCACTTGGAGAAGTCATTTTCATTTTAAAACGGATCTTGAAAATAAAAGGAAAGGGGAAAGGTAGAGGTGGCCGGTTTGTTAAACTGGCGATTAGCCGGTTTTCAATCGGCGGTTTTCAACCTTGGAAAGTCCAATCGGAATCGAACCGCCTAACCGGCTAAATCGGTTACGGTTTAGGCAGTTCACGATTTTAACGGTTATCCGGTTAACCTCCGGTTTGACGGTTTGGATCTGCTCGGCCGAGTCCTTGGTGTTGCTCGGCCGAGCAACCCTTATAGGGTTTAGGGTTTTGAGGGTTGCTCGGCCGAGTCTTTGGTGTTGCTCGGTCGAGCAACCCTTTTAGGGTTTAGGGGTTGAGGGTTGCTCGGCCGAGTCATATAGTAGTGCTCGGCCGAGCATATCATTTTTCAGTTAATTTTTTAACAGTTTTCGTTAACTTTGTATGTAGTATATTAATTTTATTTTATTTCAATTTTTTTTAGATAGATAAGACTATTTTGAACTTAAGTTTACTACATACATTTTTTGCAAAAAGGTTTATAAAAAAAGTTATGAATTTTTTAAGAAATAAAAGTTAACGGTTTTTTGAAAAAAGTTAACTTTTAATTTTTTTCAAATTTTTTTGGATAAATAAGACTATTTTAGACTTAAGTTTACTACATACATTTTTTGAAAAAGGTTTATAAAAAAGTTATGAATTTTGAAAGAAAGAAAACTTAACTTTTTTTAAAAGAAACAAAAGTATATAAAAGAAAAAAGGGACGGTACCCTTAAATTTTATTAATCAAAATAAAATTACAAAGAGGGGGACAACCAGTCTTACCCTTTTATAAATAAGGGGGGATATTTAGGAGCCTTTACCTCAACCTAACTATTACAATTAATTAAAAATAAATCTAATCTAAAGTCTAAACTAATCTAATTAAAATAAAAATTAATCTAAAACATCATTCATTCATCACTACTTTTCGTGGAGTCCTCGACATCGTATTGATATCTTGGATCCAATAGATCCTCATCATAAGACATGTCTTGTTGCCTTTTTTCCGCTCTAACCCAATCGCCAAGTAAAAGTTGATGTTCCAAATTTTCACTTGTTAGTTGAGAACGTCTTTCATCCAAAACATTTTCACCAACGCTAAATGCCGATTCAACCGCCACCGTTGAAGCGGGAGAGGCTAATACTTCTTTAGCAACTATGGAAAGTATAGGATAAATGTCTTTCCTTCTTGACCACCATTGTAAAACATCAAATTCATTTGAATTTGGATCTTGATTTAATTCAAAGTTTGTAGTGAAATACGTTTCTAACTCCACGGGAAGGTTTGATGATGATGAAGATGAACCTCGAGAAGGACCATATTTTTTACTATACAAATTTGTCATAAAACTATATGAATCCCCACTAGTAAAACTTGGTTGGGGAGTAGAGGAATCATCTTTATGTTGTTGGCTTTGAGAAGTGTTTCCATATAAGACATTATACTCATTAAAAAGGTTAATCAAACCATTTTTTGTGTCATTAACAATAATTGACGGAAGTTCATAACTACCGTCACCATCGGGATATAATTTCATATAATAATAAGTTATAATGGACTCTAAATCATCTAATTTAACTCGGGGATCTAATAACTTTGCAACCAAGAAAAGAGACGAAATAGTGTCAAAATATTTAAGCCACTTTTGTCTCACGTTAAAAATGCATTGATTTAAAATAGGGCAATCTTTTAAATTGTCAAAAATAGTAACAATTGCAATACAATGCTCTAGCACCAAAACGGAAGTTGGATAATAAACTCCCGAAAAAGCCAAAGTAGCGGTATTAAAAATTTTTAACAATTCACATAAATTAATGCATGCATTCCAATGATGAGTAAATAGAGGTTCATGATAGCCAATTGACATAAAAAATTGCGTTAGGAGATCTTTATAAGCATAACCATCGCTTAACATTTTATAGGTGAAATTTCACCTAGTTGGAACATCGTAAGTAAAATATTTGTCCGACACATTTTTACTTCTTAAAAACCTTATCCATTTTTTTGTATTAGAATTTTTTTTTTTGAAATAAATTGAAGAGCTCGTCTAATTGGCTTAACATGAGTTTCTAATGCATCTAAACCATCTCTAACACATAAATTAATTATATGACATAAACATCTAATATGAAAAAACTTACCCCCAAGTGAGGGTTGACAAACGGTAATTAAATCGGGCAAACTAGCCGTATTAGCACTTGCGTTGTCAAATGAAATAGTAAATATTTTATTTAAAATACCATATTCAAGAAAAATCTCAAGCAATTTCGCACAAATATTTTCCGCGGAATGCGGTGGCTCAAAATCTTTGTAAGCAATTAATCTTTTTTGAATTTTCCATGAATTATCTATCCAATGGCAAGTAACGCCCAAATAAGTATTTCTTTGCCAATGATCACTCTAACCATCGGCACAAATCGAAACTTTATTTTCTAATTTTGATAAAACACCAATTAAATTTTTTTTATATCTTTCAACCACTCTAGTAATATCACGTACGAGATTCGTACGTGGTACTCTCGTGGCGGCGGGGTTCAAAGAAAGGCGAGCAAAATTTTCATAAAAATCACAATTCGCAAAATTAAAAGGAAGGCCTTTAACGCAAATAAATTTGGCTAGTTCATCCCTATAAACCCACTTGTCAAATTTAAAAAGGACGGAAGAAGGGGAAGACGAACCTTGTGCACCCGAACCCGAACTACGTTGAAATTGTAATTGAGTTTGCGAAGCGGAAATGCCAAGTTTCTCGAGATATTTTGCCGCCAAATGCTCGTTGAGCGTCCCATGCCCTCCGCCTCTTTTGAATGCGTAAGTCGCATTACAATAGTTGCAACATGCTCGAAAATTATAATCATCCTCGGCAGTAATTTTTCTTTTGGTGAAATGGATGGCGAAGGTATCGGATTGTGGCTCTCTTTCTCTAGGGGGTTGTCGTTGTCCCCGACCCCGACCACCTTCCCTAGCTCGGCTGCCCCTACCACTCCTAGCATTACCACTTTCAATTTCAACTTGTTCTTCTTCCTCATTTTGTTGAATATTTAGATTTTGATGATCAAAATCATCGTTGGGGGAGGAAGAATCAACAACGGACTTGCCTAAATTGATTCTTCTTTGATTTGCAGCCATTTGTATAAGAGAAAATGAAGTTTGGAAACAAAACGGAGCTTAAAAATGGATGAAAATGGAGAAAAACACTAATTTCGTTAGAAAACTAACTGAAAATGGGACAATATTTAACTGAAAATTGGATGAGGGTGAGAGTATATGTGAATATTTAGAAGAGAAAGAGTAGAGAGAAATAATGTGGAAATAAAATGGGAGGAGGGAGGTGATATTTATAGTTAGTAAATTAGGCAAAAAAAACAATTTTTTTTTTAATTTTTGACTGCCCAAGTTAAAAATTAACGGTTAGTTTTTAGAAATAACGGCTAGTTTTTGAAAAAGTAGCCGTTGGAACATGTTCTGGCGTTATGCTCGGCCGAGCAACTCATATGACTCGGCCGATCATGGCCGTTATTGGAAATTAACACACCGGAAGGTTCTGCTCGGCCGAGCACCTCATATGACTCGGTCGAGCAAGTCAAAAACCGACGGTTAACCGGTTTTTCAAAATTCTCAACCTTAACCGAACCGGCTAATTACCGGTTTCGGTTAGCCGGTTTCGGTTAGCCGGTTCCGGTTAACCGCCGTTGACCGGTTTTCAACCTCCCAATTGATCGGTTCGATTTATAAAATGGACACGTCTAGGGAAAGGTCGTGTAAAACGTCCTATCTTAGTTATTGTGCTTTTTATGTTTAGCTTAATCGAATTTAGACTATAATATTATAAAAATTATTTTTTTTCGTTTTATTATATTTGGCCAACAAATAAAATTATATAGTTTAAAAAAGGGTCATTGCCCCATAAATTCTTTTTTTTTTAAATATATGCTCAATAAGTTCCTTTTAAATGAGTGTATCAATTTTTTGTCATTTTGGACGAAAATACCCCCCCCCCCAAATGTTGTATTATATTTTCAAAAAAAAAATTAATACAAAAAGCAAATTAAATAAAAAAAATCAGAATGTTGTATTATATTTTCAGAATGTTGTATTATATTTTCAAAAAAAAATTTTAAAAAATTAAAAAAATCAGAATGTTGTATTATATTTTCAGAATGTTGTATTATATTCAGAATGTTGTATTATATTTTCAGAGTGTTGTATTATATTTTCAAAAAAAAGAAAAAAAATCAGAATGTTGTATTATATTTTCAGAATGTTGTATTATATTTTCAGAATGTTGTGAGGGCAAAATTGGAAGTTCACTTGTAAAAAGAACTTTTCGGTCATTTTAATACAATGAAAAACTTAGTGGGAAGTGATTTGTTCAAAAAGAAACTTATGGGGCAAATTCCCTTTAAAAAATCTTAATAAATATATTATTTAATTTTTATTTTTTCGATTATACTTTTTACTTAATTATGGCATGAGAATTTGTGAATGTTTAATTGACTAATTAAATGTAAAACATAAAAAGATAAAATAGAAAAATAAAATATAAATTTGCATTTAATTTATAAGTTGCCAAACAAAAATAAAAATGTGGTCAAACATAATGAGATGACGGAAGTATTATATTTATAAAATTTTAAAAATTGTAACTGATATTATTTTTAATGGTAATTTATTATAGAAATAAAAATGTGACAAATTAAAGAAAAGAAAAGAATAGGTGAAAAAATATTGAAACTTTTTTAATGGGAATCATTATTCCTCAGTCTCATTTAAAATTAAAAGTTCACTTATTTTTCAAATGAATGTCTCATTTAAAGGTTAACTTTATTTAAAATAAAAATAAGACTCATTTGTAATACTTATAACAGTTTAACACTTACATCGCTTTCTTTTTCATATCCAACTATATACACTCACATCACATTTTTATTTTTTTCATTTTTTCTTAATTTTTGTGCCCAACCGATGAACTTCAAATGGGCCGAAAGAAAGTACTCGTATTAGCTATTCAAATTAAGCAAATTCAATATATTATTTTAGGATAAAAAGAATATTGTATCGAGTAGTATGTACTCCCTTCGTTCCATTATAAGAGGCACAAAAACCCCATTTTGATGTTTCATTATAAAAGATATGAGCTCAAAAAAGAAAGTTTTTAATACTTATTTATTAGGGGCCCAATTGTCATACTCACATCATTTATTCACTTACTATTCTCTATCCCACTTTTTCTCTCATACCTCACTTTTCATACTAACAACACTTACTTTACTATACACTTTCCTTATTTTTTTAGAATTTTTATTGATTCGGCATTAAAAATACTAACAACAATAATATTAAAATTATATAGGGATGATTAAATTTTCATAAATTTATATTCAAAATTTGATTGAGCTAATTATAAAAATTAAAGTGAAACAAACTGTCAGACAAACCTTTAATCATTTTTTATTTTAAAAAATAAACACTCTCTCCATCCCATAAACCATCCCATAAAGTTTGTTTCACTTTGATTTTTATGATTAATTTCGAACCATCCTATAAAGTTTGTTTCACTTTGATTTTTATGATTAATTTAATTGAACGTTGATCATAATTTTATAAAAAATTTAGATATGCTTATACAATTCTAAAAATTGTAATTGATAGCATCCATAATGGTAAAACAATTGCAATTTTTTGAATTGTATAAAAATATCTTGATTATTTGAAAATTATGGTCAAAATTCGTTATCATAAAAATCAAAGCGGAACAAACATAACATCAGGGCCCCCCAAGAGTTGAAAAAAAAAAAAAGCTGCTTGCTTAGGATCCCAAAATTTAGTGATTTTTAGGGTGGGGTCTCCGAATTTTTGCCCAATATATTAATTGTAGGCCCAATCATCCATACCAAACCGGTTCAAATTTTCTTTTCTCTCTAACCTTAATCTACAACAAGATAGAAGACATTTTCCTTCTATTGAATTAGTACTCCCTAAATGAATGACGATTTTTTTTTTTAAATTTGCACTTAATCAAGAGTACTTTTTTTAAAAAAAAAATTGACATTCATTTAGTGCTGAAAGGAATAGTTAATATCATTTAATTCATATGATCTCTACCAAAAAATTAGCTCAATATCCTAAATTTTATCGGATCGACCCTGCACAGTACGACATGACATGGACAAATTTATATATATTCAGAAATAGGAATAGGAATAGGAAAGTTATTGATTCAGAGATAGATTTTTCTAAAAGTGATAAAGATCAAGCCAATAACTATTCAAATATCTTTCTTTGGTCAGCAAAAGCAAAATTATCAAAGGTCAATTTATTGAATTGAATTCAAGCCATGAAGGAATTGAATTCAAAGCATTAGGTTTTGACTAAAAAGTAATGAAAATTATTGTGTATTAGAAAAGGGCAGATTTAAACCATCCTATTCAAATCATCTATTGGGGGATTTTATATTATTCCTTAGCCCCAAACATTAAGCAAAAAAATAATAATAATAATAATATAAAAAAAATCATATTTTAGTCACTGAATTTTATTTTTTTTTCAAAATGTTCTCATTGATTTTTATTTTTTTAAATGTACTCAATGAACTTTCATATTCTTCAAAATGTACTCACTATGTCGACTAATTCGATAAAAAAAATCTAAAATATTGAACCACGTGATCTTACATAACTCATTTTGTTAAATAGTACAATCTGGTGTAAATGTTTTTTTTTTTTTGAGTTAATTTGTAATATTTTCTATAAACTATGTGCTTATAAAATTTACATTAATTAATTTGTATTTTTTATCAAATATGTGAACAACATTTACATTTAATAAACATTAATCACGTGGCTAAATTTCTGTAGATTTTTAGCAAATTTGTTAACAGAGAGTGAACACATTTTGAAAATTGTGAAATTTTAGTGAAAACATTTTGAAAAATAGTAATTTGGAGAGAACGTTTTGGAAATAGCTAAAGTTTAGTGAATAAAATATGATTTTTGCCAAAATAAAAATAAAAATACTACTCCCTCCGTCCCTAAAAAGATTGTTTTGACTAAAAAGTAATTAGGTTTTGACTAAAAAGTAATGACAATTATTGTGTATTACAAAAGGGCAGATTTAAAGTTAAACCATCCTATTCAAATCATCTATAGGAGGATTTTATATTATTCCTTAGCCTCAAACATTACGCAAAAAAAAAAAAATTAATAATAAATAAATAAATCATATTTTAGTCACTGAATTTTATTTTTTTTCAAAATGTTCTCATTGATTATTATTATTTTAAGGGCTCGTTTGGTAGGCTGATAGGATTAGCCTGTGTTAATAGAGTGTTAATATAGAAGGATTATTAATCAGGGGATTAATAACACCACCCTTTTCTTGGGGATTAATATGAAGGGGTTAGAGGGGATAAGAGTGGATAAGAAGCTTATCCGAGTTGTACCCAGGATTATTACTCCCATTGCATTTAGCCTACCAAACACCAAGATTATTGGACTAATAATCATATCCAACTCTAATCAGGCTACCAAACGACCCCTAAATGTACTGAATGAACTTTCACATTTTTCAAAATGTGCTCACTATTATGTCGACTAATTCGATAAAAAAATCTAACTAATTGAACCAAATGGTCTTACATAACTCATTTTGTTAAATACTGAACATACCAAAAGTGTCAAGTTGGGCCATACAACTAAAGCCCAATCACATACAGCCTTGACTCCCACATTCTCAATGAACCTGGCCCAATCAAAGCAAGGCCCAAAGCCCATCTCAAGTATCAGTCGACTAAGTCTATGGTCCGACCTTACAGGTCCCGACCTAACTTAGTCCGACCTCACTATCCAAGCTCTAATACGGGTACGATCCATGCTCTACCCGTCAGTCAGGTCGACCATTCCTCAAATGGCGACCTCGACCTAAACAACAAGTGACGACCTGACACTTGCCGACGTATTTAGTTGGACAATTCTCATAACTATATCCCTACAAATCAGGGACCGTTATAGACACGTTCCCATGACCAGTAACCGCCGCTACAATCTCGGAGCACATGTCGCCTCCCCAAAAATACAACCACCAACGCCTATAAATACTTCATCACTACCAAACAAGAAAGGTAAGCTGCCATTTTGTTATACGAATTCATTATTCAATACATTTTGAGCTATATACATCGTTATCTTACTCTCACGCCCGAGCGTCTTCGCCAGGAGACACATCCGGCTAGTCGTGGGTTCGATTTCGAATCAAGAAGCCAGGTGATTGGTCTGCCACGTGGAGGATTACCGATAAGCACAATTCTGCGGCATCGGTTTGGTTCCATTGCGGGAACCGTGCTTTAGCTTGACCTCGAAGATCTCATCCACCTACTGGCAAATGGTGACTCCGAGACGGGCATGTAGCGTGACGTCTGCGAAGAGTTCGAAGAAGTGAACAATAACAACAATATGACGCTGGAAATCTCAACACTAATGTCGAAAATGCAAACACTGCCTCCGCCCCCACCAATCGCCCTCATGGTAGAGCAACACGCTCTACCGGTGTTGTTGATGGCGAGGTGATTGCCGAGATACGAGAAGGGGAAAAGACACATGGAGGGACAAGGAGCTCCACCTCCTCCTAAGCGTCCAACTGCTCGGGAAATGTTGGAAATAGGGCGGAGTCCTCATCCAACCCATTGAGCGGGAAGGAAATGTTATTGGAGCGAGCCGAGATTTTGGCCGAGCTATTGGCAATAGAGGAGGCGAGAAGGCGGATGTAAGATCGAGAGAAGGTGTCTCCTCTCAAACCTCAAACAGCAACGGGCCGGGAGTGTTAGGCCCGATGAGGGTGTGGGTCAAAATGCTGATCAAAGAATGGTAGCCCGAACTCAATCGCCTGTCCATGTTCCGAGCAATGACTTAAGGGCTAGCCTCACCAGGAATAGGGAGCAGGAGGCTCAATCGGATTTGAGGACGCATTTAGAGGCTAATAGAAGCCGACGCGGTTCCCCTGCACGGACACAAAGATCAAGATCCCATAGGGACAGAAATGGGCGCAGGTCGCCTATCAGAGACGAGAGGCGCAGGTCGCCACTCGGGGGTAATAGGCGCCGGTCGCCTACCGGAGATGACAGGCGCAGGTCGCCACAAAGGAATGACAGGCAAAGATCCCCAGTTCGATCAGAGCGGGCTCATTCTCACAGAGACAGGAGGAGCAGGCAGGTAACTCCCCCCCAGAAGCGAAGGTCAGAGGTCGAATGTTGTTCCCCCTGCAGGAGATGAAAGACCCGACGCTAGAGAGTGGTTGTTGATGAAAAAGAAATTCGAACAATGGGAGGAGGAGAAGAAAAAGGAGATTGGAAAGGTCGAACGAATTGACTTTGCTCTTCGACCTCTATCCAAGGAAATCAGAGATAGTCGACCTCCTCCTACTTTCAGGTTGCCTCTTCTGGAGAAGTATTCGGGGTCGACCAATGCAAAGAGTCATATAGCACATCTGGAAGCCACAATGTGTTTTGTCGCCAATGAGGATGACAATATGTGCAAAGCTCTCCTAAGCACACTCACCTGGGCACCTTAACTTGGTTCAACGGTTTAGCCGCCGGGTAGCATCACCACTGACATGCTTGAACAAAGTTCTTAGATCGCTTCTCATTCTTTGGAGCTCGGAAAGTGACTGTCACTGATCTGAACAACTTGGTACAGGCCAAAAATGAAAGCTTGATGAGCTACTTCACCAAGTTCAAGGAAATGGTTGATAAGATAGAGGAGGACCTCACTGGTAGGGAAGTCATCAATTGCTTCCGAAACGGTATTTCCTCGCGGCATGGATTATGAACTCACAGTTCGTACAGTAACAACTCGACAGGAGTTGTTTGAGAAGGTGTATAATGTCGCTCTTGCTGAGGAAAGGAAAGAGAAGAAGAATGGTAAGAGTCCCAAGACTGAGGGCGCTGATGATAAGAAGGACCCCAACAAGAATGGAGGAAATAATAAGAATGGAAAAAACAGGACTAGGGCCACAGAGAAGGTACCTGAGGTTTTCACTCCCCTTACGGTGAGTCGAACAGAAATCATGAATGCCGTCGAGTTGGCACCACCTGCCCCAATGAACCCAGGCAACAAGTTCAGAAGGGACAACAGCAAATACTGTGATTACCACAAGGACACGGGTCATCTCACAGAGGATTGCTTGGGTTTGAAGCGTATCATCCAAAGAATGGTCGAGCAGGGGAGACTCGACGCATATGTGAAAAGACCTCAAGCTGGTGGAGGCGAGCAGCCAGCAGGTGGACAACAAGGACCGAGGCAACCCAGACTGAACTTGGGGGTCATTACAGAGCAAGCAAGTAACACTGCTATCAAGCACAAGATCTTTCAACTCAGTAAAGCCCCACACGTACCTCCAAGGAGAAATGTTAGAGATGAAACGATCAGCTTCTACCCCCATGAGTTGGCAACTAATATGGCGGCTAGGGAGCAAGTTCTCGTCATCCCAGGTCTCATAGACGGATGTACGACGAGCAGACTCTTAGTCGACACGGGGGCCTGCAAAGATATTTTGTTCTACAAGACTTTCAAGGAGATGGGTCTTAATGACGAGCAGTTGGAAAGATATGATGGCAGGTTGGAGGGCTTCACCAACCATCGAGTTGATGCTAAAGGCCAGATAGAGCTCGACGTCGACCTAGGCCAGCACCCTCAAAGGATCGTGTCGAAGGTACAATTTATTGTGATTGATGTAAACAGTGACTATGCCGCCATACTTGGTATTCCTGGACAGGTCGCTCTTGGAATGGTGGCATCGATCCCTCATCAGCGAGTCAAGTTCCCCACACCTGCCGGAGTAGGCTGCGTATAAGGCACAACTCGAGCCTACCTGGACCATGTTCTTCGGGAAAGAAAGAATAGGGAATTAGAAATTGAGACTGCAGATGGTTACTTGAAGCTGTCCCAGTCGGTCACCAAAACTACTCGACTGTCAACAATCACCAATGTGGAGGAGTCGACCTATCGCTCAAATGACGAAGTCATGATTGAGTCGACACGTCACTCTGAAACCACAGAAGTCGATCCAGATGTAGTTATGGTCGATCAAGTCCTCATAGGCAACCTATGCCTTCAGATCGACAATAACTCGGGGGCCACCACCACCAGCGAGGTTGCAGACAAGTTGGATGACATGATAGCTAAAGAAGCTCCACATTTGGGAGCCGAGGAGAGACAAAGGGTCAGGGAGATAATCATTGAGACTCTACAATTCAGGGATGGACCAGAGCTAGAGGCTGTGGACAAGTTGGAGTCAATAATCACCAACCCTTCTTACCCCGACCAAAAAATTCAAGTTGGAAAGCAGCTATCTGTTGAGGAGCGAGCAGAAATCATTGAGCTACTCAAGGAAAGTAAGGACGTCTTCGCATGGAGAGTAGAGGACATGAGGGGAATCAAGAAAGAGGTCGCCGTTCACAGACTTGAAGTTAACCCGACCATAAAGCCTAGACCCCAAAAGTTAAGAAGTTTTGCTCGCGACAAGGAAGAGGCTATAAAAACTGAGGTACAAAAACTTTTGAGTGCAGGGATAATCAAGGAGGCCACTCACACAACATGGTTGGCCAACGTGGTCATGGTGAAGAAATCAAATGGCAAATGGCGGATGTGTGTTGACTTCACCACTCTCAACCTTGCTTGCCCTACAGGACAGTTTATCCTCTTCCTAGAATCGACAAGCTAGTCGATTCCATTCTTTGGTCACTCAACCCTCGGCTTCCTCGACGCTTACTCAGGTACCACCCAGATTAAGATGCATGAGGACGACATAGTCAAGACGGCATTTCAAGCGGTGGAGGCATCTCTTGCTACAACATGATGCCATTTGGTTTGAAGAATGCGGGTGCAACCTATCAGAGAATGGTGAACAAAGTCTTTGCTTCTCAAATTGGCCGAAATATGGAGGCTTACGTCGATGATATGGTCATCAAAACTAAGGCCGGACGTCACGTAGTCGACCTAAAAGAAACATTCGCCAATTTGCGAGCAAACGACATGAAGCTCAATCCCAGCAAGTGTGTCTTTGGAGTTGCAGCTGGAAAGTTCCTTGGATTCATGGTGTCCTAGAGAGGTATAGAAGCTAACCCGGAAAAGATCAAGGCTCTAGTCGAGATGAAGGAGCCTACAAGTATAAAAGAGATGCAGCGACTGATGGCGGGGTGGCGGCCCAGGTCTCTTTATATCCAAGTCTACCGAAAGGTCTCTCCCCTTCTTCAAATCATTAAGGGGGACGAAAAACTTTGAGTGGACGGTCGAATGTCATTCGTCGTTCCAACAACTCAAAGAATACCTTGCTACTCCTCCACTACTGAGCAGCCCGACCACTGGTGAGACCTTGTTTGTGTATCTGTCTGGGAGACAAGTCGGTTGCGACGATGCTTGATCGAGAGAAGAGGAAGGGCTTCAAAAGCCGGTATACTACATCGGTAAAGCCTTATCGAGATGTGGAGAGCGAGTACTACAATGCGAGAAAAGGTCGCTTATGCCCTAGTCGTGGCTTGAGGAAGGCTGCGAGCTTATTTTTGGCTCACCCAATTGTGGTTATTACAAATGCCCCCTAAGGAAAATTCTTCACAAGCCAGGAGAGTTCGGGTCGATCGCTCAATTGGTCAATTGCCCTTACTGAATTTGACATTGAGTATCGACCTCGAAAGGCGCTGAAGGCTCAAGCTCTAGCAGACTTCTTGGTCGAGCTTACGTTCACCAAGGAAGATGATGAGCAGCGAGCCCCAAAGGAGAAGGCTAAAGGAAAGGAACACGAGTTCCAGCCCGCTATTGCTCTACCCGAAGATTGCTGGAAGGTATATTCGGATGGATCAGCAACCAAAAGTGTTAGTGGAGCTGGGATTGTCTTGATCGAGCCAGAGTCTGGAACCGTGTACGAGGAATCACTAAGGTTCAAGTTTGATGCTTCCAACAACCAGGCTGAATATGAAGCCTTGATAGCAGCTATAGAATACGCCAAGTGTTTTGGAGCAACTAAAATCATGGCTTATTGTGATTCCCAACTGATAGTCAACCAGGTCAGAGGCGAGTACGAGGTGCTTAGTTCCACGTTGATTAAATACTGCGACCTGGTGAAGGAGCTAATAAAAGATTTGGAATTTTGGGAGATTCAGAGGATTGGAAGGGAAGACAACGAGCTAGCCGACCTCCTCTCGAAATTAGCCACTTCAGATGAACCACATGGTGAGCCCATCTCTTTCCTCGAAAATCCAGCTTATGAGAGGGTAAAAATTCAGTGTGTGGATGATCCCTCGAGAAATTGGATTTATGAGAGGTGTTGGATCGAAGAAATGAAAGCGTACATAGAAAGTGGCGAGCTGCCTGATGACGAGAAGAAGGCTCGAGCTATCAAAAAGAAAGCTCCAAGGTATGTCATTCAAGGAGGCGAGCTGTTCAGAAGGTCCTACACTCGGCCCAGATTGCTAAAGTGCATCCACCCTCAAGAGGTCGCCCTATTGATACATGAAGTACACAGTGGGATTTGTGGCGGACACCCGGGGGCCAGGACCCTTGATGACAAGTTAATTACCTTGGGATACTGCTGGCCACATATGAGAGCTGACACTCACAACTTTGTTCAGCAATGTGATCAATGCCAAAGGTTTGCCAACTTACCTCATATGCCGACAACCGAGCAGACTCCAGTAATTGCAGCTTGGCCATTTAATATGTGGGGTGTCGACTTGATTGGACCCTTCCCTCCCGCCCGGGGAAATTGCAAGTATGTGATCGTCGCTATCGATTATTTCACAAAGTGGGTTGAAGCCAAGCCATTAGCTCGTATCACAGAGGAGAATGCCATCAACTTCATTCATGACTTCATTTGGTGTCGGTTTGGTTTTCCTCGAGCTATAGTGTCCGACAATGGTTTACGATTCTCCCAAACCTTCGAAGCGAGAGATGAATCGAGTAGGAATCAAACATTGGAAATCTTCGTCGCCTACCCCCAAGGCAACGGGCAAGGCGAGCGGCAAATAAACTTGTACTATCCTCGCTCAAGACGGGACTCGTAGGTCGACGCAATAATTGGTTGGACGGACTCCCCTTGCTCTTTGGGCGGTTCGTACAACCACTGGGCCTACGGGGAAACCCCTTTTGCTCTCACATATGGATCGAAGCCGTAGCACCGCAGAGCTCGGATTTCCTACCGCTAGAGTGACTTTCTTCAATCAAGAACGAGAATGATATCAACGAGATTGATCGACACGGATCGATCGACGAGAAGCGAGATACAACCTACCTTCGAATGGTCAACTACAAGCAGCGAACTAAAAGTTACCACGACAAGAGGGTCAAGGCAAGGTCGTTCCAAGTGGGTGACTATGTACTAAGGAAGATCGAGGCAACAGGAAGGAGAACCCAACAGAATAAGCTATCTCCTAACTGGGAAGGTCCCTATGTGGTTACTCGAGTCGTCAAGGAAGGAACTTACATGATAGCTCATCCTGGGGGAGAAGAGTTGAAGCACCCTTGGCACGCCACTCACCTCATCAAATACTACTTCTAGTTTTCAGTCCTAGTTTTCAGTTTCCAAGATCAAGCTTGTGTTAGTTCTAGTTTCAAATTGATGTAAGCATGTTCCCTACTTCAATGAAAAGCGCTGTTTATTCGATCAAACATAGTGTTACATTAACCCCAACAAGCTCGACTCTTAGTCAGCTCCGCTTTAACAAGCTCGATTCTTAATCAGCTTCGTTGATCTAACAAGTCCGATTCTTAGTAGACTTCGTTCCAACAAACTCGACTCTTAGTCAGTCTGTTCCAATTAGCTCGATTCTTAATCAGCTTACCTCATTTAAACAAGTTAGACTCTTAAGTCGACTTCGTTTTAACAAACTCGACTCTTAGTCACTCTGTTCCAATTAAGCTCGATTCCTAAATCAGCTTTTCTTATTTAACAAGTCCGATTCCTAATCGACTTCGTTCTAATTAGCTCGACCCTTGGTCAGTTTCAATAAGTTCGAACTAGTTCGACTCATAGTCAATCTCGTTCATCAAAAGTTATACAACTCTTAGGTCGACTAAATCCTCAAAGATTAAGTCGACTCTAGGCCTAAGTTGACCCATTTGTACTACTACATCTAGCTCGATATACATACTGAAGTGGAAAACATACAATATTCAGAGATCAAAGTCGGTTACGATTATATGTCTCCCAAAAGCGGGCTAAGACTTGCAAAAAATATAATTACATGTTTCTATGCCTCCCTGTAGCGATGCGTGAATTTTGAATAACAGAGTCGCCACTTATTATTTATTAAGGAAAACAATAAGAAAAACCTTTTTTTGATTTTAAAGAGATTTGAGGGTTCGGGGGTTAAGTTATCGAATGGGTAGGTCGAGGAGCATCCATTCCACCCAATCCGGAGATCGGTCTTGCTAATTGAGTATTATCAATCTTTTTAATTACTAATTAAATAAAGAACAAGAAAACCCTAATCAGTTTCTTGATTAGGAATGTCGGATTGTACGCTTCGAGATCGCCTTCATCGATTGAAGGGACTCTAGGCTAATCCTTTTGATGGGATTACACCACTCTAAAAGTCAATAGAGAGATTGAGAAGAAGAAGAGAAATAGAGGATTTTACCTTGGGTTTAGGGAGTAATTGATTTAGAACGTGGTTCTAAGATGTCTTCTCGATCGAGAAGTGATTTGGGCAGAGTTTCGACTCAATATGAGAGTCAAGTCTTGATGCGGACAGAGCTTCGCCTTGATGCTAGGCTTGAGCCTTGATGTTCGTCAATCAACGTGGTTGAAGGACGAATTTATGAGTTATTTGTGAGTGATTTGAAGGAATCTTTCGTGGAAAGAAACCAACAAATTGTGTGTGTTGTGTGAAATTTTGGACCTCTGAAACAGTGGAAGTCACCAAGTATTTATAGGGGTTTAAGAGGTAGAGGTGGAGAGGTAAAGCACTCCTAGGAAGCTTCCAGAACTCAATTCTGATTGGAGAACCGGATTAGATGAGGTTTATCAAGAAAAGAGTTTGGGACGGAGGAGAATTGTGATTCTGCACATCCTGTCGAGGGGATATCTCGCGCGAGATATGATATCTCGTGCGAGATATCTAGTATGATGACTATTTTGTCCTCTTCAGTTTATTCCGTTAGTCAGTTAGGTCCAAAACTAACGAGGTTAGTTAGAAACTTAACGAAACATGACGAAACTAATGTGCTTTCATCAAAACACAAAAGAGAGACGAAGAGTAGTGTAATCATGAATTATTGGTTCAGAATGGGGTGTCTACAGAGCCCCTCGGCGACAGGTCTTATGAAAGAAGAAGTGTCGTCGATAGAAAAGACATCATTCTGAACATTGGGATGGTCGTGCCACACGGCTGCCTACGTATCTCTAAGAGAGAATCAGACCAAACGTAGTTCGACTCCAAAACACTAAAAAGGCTATTTTAGGTATTTTGAAAAGCATTTTTGAAAATTGAAGAGGTATTTTTTTTGAAAAGGTAAAATCATACTGAGGAATCAAGGACTTGACCCAATTCTGAAGATACCTATTTGTTGATGAAGTTGTTGAAGCGCGCCGCCCGAGGTTACTGACGTAGCTTGTTGTTGCCGAGGTCACGGACTTTGTTGTCGTTGCCGAGGTCACGGACTTTGTTGTCGTTGCCGAGGTCACGGACTTTGTTGTCATTGCCGAGGTCACGGACTTGAAGTTTGCTGCCATCACAGACCTTGAAGTTGTTGCCGAGGTCACGGACTTGAAGTTTGCTGTCGTCACAGACTTTGAAGTTGTTGCCGAGGTCACGGACTTGAAGTTGCTGCCGTCACAGAATTTGATATTGTTGCCGAGGTCACGGTCTTGAGTTGCTGCCATCACAGACTTTGATATTGTTGCCGAGGTCACGGACTTGAGGTTGCTGTCATCACAGACTTTGTTGATGTCGCCGAGGTCACGAACTTGAAGTTGTCGGTTGAGATGAAGGTTCCGTCGGCCCCTGTAATGCAAGGATATATGCATGCTGGTCTCGGATGGACCCGAATGATTCTTACATTTCTGTACCTGTCAGCACATAAAGATTCCAAATAGATTTTCCAGATTTTAGTTGTTTGACTGGACTTACGTGGTGGTGCTCACGTCTGTTCGTGTGAATGGCCGGTCGGACATTTTAGTGGTGAGTTTTATGTATGAGTATAGGGTATATGGATATGTATAGGGACATTTGTATGGATTTGTATTTGAGAGGGGTGAAATATATGAGTGAACTTGTGTTTGACAAGTTGGGACCAAATCAGGTTTTGCAGAATCTGTTGCTAGTCAGCGAGGCTGTATTGTTGTAGAATTTCGTTCGATGAGTATCCTTGTGTGAACACGTCTAGGTCTGTTGAGAATTTTCATTCTTACTTCTCCTTTGAGTCGTGTCTCTAGGAGGCAAACGACTACAAATCTGTCGACTGTCGTAATGGCTTTATGTCCAAGGCCCTTTGGTGTCTCTAGCCCCAAGTTGTTTGCAAGTGGTAGATGACTTTGTGAACAGGCTTGTGAAGCTGTTCTCTTGATTTGAAGGTAATTGAAGAAGACTCTCCTTGTTGGTTTGATTTGAAGAAGATCGAATGATGTTCGATGAAGAAGGTTGAAGAATACTCTCCCTTTGACCTTGATTTTTTTTTCTTAGTGACGCACCCTGGTTTTTGCCTAGACCGCCCTTTCGGGTTTTCAATCTAGCGGGCATCTCTTTTGCGTCTTTTTTTTCATTTTTTTTTTGAAAGTAGTATGTTAACTCGAAGAGAACTCAGAGAGAGAAAATCTTATTGAGGAGAGAGAAATGAGATCTCAAGTTAGTTTAGGAGAGACGGACTCTATTAATTGGAAGGTGATCCAAGCATTGATTCTTTGGAGAAGTGTATTCTCTGATGATGAGAGTGAGAAGCAAAGAGGAAAGCCCCTAATGTAGATTTGATTGTTTTGAAGAGTTGAAATAGAGGTTGACTGGGGGAGGAAAGGATGGGAAGCCTGTAACGACCCTAAACATAGGCACTAATTTTAATATCACATTATGTGCTTTATTATCATTTTTAATATTATGTGTCCATTTTTATATACTTGATTTATTATATTAGGATAAATGATAGGAAAATAAATTAAAGTTCTAAAAGAAAATATAATAATGGAAAATGAATAAAGCGTGAAAGTAAGATTATAAAATGTGGAATAAATATTTGAGTAGGAGAAATTTAATTAAATGCTTTGGAAATAAAAAAAAAAAAAAAAAAGGAAAATGGTGAAAGCCTAGGTTGTGTGGGAGAAAGGGGGGGGGCCGGTCCTTTACCCCCTATTTCACTCTCCATGTTTCCCCCCAAGTCAAAGCAATTACCTTACCTCCCATACCCTCTCTTACACCTTCCTTCATACTCCCATACTTCCCCTAGTCATCTTTCTCTCTCCTTCTCACCTCATTCCTTCATTTCTCCATGGAAGAGCTCTCATGAAAGCCTCCCTCTCCTACACTTCTACCAAGACTAATTCTTGTCTATTTGAAAATCTAAGTGTCCTTTTGTGAGTAGAACACCTCAAGGAGTTGATCAAGCCAAGAAAAGCTCCATTTCATCTTGTATTGCCAAAGGTGAGTTATTATGACCATTTTCTTCCTTTGAATGTTCATGAATACTTATGTTGTTGTGAATGTTCTATGTGCTTGGATGATTGGGAAAACTCTTATAGATTTAGAAAATGTTTTGGTTCATGAAAGTATAAGGATCTAGGGTTAAGTTATGATTTCATGGAGTTAATGAGTAGATTGAAGTTAACAAAGTTGGAAATGGCCTTTAGATTCATAACTTAGAGAACTTTTGGTTGGAACTTTGAGATTTTGGAGACATTGATGTTGTTACTGCTGTTTTGTCAAAATCTGGGCTGAGGGACGAGTCGTCCCTTGGACGAAGGGAAGTCGTGACCCAAGGGGGGGACGCCAGGTTCAGTGGAGGTAAATTGGGGACGAGTCGTGCCCTGGGGGACGAGTCGTCCCCTGGTCAGATTTTCTCATCTCAACTTTTAGGCTATGCAAACCTAATCAAACTTGAACCAAAATGAAACATCTTTTACCTAGATTAAAGTAGAATACTTTGGCTTCACAATGACGTTCTAAGTGATCAAAGTGGAATAGTGGAAGTACCTTAAATGTTGCTGGAAAACCTTAGATAACCTAGTTTGATATCTAGACAATTATGATCCCAACTTGGTAGATTCAACTTAGACCTTTCAAGAGGCTATGTACTATTGTATAATGACTTTGTAGGATGGATTTACACTACTTCCTTGCCTTACATTGAGTTCACATACATTGTTTATATTATGCATAGTGTGTTAATCATATGTTGCACTATGATATTGTTTAGGCATGAGTATATATTACCATGTGGCTATTGTTTATCCCTTTTTGTGGATTTTATTCAAGTATCTATTATGTGCTTGATTATGTGTGAGTCAGCTGACGTTGGGGGTATAACAGAATACGATCAATTATGGAAGTGTGACCTAATGTGATCGGATTATGTTATATCTGTGACCGTCCCCTCCTGTGGCCACAGGTTGGGGTATAGCGTCTGTATTGAGCCAAAAGCCTTACAGAGTTGCTACTGTCTTATATGGTTCCCTGGAAAACGGGTCTTATAAGACGTGAGTATTGCTTAAGCAGCTCACTGTAATTGGAGTATTATTATACCCAATGTTGTACGACTACTGTTCAGACGGGAAAAGGTAAACCAAGGTAATGGAATGTGTTTATAGCTTTCCCAATGTGTTATGTGTGACTTGTTATATGTTGCATTTATTTGGCATATTCTTTGCATCCATAATAGCTTGCCGAGATTTATTCTCACCCCTCTCCCTTTACTGTTTTTAGATCCCGAGACAGGAGGACCGCCCAAGTAAGGACGGAGAGGAGTTTGGAGTAATCTTTTGGGGTATTGTCAGGGTATGTTTAGGGTGACGTATAAATTGTATTTTGGTAATTCCATTCTTGGAGTTTGTAATTATAAACCTTAAACTCTACGTCATAACCTTAAATCTTTTGTAACTAAACAGTTAACTATTTCAAAGTTAGTTATCTCCTCCTCCGATGTGGAGTAGAGTGGAGTTCTTTTGAAATGTTATGTTATTCATGTTCATGTCGGAAAGTCAAAGTAAAGTTTTAAAAAGTTTAGTGTTTTTGGGTTAGTTTGGGGACGCACCAACTCGGGACACGTGTAGGTTCCGGGTCGGGGTCCCCACAGTTGGTATCAAAGCTCGGTTAGAATTCTTGGGTAGAGTCTAGCTGAGTGAGAGTGTGTGGTAACTGACGTCGAGTGTTTAATGCAGGAGTTTGTTGTAATGGCGGGAAATGAAGGTGATCCGAATCTGGGTTTGGGTGGTGTTGGTAATCCGAACGCAGAGATGATGGACATGTTCCGAGGGTTCCTTCGGCATATGGCAACTCGTAATCGAATTTGAATCGAATCTAGGCAGACAAGGGCAACATGGTTTGGAGAAGTTCGTGAAGATGTCTCCTCCTAGCTTCAACGGAGATCCGGATCCGGTGAAGGCTGAGAGGTGGCTTGAGGCTATGAACAAGATTTTCGCAGCTATGGAGAGTACTGATGCGGAGAAAGTGAGATGCGCCGTTTTCAAATTGGAAGGACCAGCGGAGCATTGGTGGCAAGTGGTAAAGGATGGTTGGGACCGAGATTTGACACCGCAGACTTGGGAGAACTTCACGCTCAAGTTCCGAGATCACTTTGTGCCGATGGTTACTAGGGACAAGAAAGAAGGCGAGTTCCTGAAGCTGGAGCAAGGGACCATGACGATAGCGCAAGATTCGGCAAAGTTCACGTAGTTGGCCCGATATTGTCCCCATTTGGTGCCGATGAGGAGAGGCGAGTTTACCGGTTTGTGAAAGGTTTAAGAGTTGAGTTTCTAAGCGGTTGTTGACGCATAACTTCGCCAATTTCCAAAGACGTGAATATGGCGTACCGGATTGAGAACGACATAGAGGAGCATCGTGGTAAGAATGAAGGAGGAAACGAGGAACAGATTTCGTGGTCAAGGATCGGGACAGAATAGAGTGCGTAGAGGACTTTCACCCCGGGAGCGAATCGAGGAGGTCATGTGGCGGCTCCGGCAAATCGTGCGACTTCCGGTCAGTTTGGGACAACATGTGGGTTTTGCAAGAAACTAGGGCATTCGGAGGACAAGTGTTGGAGCAAACAAGGTAAGTGTTTGGAGTGTGGATCGCCGGGCCATTTCAGGAGGAATTGTCCCAAGTTACAGAATAAGCAAGCGACGGGTACCGGATTCGGGGGTCAAGGTAGTGGTGTGAAGAGAGATGTTGAGGGGAAACCTAAGGATAAAGTCCAAGGTCGTGTGTTTGCTTTGGGTCGAGGAGAGGTCGATCCTAATGCCGTTATTAGAGGTATAGTTCCTGTCTCAGGAGTTAAGGCCCGCATTCTTATAGATCCCGGGTCTTCCCATTCATTTGTGGCGTCTCATTTTGCATTCTCATTGCATATCTTGCCTGAATCTATGCCTTATGTGTTAGAGGTCTCTACTCCTATGGGAGAGAGCCTTGAATCTTCTTTGATATATCGTGGATGTGATGTGACTATAGGTGGGCATGTATTGCCGGTGGATTTGGTCGAGTTACCAATCCGTGATTTTGATGTGATCCTTGGTATGGATTGGTTGAGTCGGTGCCATGCTTTGGTAGACCGTCGTAGGAAGCGAGTTTCATTTGCTATGCCCGATGTGCCTACATTTATATTTGATGCCGATAAATCTATGTTCGGGTTACATGTTATTTCGCCTTAAAAGCTAGAAAGATGCTATCTAAGGGGTGTACGGGTTACTTAGCTTATGTGGTAGATTCCAATAAGAAGTCTCCCGAATTAGCTCATGTTCCGGTTGTGAATGAATTTAGTGATGTGTTCTCTAGTGAGTACTCTATGCCTCCGGATCGTGAGATAGAGTTTTGTATTGACTTAGTACCCTACCGCTCCTATTTCTAAAGCACCCTATAGAATGGCTCCTACGAGTTAAAAGAGTTGAAGGTCCAATTGCAAGAATTGTTAGACCGAGGTTTTATTCGTCCTAGTGTGTCTCCGTGGGGAGCACCGGTCTTGTTTGTTAGGAAGAAGGATGGTACCTTACGATTGTGTATTGACTATCGTTTGTTGAACCAAGCCACCATTAAGAATAAGTATCCTCTTCCGCATATAGATGATTTGTTTGATCAACTCCAAGGTTCCGTTATCTACTCAAAGCTTGATTTGAGAAGCGGATACCATCAGTTGAAGATTAGACCGGATGATGTTGCTAAGACAGCTTTCCGTACTAGGTATGGTCATTATGAGTTTGTGGTGATGCCGTTTGGGTTGACTAATGCTCCAGCCGTGTTTATGGATATGATGAACCGTGTCTTCAAGCCTTATCTCGATAGTTTTGTGGTGGTCTTTATTGATGATATTCTTGTGTATTCTAAGTCCCGGGAAGAGCATGAGAATCATTTGAGGATTGTCTTGTCCGTTCTTCGTGAGAAGCAGTTGTATGCTAAGTTCAGTAAGTGCGAGTTTTGGCTTGAGCAGATCTCTTTCTTGGGGCATGTTGTGTCGAGTTCGGGGATTTCCGTGGATCCTGCAAAGATTGAGGCCGTGGTTAATTGGAAGCAACCTTCGACGGTGACCGAGGTCCGTAGTTTTCTTGGTTTGGCGGGGTATTATCGGAGGTTCATTGAGGGGTTTTCTCGGATTGCGACTCCGTTGACTAGGTTGACTCGGAAAGATGTATCGTTTGTATGGGATTCCAAGTGTGAAGCAAGCTTTGATGAATTGAAGAAGAGATTGACAACGGCTCCTATTCTTACCCTTCCGGATGGTTGTGAGAATTTTGTGATCTATAGTGATGCCTCGAAGGCGGGTTTGGGATGTGTGTTGATGCAAAATGGAAAGGTTATTGCGTATGCCTCTAGGAAGTTATCACCGGCGGAACAGAATTACCCTACTCATGATATGGAATTGGCGGCGATTGTGTTTGCGTTACATAAGTGGAAGCACTACCTTTATGGGGCGAAGTTTGAGATTTTCACCGATCATAAGAGTTTGAAGTACTTATTCACCCAAAGGGAGTTGAACAACCGACAAAGGAGATGGCTTGAGTTTTTGAAAGATTTCGATTGTGTAATTTCTTATCATCCGGGGAAGGCCAATGTGGTGGCCGATGCGATTAGCCGAAAGGCGTATTTGATGACTTTGAGTTCTCGGGAATTGAAGAGTGAAGTAATTATTGCGAATGTTAGAGCCGTTCCGATATTGTATGGTGATTTGAAGGAAGCTCAACAAGAAGATCCGGAATTGAAGAAAATTTGTGATCAAGTGCAAGATGGGAGAGCCGGGGATTTTGCTTTGAATCGAGATGGGATTTTAACTTTCCAAGGGAGAATTTGCGTTCCGTCATCGCCGGAAATCAAGAAGCGTGTTTTAGAGGATGGCCATAAGTCCAAGTTTGCGATTCATCCGGGGAGTACCAAAATGTATCAAGACTTGAAGCGTGGATATTGGTGGAATGGAATGAAAAGGGAAATAGCGGATTATGTATCTAAGTGTTTGACGTGTCAACAGATTAAGGCAGAACATCAAAGACCGGCGGGACTACTTCAACCATTGGATATTCCGGAATGGAAATGGGAAGGGATCTCGATGGATTTTGTTTCGGGTTTGCCTCTCACCGCGAAGAAGATGGATGCTGTATGGGTTATCGTGGATCGGTTGACGAAGTCGGCTCATTTTCTTCCGGTATCAACCAAGTTTTCGTTAGAGAAGTTAGCTCAGTTATATATGAAGGAGATTGTGAGACTTCACGGGGTTCCGGTTAGTATTGTTTCCGACAGAGATCCGAGGTTTACATCTAGATTTTGGAGAGCATTGCATGAAGCTTTGGGTTCTAAGTTGTGTTTTAGTACGGCGTTTCATCCTCAAACCGATGGTCAGTCAGAGAGAACTATTCAGATACTTGAGGATATGTTACGAGCTTGTGTGATGGATTTCCAATTATCTTGGGAGGATCATCTACCTTTAGTGGAGTTTGCTTACAACAACAGTTATCAGTCTAGTATCGAGATGGCTCCGTATGAGGCGTTATATGGTAGGAAGTGTCGATCTCCGATGTGTTGGGACGAGGTTGGTGAAGCGAGACTTTGGGGCCCGGATTTGGTTCGAGATTCTACGGAAAAGATCAAGGTGATTCGGGATAGATTGAAGACGGCTCAGAGTCGACAGAAAAGCTACGCCGACAATAGAAGACGGGATTTATCATTTCGGGTTGGTGACTTTGTGTTCTTGAAGGTCTCTCCGAGGACGGGGATTAAGAGGTTTGGTAATAAGGGTAAGTTAGCCCCGAGGTTTGTGGGACCGTTTGAGATTCTAGAGAAGATAGGGGAATTGGCTTACCGGTTAGCGTTGCCTCCGTCTCTCTCTTTGCTTCATGATGTGTTCCACGTTTCTATGCTTAGGAAGTATTGTCATGACCCCTCCCATGTTTTGAGCTCTCCTCCCGATGATGTCCAAGCGGACATGTCGTATGTTGAAGAGCCATTAAGAGTATTAGAATTCCAAGTTAAAGAGTTGAGAACCAAGAGTATTCCGATAGTGAAAGTCCTTTGGAAGAACCACACCGTTGAGGAAGCGACGTGGGAGCTAGAGTCGGAGATGAGAGCGAAATATCCGTGGTTGTTCGAAAATCCAAGTAAGTTTTCTTTTAAAATTCGGGACGAATTTTCTTTAAGGGAGAGTGAGTGTAACGACCCTAAACATAGGCACTAATTTTAATATCACATTATGTGCTTTATTATCATTTTTAATATTATGTGTCCATTTTTATATACTTGATTTATTATATTAGGATAAATGATAGGAAAATAAATTAAAGTTCTAAAAGAAAATATAATAATGGAAAATGAATAAAGCGTGAAAGTAAGATTATAAAATGTGGAATAAATATTTGAGTAGGAGAAATTTAATTAAATGCTTTGGAAATAAAAAAAAAAAAAAAAAAAAGGAAAATGGTGAAAGCCTAGGTTGTGTGGGAGAAAGGGGGGGGGCCGGTCCTTTACCCCCTATTTCACTCTCCATGTTTCCCCCCAAGTCAAAGCAATTACCTTACCTCCCATACCCTCTCTTACACCTTCCTTCATACTCCCATACTTCCCCTAGTCATCTTTCTCTCTCCTTCTCACCTCATTCCTTCATTTCTCCATGGAAGAGCTCTCATGAAAGCCTCCCTCTCCTACACTTCTACCAAGACTAATTCTTGTCTATTTGAAAATCTAAGTGTCCTTTTGTGAGTAGAACACCTCAAGGAGTTGATCAAGCCAAGAAAAGCTCCATTTCATCTTGTATTGCCAAAGGTGAGTTATTATGACCATTTTCTTCCTTTGAATGTTCATGAATACTTATGTTGTTGTGAATGTTCTATGTGCTTGGATGATTGGGAAAACTCTTATAGATTTAGAAAATGTTTTGGTTCATGAAAGTATAAGGATCTAGGGTTAAGTTATGATTTCATGGAGTTAATGAGTAGATTGAAGTTAACAAAGTTGGAAATGGCCTTTAGATTCATAACTTAGAGAACTTTTGGTTGGAACTTTGAGATTTTGGAGACATTGATGTTATATCAGCTGTTTTGTCAAAACTGGCCGAGGGACGAGTCGTCCCTTGGACGAAGGGAAGTCGTGACCCAAGGGGGGGACGCCAGGTTCAGTGGAGGTAAATTGGGGACGAGTCGTGCCCTGGGGGACGAGTCGTCCCCTGGTCAGATTTTCTCATCTCAACTTTTAGGCTATGCAAACCTAATCAAACTTGAACCAAAATGAAACATCTTTTACCTAGATTAAAGTAGAATACTTTGGCTTCACAATGACGTTCTAAGTGATCAAAGTGGAATAGTGGAAGTACCTTAAATGTTGCTGGAAAACCTTAGATAACCTAGTTTGATATCTAGACAATTATGATCCCAACTTGGTAGATTCAACTTAGACCTTTCAAGAGGCTATGTACTATTGTATAATGACTTTGTAGGATGGATTTACACTACTTCCTTGCCTTACATTGAGTTCATATACATTGTTTATATTATGCATAGTGTGTTAATCATATGTTGCACTATGATATTGTTTAGGCATGAGTATATATTACCATGTGGCTATTGTTTATCCCTTTTTGTGGATTTTATTCAAGTATCTATTATGTGCTTGATTATGTGTGAGTCACCGACGTTGGGGTATAACGAGAATACGATCAATTATGGAAGTGTGACCTAATGTGATCGGATTATGTTATATTCGCGACCGTCCCCTCCCGTGGCCACGGGTTGGGGTATAGCGTCCGTATTGAGCCAAAAGCCTTACAGAGTTGCTACTGTCTTATATGGTTCCCTGGAAAACGGGTCTTATAAGACGTGAGTATTGCTTAAGCACTCACCGTAATTGGAGTATTATTATACCCAATGTTGTACGACTACTGTTCAGACGGGAAAAGGTAAACCAAGGTAATGGAATGTGTTTATAGCTTTCCCAATGTGTTATGTGTGACTTGTTATATGTTGCATTTATTTGGCATATTGCTGCATCCATAATAGCTTGCTGAGATTTATTCTCACCCCTCTCCCTTTACTGTTTTAGATCCCGAGACAGGAGGACCGCCCAAGTAAGGACGGAGAGGAGTTTGGAGTAATCTTTTGGGGTATTGTCAGGGTATGTTTAGGGTGACGTATAAATTGTATTTTGGTAATTCCATTCTTGGAGTTTGTAATTATAAACCTTAAACTCTACGTCATAACCTTAAATCTTTTGTAACTAAACAGTTAACTATTTCAAAGTTAGTTATCTCCTCCTCCGATGTGGAGTAGAGTGGAGTTCTTTTGAAATGTTATGTTATTCATGTTCATGTCGGAAAGTCAAAGTAAAGTTTTAAAAAGTTTAGTGTTTTTGGGTTAGTTTGGGGACGCACCAACTCGGGACACGTGTAGGTTCCGGGTCGGGGTCCCCACAAAGCCCCAGTTTTGATGCTTGGATTTCAAGAGTGTGTATGAGAATGGCTAACAGGAAGCCCCTAGACTCGACAAGAAACGCTACTTGGCTCAAGGATCTAGAAAAGTTGTTCTACCTTTTAATGAACCGTGTATCATCTAGAAGTTTCTAAATAAGTTTGAGAAGAAAGCCAATCATTAGTATGACTTAAGGGTAAACATTTTTCTTGATACTGAAAGTCTTCTTCACTTGATGTAGGAGGATTTTGAGGAATCCTCTTTTCTTTTGTTGGTATCACTTGACTCCTCTTCTTTGTGGGAGAGTCCTTCTTGCCTTTGTTGAAATTCCATCCTTGTTGTGGGGCGATGAAGGCTTGAGAGTTTTTTTTTTTTTTTTTTTTTTTTTTTTTGATGCTCTATTTTTGCCTAGGACGATTCGAGGAGTTTCGACCTAGCGAGCTTTTTTATTTATTTTTGTACTCTCAAAGCCTTAAGTTGAGTAGCCCCACTTTTCTTTGGATGAATGTTGACAGCAGCACCTTTGGCTTTCTTCGCTTGTTGGTCTCTGACTTTCAGTAGGGGTAATGTTTAACCCTTAAGCCTCCTAATGATAACTTGCCTTTTAAAGTCACTTAGAAGTTTCTATTTTTGCGATGATTTAGGGAATGGAAGGTCCATTATTTTGCATGAGTTGAATGATATTCATGAGGTAGAACAACTTTAGGGAAAGTGTTTAGGAAAAGAAATTACTTTAATTTATTGAGAAATTTAAGAACATACTCAATAGTTTAGAAGACACAAACTAGAGGAGGTGAGGAGTACTAGAAAGACAGAACGACTCTTCGAGTTCATACTAGGAAATTTAAAACCTAATCTACTTCTATCAAAGGAGAAAGGGAGAGGATAGTGGTAGCCCCAAAGTGGTAAGTGTAGATTTTTTCTTGGAGCTTCATCTTCTTCATGGAGTACGAGGAAGAGGATTGGTGATGACGTTGGGACGTTCTAGATCTCCATTGTCAAAGAGGTCTTGGATGATGTCCTTCAAGTGGTGGCAGGAATTGGTGTCATGGCCGGTGAAGTTGTGGTACTTGCAGAATAAGTGATGAGCGTGATTAGGACCCATATCCTTCGGAGGACCACCTTCCCTTGGTTTGATCTTTTCATTCTGGACAAGTACATCGAAGAGTTCTTCTTGAGTGATTCCTTCAATTTTGTCATAGTGCCTCTTTTTCTTTTCGGGAGGAGGGACAGCAGAATACTTTCCGGTGTTGGGGCGGCTGAGTGCAATAGCGTTGACTGAAGCATCCTTACTTGTGGTGGGCTTGTTGTAGCGGAAAGTACTTTCCCTCTTTTTACTTTTGAGGAAGTCGTCAACCCTAATTCCGGACTCGAGGAGTTCATTGAAACTAGGAAAGTAGTTACCGGCGAGCTTCTCTTGAAATTCATCACGGAGGCATTGAAGGAAGATGTGGATTTGCTCTTTGAGAGTAGGCCTTTCGACAATTTCAGTAAGTTTGAGTCTCCATCTTCTAGCAAATTCAGCAAAGGACTCATTGGCATATTGCTTGGTTTGTTCAAGATCCCTCCTAGTAGGGCGGTAAGTGGAGTTGTCTTCAAACTGCCTTTGGAAGACCAAACATGCGGACGACCAATCGAGCCTTGTAGTCGTAGGAAGAGACATGTACCAATCCCTTGCAGCACCTTCTAAAGTTTGAGGAAAGCATTGGGCCAAGATTGTGTTATCAACGCCCATTGGAAGCATGGCCCAAGTGTAGGTTTCAACATGAGCTCGAGGACAGGTAGTACCATTGAACTTGGCGATATCGGGTGTCTTGTACTTGCGAGGAAACTTAGTGATGGACTGTTGAAGAGCATCGGGATCAAATGGAACGAATGACCCTTTGGAAGTGTCAAGAGTCGCAAGCTTCTTTTCGAGGTAGTTCTTAGTAACATGGTCACCAAGTTTAGTAGTTTCACCACTGCCTTCTTTCTTGGTTTTAGTGCCCTTGGAGGTATGTCCTTCGTCATCGGAGGATGATGAGGAAGAGGATGAATCGGATTCTTCCTTTTTCTTGTTTGACTTCTTGATTTTCTTATTCACTTTGGTGTAGGATTCCTCTTCATCGGAGGAGGATTCCACTTTCTGCTTTTGCTTTCTTCCTTTCTTGACTTTCAACTCGTGGAGTTCTTTCATGAGGGCGGCCATTTGGGCATTTTGCTCATCGATTTGCTTACTTTGTTCATCCAACCTAGTCATGGCTTCAATGAGTTGGACCTTAGCGTCGTTGAAATCGGCCTCGGTGGTAGAAGGAGAAGCAGACATCGTGTCGAGCTTTGGCGAAGAACCTAGACGTGTAGCAACCGTGTTAAACCATGATCGAGTCCCAACAAGTCGGCTGAATAGGGTGAATGAAGGCTTGAAGGTTTGAAGGTTTTGGCCAAATAACGAAAAGACCGAACACTTATCTCGTACGAGACAAGTAGTCTCGCGCGAGACTTCACCACGAAAAGTCACAATTTTTCTGATTTTAATCCTAATTTTGATCGGACGGAAAATCCGTTTTGGGGGTTTCTAAAGTTCAAGAACCAAACCTAGGGACCTAGGGGTCGGAGTAATCCAAAGTAACATCAAGTTTTGTGCAATAATTTTGATGAGAAAATTTTCTCTTTTTAGGGGCAAATCCGAAGGGACAACCGTAGGGACGTTTCCGAAGGGACAATTCCGAAGAGACAATTTATTGATTTCTTTTCCGTGGATTATTGCACAAAACGATCTTGACAAGGGATTACAAGGACTCCAAGATCAAACCGACCGGTCAAGGAGTGTCTTAAAAAGTCAATATACATGATATGTGGCGATGCAGGGCTGGAAGGCTAGGCTCCCCGCGATATGACAATCTAGGTGGATTGAATACGCGGAGTGGGATGATCCAACTTCGGAGAGAACGGCGACTAGGTGGTTACCGTCATCCGTCCTTAGTGTGGGTCCCGGGTTTATAGAGGGTATGTAGTGCAATGACAGTTATATATGAGTGCGCGTGTGTGAGAGTCAATCTAGGTGATAGAGTAAAATAGAAAGTTTTTTTTTTTTTTTTTAAAAACAAAAGAAAACAGATAATGGCCGCACCAAGTGGTTGCCTACGTTTCTCCCAATTTAGGAAGACTCGGGCCGTCGTAGTTCCACGTAAAGAGAGAGCGAGAGAATAAATTAATTTAAATTACAACTCCCGAATCCTTCGTGGACCGGACTTTAAATCAAAAATCAATCGCACGCATGTATATAGTTCGAGTAATTAAAATTATTCTACTCTGCAAAGTTAGCACAAGCAAAATAATAATACTAATTTATTTTGAAATTTCTGGATTTTATTTTGAAAATTTCGGAGCTGTTTTGGCTTTTTTTTTTTTTTTTTTTCAATAATCATTAACTAATCAAGGTTTAATGGAGCAATGATTAGGAGTGTACAGAATGAAAGTGTTTGGCGGCTGGAGAAGTATTTTTCCTTTTTTTTTTTTTTGATATGCCGCCGTGCAGAGCATGGGAATTTTGTTTTAAAACCGTACGTTAATCACGCGCGAGATAAGTTATCCCGCGCGGGATAAGCTGTCGCACAGTAATTTTTTTTTTTTTGAAAACAGTGCCGAAAAATTCCAAAAAATTCCAGAAAAATCAGATTTTTTGCAGAAAAATAAAAAGATTGATAATACTCAATTGTTAACGCAAGTCTAACCCTCTTAATTAATTGTCTCCAGCGGAGTCGCCAAACTGTAGCGATGCGTGAATTTTGAATAACAGAGTCGCCACTTATTATTTATTAAGGAAAACAATAAGAAAAATCTTTTTTTGATTTTAAAGAGATTTGAGGGTTCGGGGGTTAAGTTATCGAATGGGTAGGTCGAGGAGCATCCATTCCACCCAATCCGGAGATCGGTCTTGCTAATTGAGTATTATCAATCTTTTTAATTACTAATTAAATAAAGAACAAGAAAACCCTAATCAGTTTCTTGATTAGGAATGTCGGATTGTACGCTTCGAGATCGCCTTCATCGATTGAAGGGACTCTAGGCTAATCCTTTTGATGGGATTACACCACTCTAAAAGTCAATAGAGAGATTGAGAAGAAGAAGAGAAATAGAGGATTTTACCTTGGGTTTAGGGAGTAATTGATTTAGAACGTGGTTCTAAGATGTCTTCTCGATCGAGAAGTGATTTGGGCAGAGTTTCGACTCAATATGAGAGTCAAGTCTTGATGCGGACAGAGCTTCGCCTTGATGCTAGGCTTGAGCCTTGATGTTCGTCAATCAACGTGGTTGAAGGACGAATTTATGAGTTATTTGTGAGTGATTTGAAGGAATCTTTCGTGGAAAGAAACCAACAAATTGTGTGTGTTGTGTGAAATTTTGGACCTCTGAAACAGTGGAAGTCACCAAGTATTTATAGGGGTTTAAGAGGTAGAGGTGGAGAGGTAAAGCACTCCTAGGAAGCTTCCAGAACTCAATTCTGATTGGAGAACCGGATTAGATGAGGTTTATCAAGAAAAGAGTTTGGGAAGGAGGAGAATTGTGATTCTGCACATCTTGTCGAGGGGATATCTCGCGCGAGATATGATATCTCGTGCGAGATATCTAGTCTGATGACTATTTTGTCCTCTTCAGTTTATTCCGTTAGTCAGTTAGGTCCAAAACTAACGAGGTTAGTTAGAAACTTAACGAAACATGACGAAACTAATGTGCTTTCATCAAAACACAAAAGAGAGACGAAGAGTAGTGTAATCATGAATTATTGGTTCAGAATGGGGTGTCTACACTCCCAAAAACAGGGCCAAGGCATTCAGACAATAAAAAAAAAAAGAGAGTACTGTTTGAAACCTGTTCATTACAACTTAATTGAATAATTCAAGAGTCTTGGCCGGCATCAGTTTGGTCGTCAGCAGAAGCTCGACCCTCCCCATCTTCTTCTTGTTGCTGGGGGCCCAGAGGTTTACCTGACTCAGAATACACCCTCTGTTCAGGCTCTGCCTCCATCACTTCGGCATCATCTAGCTCCTGCAAAACAGCATCGAAATTCCTATCGACAACGGGGGGAGCTTCCCACTTCTCACAGCTATCCTCTTCATCTTCTGGGGCAATAAAAGCCAAGTCATTCTCAAGATAGGGAACGAGCGAGTGGCCCCGACGAGCTGCCATGTCGTACTGGGACTCAGAAAACCAACGAGCTAATTGCTCGATGGTAACTGTAGCTGTTGGATCCACCAATGCTCGACGAGCCATGTGTCTCTTACCAACCTCAAGAAAGTCCTGCGCTTTGGCCACGATAGCATTGTAGTACTCATCTCCCTCCTTAAATTTATCAACAGCAGCTTCAGCAACATCCTTAGCAGCAGTAGCAACGGCAGCTTGAAGGTCTTCTTCCCACTTCACCCGTGCTCGCCGATGATCTTCATTCAGCTCGACCAAGAAGGTATCTTTCTCCTTCAAAAGCTTGTTAACTGTTGCCAACTCAGTCTTGGTCTTCTCCAGCTCCTTCTTCTCAGCATCCTTCTCCGCCTCCACCTCCTTGAGCTTGGATTTTGCAGCTTCAAGGTCGGACAGGGCCTTGGTCTTCACCGCCTCATTGGCTTCGTACGAGTTGTCCAGATCGTTGTATTTCTCCTTCCATTCCGCAAGCTCCTGAGCCTTTTTGGAATAATCATGAAGGGCTTGTCTCTCCCTCTCAATGGAGGCCCTCCAAGAGCTCTTGACTTGCTCGACCATAGTGAGGTTCTGCATTCAAAGGAAACAAGACAACTGTTAGCTCGGAAGTCAAAGTTGATTAATTGAAAGAACAAACGAACAGACAAGAAGGGTAAATTAAAAGATTACCTCGCACTGAATCATCCCAGAACGAGAGGAGAATTCTTCAGGGGTAATCCCCTTATCAGCAAAATGAGCCAGGAGGTCGACATCGATGGCCCTCCTGACCACGACCTGGCCCAAACTCATGTCAGGATAACGTCGACTCAAACAGTTGACCCCAGTAAGAGGAGGCACGTCACTCAGCCTCCTCATTTGATCCTCAAGAGACTCTGGAGTTGGGCGAGAGGAAGCTGGTGGAAGAGATTGGCCCGAGATAGTTGGTGGAAGGAATTGGATCGAGGGAACAACTTTCCCCTTATCAGATCGCAACCTCTTAGTCCTCAGAGGTTGATCATCAGCATCCACCTCCATGTCGTCATCATCAACGTCTACAACGTCCAAGGGACTCGCTCCTACTCTGTCAGCTCCAGAGGTCTCAGCATTGACGTCCTGAATTGGATCGGAGCTCAAGCTCGCTTTGGCTGACCTAGAGGAATCGTTACCTCCTTCGTTGACATCCACAGATTGGGTATCACTTCTTAGAAGATCATCCTCCTCAACTCCCTCCATTGGCACCATCCCAATGTTATCCTTTGACAGCAAGCTGGTCCTTACCGAAGCCTCCCTCTGCCTATGAGCTCGAGCATTAGCAGTTCCATGAGCTTTCTTTGCCTTCTTCTTATCAGAAACGCCAATGATACGACCCATGTTAGCCTCTTGGTCGGGGGTTAAAACTGCAACAAAGTCAAAAATAGCAAAGTGTTAGATCGACATACGAAAGTTCTACATACGAGCAGAAGTTCTATGTACGAGCAAACTATGTGCGACTCAATTATCTTATATGCGAGCTAACAAATGACGAGCTAAAAGAGGGACGCAATACAAATGATCCATTATGTTGTCAGATCGACAAGCAGGCAATAGACGAGTAAAGGGTTGCAGAATGAGGAGATCTTACCACCAGCGTGCTCCCCATTATCCTTGCAGTAGTTTTCTGTCTTCTTGCAGCGTTGACACTTATCACTAAACCTACCCAGAGAGTGAGTAACCCAGTCAGGATATATTTGGCCTCTCAATACAGGAGTAAGGGGCTCCACCACTCCATCTCCAGACATCATCCCAGCCTGGATGAAATTATACTTGGTGGTGAGCAGACTCTCCCAGCTGATGGGCCTTCTCTCTACTAATCGACACAAAGTCTTATACAAGTTAAGATGCCAGGACGGCTCCCAATAGTCCCTCTCATCAATGGTTTCTGTTTCATCGTTGGGCAATGGGAATTCCCATCCTAATCTACTCTCTACCACCACTACATGAGAGTTCCATCCACTGTGCTTGCTGGGAAGGTTGGTAAAAAGTTTGGGAGACTTGGGTTTAGAAGGGGTGCTGATGCTCAGGTCATCCCCGCTATACTTAATACAGAAAAATTCTTTGAACACTCTCATGCAAGGTTCATACCCCAGGAATCTGCACACCATAGCAAAGCACACAAGGACCCTACAAGTATTGGCTCCGAGCTGAAGGGGAAGGGCATTTGCACATTCTAAAAACTCATTTATAAAGGGATCAAGAGGCAACCTGAGACCGGCTACGAATTGACCATAGAAGAAGGCCACCCTAGTGGGGTCCTTAGTGAATGATGACCTAAACAATCTCATAAACTCCTTCTGAGTATAAATGGTCACCCTATAATCCTTCTTACTCACCTCACAGAAGTCCCAGATCAAGCTGTACCTAGAGGGCAAGTTCTTATTGCCACGCAATGGCCCTTGGGGAACATAACCCCTTTCATTCTTCCCCGGTACGACTGAGGAGCCAAACGCATTCACTATTCGGGGACTTGAGGAAGTTGAAGCTGTAGCTCCACCTTGAGTCGTCATATCTGTACAAACAAAAGAGGAAGCAGGGGAGTCAGTCCTATGATCACATTCAGTCGACCTACCTAAGGGCGACTTAGACTCCCCTGGAAAACCTATTCTATTTCTAAGGAAGGAAGGTTTATGGACATCCCTAACATAAAACAAGGTGATATGGTCGAGTAGTTCATGGAATAGATGGAAAGTGACGATATTTGAATCATCGACTACTAGATTTTCAACGTCCCCTACAATGGGCAAACCTATCTCACTGAAATTCAACTCCCACCTGGTCAAGATAGAGGCACATTCATCCAAGGACATCACTCTCCACTCACCGTTCACGTTCTTATACACCCTACGGTTAACAGTGCAGTAACCATACCATGCCCCTGGTTCGCTACTAAAGGTCCTAGCCATGGCGGAAGTAAAGACAGAACAGAAATTAAAGCCCTAAAGGAAAAATAGGAGAGAAATACCTTCGTAAATGTGGAAATAGGAAGCTGTTGCAGAAGACGGAGGCCCAATTTAACTCAACTACTTCTTCGCTATTTTCGCCGGAGATTCTCAGAGTTTGAAGACGGTAAGAATTCGAATCTGAAGGGAATTCTGAGTATTTATATTTTCCTAAATTTGGAAAGGAAAAAGAAATTCAAAATTGATTTCCCAAAATTAAAATCCGAAGCGGTTTTCAAGAAAGACTACCAAGCGTCAGAATGGCAATGATGACAGGAAAACGGCGCTCGTTCCGATCTGACCGTTCATCGACAACGTCCAGGATTGTGCCACGTCATCATTATCGACCTACTTTAAAAATTAGCAGCGACCTGCGAGTAAAGTAATTCTCATCAAAGATCTTCTTAACTTCCAAGTCGACGAAGTCAACTCGAAAGTTGGGGGCCACTGAACATACCAAAAAGTGTCAAGTTGGGCCATACAGCTAAAGCCCAATCACATACAGCCTTGACTCCCACATTCTCAATGAACCTGGCCCAATCAAAGCAAGGCCCAAAGCCCATCTCAAGTATCAGTCGACTAAGTCTATGGTCCGACCTTACAGGTCCCGACCTAACTTAGTCCGACCTCACTATCCAAGCTCTAATACGGGTACGATCCATGCTCTACCCGTCAGTCAGGTCGACCATTCCTCAAATGGCGACCTCGACCTAAACAACAAGTGACGACCTGACACTTGCCGGCGTATTTAGTTGGACAATTCTCATAACCATATCCCTACAAATCAGGGACCGTTATAGACACGTTCCCATGACCAGTAACCGCCGCTACAATCTCGGAGCACATGTCGCCTCCCCAAAAATACAACCACCAACGCCTATAAATACTTCATCACTACCAAACAGTAAAAGGTAACTGCCATTTTGTTATCTGAATTCATTATTCAATACATTTTGAGCTATATACATCGTTATCTTACTTTCACGCCCGAGCGTCTTCGCCGGAGACACATCCGGCTAGTCGTGGGTTCTGATTTCAGGTCAAGAAGCCAGGTGATTGGTCCTGCCACGTGGAGGATTACTGATAAGCACAATTCCTGCAGCATCAAATACAATTTAGGGTAAATGTTTTCATGGAGAGTTAATTTGTAATATTTCTTATAAACTATGTGGTTATACAATTTACATTAATTAATTTGTAGTTTTTATCATATATGTGAACAACATTTACATTTAATAAACATTAGTCACGTTGCTAAATTTTTGTAGATTTTTAGCAAATTTGTTAATAGAGTTAGGAATGGCAATGGGGGCAGTTCGAGGCAGTTATACATCGTACCACCCCCATTGCTCAATTCAATTTTGAGCCCCATAACCGCCCCATTCACCAGCGGGTAATCAATTTTTCATACCCATTCCTCACGGGTAGCAGTTAATCGGGGAATCCCCGCGGAAAATTAGTCAAACTAATATTTTATTTTATAACACTTTAGCGATAAAAAAAAAACTCAAAAATTAACTTTGATAAATGATAATTTTTCTACTTAAACTCATATAATCACATTCATAAGAGCTCAAAAAAAAATTAAATAGTTGTGTATGACACAATTCACCAAACATAAGGAAAGATTCACTAGATTACAATAAAAAAATTAAATAGTTGTGTACGAAATTTGGGTGTCAACAAGTATAAAATCTAGAATATAATATAAAAGAGGCTAAATTATACTAAATGCAAACTAAATGAGACTAAAAACTAAGTAAATGATATGAAAATAATGCTATAAATGACTATAAAATAGTCATTTATCATCTATATCATGAAAAATACTTATATGAATAAGAGTAAAATTATATTACTAAAATAAGCAGTTCGGGTAACATTCGGTTCAGCTAATGGGGCGGGTAATGATAATATCAAAACCAAACCGTTCCCCACTTTTTCATTTTGGTTATTCCCTATTACCCACCCCATATCCAGTCAAACCAGTTAATAACCGTCAACTTCGATTCGATTCAGTTCGGGTATCCACGGTTAGGTTCAAAATTGCCATCCCTAAATAGAGTGAACACATTTTGAAAATTGTGAAAGTTTAGTGAAAATATTTTGAAAATAGTAATTTTGAGAGAAAGTTTTGAAAATAGCTAAAGTTTAGTGAATAAAATATGATTTTTGCCAAAGAAAATAAAATACTACTTTTGTGTCCCAAAATTCGTACCCTCCGTCTCATAAAAGAGTTCACATTTTTGTGATTGATTTCATGATTTGATTGAACTTTGATTAAAAATTAAAAAAAAAAAAATTACCCAAATGAAAATTTAAAAATCGTTACAGGTGTAATACTTTATAATAGTTTCAATGGATGTATCAATAACAAGTATTAAAATTTTATTTGAATAGTTAGTCTTTTCTAAATTTTTAATTAAAGTTTAATTAGATTAACTACCCAAAAAACAAAACTTTATGGGACGAAATAAGTAGCAACTTATGACATTGTTCCATAGAACTTTCTTTTGTTGAAATAGTTGTTCATGAATGAATGATAATTTATTTATTTTATAATTATTAAGCTATTGAAATAATATATTTGTTATTTTTAAGAAATAGGAATATTTGTTTTAGAAAATATGAAGAAAAAATATAAGTGAGAAGAAAATAATTCAAACAATTTTTTTGAGTGTTAGTTGAAATTTTAATTAAATTCAGATATAAGTGATTTGTCATTATCAAACAAACTTAAACTCTTATAATTCAGCAATTTAATGGTTTCAGCTCTACTTTTTTAGAGCTTAATTTTAAGTTTTACCAAACAGGCCATTAGTGTCACCAATAAAACATAAAAAAGGAAATTAGATCGAAATTGTAGATTGTGTATGTGGACTAGACATGGGCAAATCGGAACCGGAACCGGGCGGAACTGGAGAACCGAATCGGAATCAGAACCGGCAAGAACCGAAACCGTCCGGTTCACGGTTCAGTCTCGGTTCCACTTTTCAGAAAATCATGAACCGCCGATTTTGGAACCGGAACCGAAACCGAAAAATCGGCGATTCTCGCTGAAAATTCAAACAAACACTCCCTCCGTCCAGTCCAAGTACATACTTCACGGTTACTGTTCACGCGTGGATTAAGGAAAAAATAATGATATAATGTTGTGAGTGTAAAAGTAAAAAATGAGAGAGAATGAGTGGAGGGAATAGTAAATTATAATGGTATTGTGAGTATTAAAATAATGTAGGAGATAAAGTGTGAAGTATGTAATTGAACGCCCAAAATAGAAAGTGTGAACTATGTAACTGGACGGAGGGAGTATGTACTGAGACATCTAAATCAATGAGTTGCTGTATTTCTGTATTTATTTTTTTGGTTTTTCAAATTAAAATTGCATGCCTGCAGAAAGACAACTTGGAGTTCGACTTTTGAAATTTCTGAAATAATATACTCCCTCCGTCCCGCTATAATCCGCACAGTTTGACTTTTTTGTCAACTGAATCAATTTTTGACAGTAATTTTATGAATATTTAGATATTTCTATGTAATTTTTAAAATTGTTATTGTTTCACCATTAGAAATACTATCAATAACAATATTTAGAATTGCATAGAGATATCTAAATATTCATAAAATTATGATCAAAAATTGATTCAGGTGATCAAAAAAGTCAAACTGTACGTGTTGTAGAGAGACGAAGGGAGTATACTACTGAGACATCTAAACCTATGCAAAGCAGAAGATTATCAAACAGATAGTAAGACATCTAAACCTATGCAAAGCAGAAGATTATCAAACAGATAGTAAGACCTGTACAGCTTGAATTTAGACATGGGCGCTCGCCTACTTCTTTTGGGCGGTCGCCCACCTGTACAGCTTTTTAAAAAAAAAAAAAAAAGGAACCAAAATAGAATCGGAAAATTGTGGAATCGGAACCGGAACCGACAGCAAGGAACCGGAACCAGGAACCGGATTTTGGCGGCTCCATCTCGGTTCCCCCTTTTCTCGGAATCGGAATCGGCGGTTCGAAACCGAAACCGAAACCGGGAACCAGTTGTCCATGTCTAATGTCATGTCTAATGTGAACGAGAGAGAAGTAATATTTCATAAATAAATACTCCCTCCGTCCCATAGAACTTTACTCCTTTACTGTTGAGAACGAAAAATAAGGAATAATGTTATTAAAGTAGGTGTTGTGAGTGGGAGGAGAGAGAATGAGTGGAGAGAATAGTAAATTTGAAAAGTGTTGTGAGTATGATAAGTGGGTCCCATGAATAAAGAAATATTAAAAAAAATTCATTTTTAGGAAAGTGAGACTTTAAAGTGGGACGCCCAAAATAGTAAAAGGGGTAATGTTTTATGGGACGGAGGGAGTAGGTTGGATAAAAGACGCGGGCCTCCTTCCCAAAACCAAAATGAAGTCAAAATTTTAAATTTGCATTTGATCAAAAAGTAAATTTAAACAACAATTTAAACAATCATTTTTGAACAAAAAATACATCTAAGATAAATATGTACTAAAATTATTTTTCTAATTAAATGCAACACTTATTTTATGATAGAAAAAAAATCAACACTTAATAAATACATTCAAGAAAACAAATAAAACATCGCTATCCCTCTCATTTTCCATGCATCCAAGCAACAGGTCTTCAGATATGATGGTTCAATGTTTTGACCATATTCTCCCTCCACCAGTGATCTTTCCAATTTATTATTATTATTATTACTACGAATAAACTTAAACTTTTAAGCAATTATTTTAAATAGATTTAATTGTCCTAATAAAAATGTAAAATTTGCTATTGTTATTGATAATATTATTTATTGTGTATCAATCACAAGTTTTAGATTTACGTTAATATAACTAAATCAACATATAATTATTGCTCAAGGTTTATTCGTAATAACGGTAAAAAAAATAAAATAGGAATATCATTTTGGGATTTTGGGACGGAGGGAGTATAAATTAGTAGGTTATAACTGTCCATGTTTTTGACCATCACAAAGAAAAGCGACTTGGGTGAGAATTCAAGTTTTTTGAACTTTTCCATTTCCCTTTTGGAAGTTAAATCTACAAACATGCAATATATATAAACAAGTTAAACACGTTTTTTAAAATGTTTGACAAGTCAACCGTGAGATCGGGGGAATATTTGAAATATATACTCATGAAATAAAAGGACTCCTCTTCAAATTGCAGAGATAAAAGTATATTGGTAGAACAGCAAAAAAGAAACACCAAAATGAAATACATCATTGACAACAACAACAACAACAACAAGGCAACAACAACAACAACAACAACAACAACAACAACAACAACAACAACAACAACAACAACAACAACAACAATGTGGTGCTATTTACCAATAATACAGGTGCATGAAGCAAATCGTTAATGTTATGATATTTACAAGACAAAGGCATAAAATAAATTAGGGGAACAGACGGAAGGAGTTACTGATCATAGCATGAACCTGGACCTTTGGGCTGACGACGAGCATAAAAATTAGAAACTGGAGCGGCTTGAACACCCCGCCTGGTCAGTAGGCATCTGAAGTAATGCAACCTGGGTAATGCTGTGCTTGTGCTATTACTCGACTCCTTTGTGCTCCACAGTCGCTCTACAAGGTAAAGTATAAGAATCATTAAAAGAAATTTACGAGATAAAGATAGGAAGTTAAAGCGTGTGTGAAATTTCATATGCGGCCTTATACTCCATCAGATTCTTCATTAGCAATATTTTAAACCAAATTATAACTCCTCAGCACACATCACCGCCGCTGGGGGTACTCAGCTACTCACATTCTAAAGACACAGTGGCACTAGCATGAAGGCCTTCCTGAGTATGACTCCATTACGTAATAAAATTAGTCGGTTCCAAAATACATGTCGTGTTCCTAAAATAAGGAAATAGTTTTAGTGCAATTTCATCATGGTACAAGTTATGAACAAACAAATAGAGAACATTCTTTTACACTGTTGACAAATCAAATGCAACATTTATTATGGGACAGAGAGGGAGTAGTAAAGACTATCCCCTTCCCAAACCAACTTGTATTTTGGCACACGCTTAAAACACTTGGATCGACAAAACACCACCAAATTAACAAATTTATACAAAACAATAACACATAAATATGGGATTAAGAAGGTGAATTTGGTAACATTTTGCTTCATGAAGCATCTATTATGTACTGTATGTACACAGACATCTTATAATGCTTACCTTATGTAGAACAAAAAGTAGTTTATAATAATGAATTAGAAGAATATCATATATATTAACTAATGTCTTTGCTTGCAATATCCCAATTCCACATCAGTTAGACGTGGCCCACGTTGGAGGGGAGTGTACCTTATAAGTGGTCAACTACTACCACAAGGCACCAATACCAACCAAGCATTTTTAGCTTGGCTTATGGTGGCCTAGTTGACTCAGGTGCTTAGTAGCTTGTGTGTGGTGCATGTGATGGACCAGGATTTCGGAATTGGGTCATCTTCTGAGAATGCCTCACCAGTCAATTAGCTAGCTACTTTAAATTACAAGTGTGTGTATATATATATCTATAGTATAAATGAGGGATGCCATGAACAGTTGAATGAATAGTTCCACATCTTAAACATGTACAAGCAACCTCTTGACAAAAAAAAGTTTATATGGAGATTGATATCAGAGGGGGTCTTGACAAAAAAAAAAGTGTAGAAACCAAGTGCCACATCACTCGTGAAGTGGTGGGAGCCACATCTTAAACATGTACAAGCAACCTCTTGAATCCAACATTACCCACGTGTCGATTTTTGGATGGGCCCGTGGTGGTCCAGTTGAGTGAGGTACTTAGTAGTCAGTGTGTGGTGCATGCATAGTGGGGCCTTTGGGTTAGGCTCGTTATACCTCTCAAATTTGTGCTTAAAATCCATGAGCAAAATATCTAACCAGGATAAGTTATTTTGGTGCTCAATGCAGTATATCATACACATACCTGCAGCAGCTGCAGCTCTGGGCCATATTGTTTGCTGAACATTAGAGGGATCCGCAACCTCACTCCACATGCAAACTTCTCCACCAATCACAAGATCCTGCTGAGAAGGATCACGTATTTCTTCAATAGGATCTGCAGTGTATACTTCATCCCAAGGGACATCCAAGTGATCAAGGTACCAAAAACCCTGATTGCTGTAAATGCATCGAAAGCCTTTCGCAACAGCCTTTGTACATACACCAGCCCCCAACCTGATGCGGTTAATAGTATCGATTATGGACTAACATTTAAATCTCCAACTATATACTACGTGAAATCGTAAAGAGAAACAAACAGTCATCTTACCAATTATGCACCACAGTCTTTGGATTGAGTTTTGATGCAAACGTATTGAAAGTTTCTTCCCTGTGGAAACTTCACATCTTAAATTTCAAAATATCTATTATATGCTTGATGTATCAATAACATAAAAGATCGGGAAAATATGGCATAGACTCACAGGACATTCTTTTATCTTTTTTATTAGCAATGAAAGTTTTGATGTGTATGTGGTGGTGGCAGTGGTGGTAGTTGTGGCAGTTGGGGGGGGAGGTAATGATGTGGTCGAAGTGGGAGTAGTAGTGGTGTGGTGCTAGTGGTGGTGGTGGTGACAGTGATCACGTGCTGGGCCTGTTCGAAAACTAACTGGTGTCCATCAGAAAACTAATTGCCGTTAGTTATCTAGGTTTAATTTAATAATTATTGATTGTACGTAGGTTAATTTTAGTTAAAAGAAAGAGTATGGGGGATTTTGAATGATGTTACGCAAATGGTACGGGGTCAAATAAGTAGTTTACTCTAAGATTAAGTGTTACCAGTTCACAGGTGTCCAGTTTTTTGATATTGCTATTTCTTGAGCACGGATCACAAAGTATTGATATGCATCTTTGGTAGTCATGTTACGTTCCTGGAGCCTGCAAGATTAAATGAAATCAGATTAGAAGGATCTTGGAAACCTTCACATGATCTTACTTTTAGAGGTGAAGGTACAGGCTGCTGTCGGTTGTAAAAACAATAATTGTCATGATCTTCCAGGTCTATGGTTCATATTAAAGATAAAAGCACCACTGGTAATTCAACAAAGCTTTCCAATTAACCGTTTTGCAGCCCTAAACCAAAACTTATAGATCTTAAGTGAATAAGCACTACTATAAAAAATGACAATTGTAAGTACAACTGCTAGGCTCAAAGTCAAGAAAATGTAAGGAGTCGAAAAATGCAAGAGCTGTACCATTGCTTGACATGCGGAGTTGTGTTCCAACAATCTGTAAAATTATATCAGATGAGAGAAACTTAGGTGTAGAAAGGGAAGGATGAAATGAAAGATCTAAGATGGTGCAGACAAGCAGCAAATAGTTCCTTTTATCCAAGTTTTCTTTCAGTCACCTATGCCAATGTCATGTCCTTATAACAGAAATTTACCCGATCGAATAAAAATATACTGTATCAATGGCTTCAGTGAGCAATACTATGCAACATTATTAAAGAAAACATCTGTTGAAACAAGTAAAACTAGTTATCTTGACTAAATTAGGAGAAATAATCTTGGTTAATAAAGTCCCCATTATAAACCAAGGTCCACTGGCGGATTTACATGTAGGATTTACATGTATGCTAATGGGGTCAGCTTTCCCCTTTTGATTTAAAAAGCAAAAAAAAATGGTACTGGAATTTTTGCAAAGTAGTAATCCCTCCGTCCCTAAATGAATGTCCAAATTTCATTTCAAGGAACACACTGAAAATGTGTGTTTTTTTATATATTTTAATGGCGAAGATGCATAAATATTCTTGTTTTCCACTTTCTAACATTTAATTTTGCAAGTATAAAGTACCTAGTGAAAAAAAAATTGGTAAAAAAACATTTGGGGACAAAGTTATTTTCAAAAATGACATTCAATTTGGGATGAAAATTTCTTGAAAAATGATATTCACTTAGAGACAAAGGGAGTACTAAACTTAGGGGTTTTAGTGTAATAAAACATGCCCCCATTTATGTCAAGAAATAGTACACTACAGAAAAAAATTGCCCCCTTTTAGTTTGTGCAATTTTTGCGAAAATATTTTTGCCTCCTTTAGAAAAAAAAATCTGGCTCCACCACTGCCAAGGTCAGATAAGGGGTTCCTTAAGCATGATACTATTGGTCCTCTCAAATAGAAATAGGCTAAGATTCTAGATTAGTTGGTTACTAACAAAGAGTCACGTTCATAATGAGACAAAGAACAGGTAACTCAATGTCTTATACTCCCTCCGTCCCAAAATCAATGTAAAAAAAAAACATAAATTTTCTCTTGATCAAGAGAAAAAAAAATGATTTTTTTTGGACACACATTTTGGGATGGAAGGAGTAGTATTTTTCCATTTCTAGTCCATTCTATTTATAAGAATGTAAGTCTGAGCAAGAAAATCACTCAACCATTCCTTTTTACTAGAGTGGGATGCAAGTCTAGAGCGCAGTCATCCTAACCTGTATTAACTTCATCGCCACCTAGATGGAAGAGCTCAAATGGGAAAATCTTCCTCATATCTGCAAAAGGAAAAATCAAGCTCAAGAAATTTCAACGAGGAGAAACACCCTTCTGCTTCTGATACTTAGAATTCTAGTTACTATCACAAGAATTGGCCATTATCATCATAAGATATATCATTTTCACCACGGATGTGTTTGTAAATTATAATTGAAGTAGCAAATACTTGGAACTCGAAAGAAGTAATGTTGTAGACAACAGGGGCTCCCTGCCAGTAAATTAGGGGGGGGGGAACGGAAGTCAACATGTAACCATGTAAAACACACATAGATTGAAAATCAAAATACCAGGATTAGGAGTCATGCTCAATTTATGAGGTGTGCAGCCTTGATTAAGCACCATGAATTCTACATATTCAGTGTGGGTGTTTATATTAAGAAGCAAGGCCTTTCAGCAATAGACTTAAATATTTCCCCTTTAATTATTCATACATATTAATATAATCGTTCTTGCTAAAGTAGCTTCCAAACCTAGCACAACATATCCAAACAAGCATTTACATACATCTAATCACAAGCTAACTTAATTATTCTTGCAGGACTACTTTCACAACATCACAATGAACATAATAGATAGACACCATGCTTTATGTGACATTCTAACTTACTAATAGCACAATCAATACAGTTTGGATTCAGGATGTAAGCTAGAAGAGCCTGACCAAGCATTGTTTAGAATCCTTTCTCAGTTAGACGAGCATAGAATTTGTCTTCTAGCTTTGCTAGTTTGCATAAGAACCCCAGCCAACCAAGAAAAGTGCAATAAGTAAATGAAAAAGATGACTAACGTAAGAAATTGGAAATAAGAATATTAAGTCTATGACAATTTCATTGTCCCGCATTATCAATCAACATTACAAATGAAATAACGTACAAGAATGTTTAACAGATATAATAATGATGTATGTTTGACTTATCCCATTAGACAACAGTTTGATCGTAAAGAATCGTGCTACTAACTTATGAAGATGAGTTGAGCTTACTCATGTCTGAGCCAGCTTGATTAGCTCGTGAGCAGAACCTTGAGTTTGAAGTCTGTTTTTTTCTTATGATCATGCCTAGTACAGTTTGTGATCTATATCAGCTAATTATCAGGCTTCTTATAACCAACTAACATACTCCCTCCGTCCCACCTCACTTGACACTTATTTCCATTTTCGGCCGTCCCAGCTCACTTGACACTTCCCAAAATAGCCTACTTTTTATAATTTTATATTCACTCTACCCCACCACTCATTCTCTCTCTTCATTTTCCACCACACAATTTATTCAACCAACACTACTATTTACCCCACTCATTCTCTCTCTTCATTTTCTACCACACATTTTTTTTATTTTATTCTTTTTTTTTAGTTCCCGTGCCTACCTCAAGGGTGTCAAGTGAGGTGGGACGGAGGGAGTATGTGGTTGAAGTATAGGAGACAATTGGAGCTCTTCACACTATCTCACATGGGAAGCACATTTTTCACCCCTAAGAGCTCACAAGCTACAAAAGATAATACCTTTACAAGACACTTGTGTTAAGTTATGGAAAATAACATTCTCGTGTTACTATAAGTACAACATAATCGGCTACGCACAACTATGGTTTCAAAATCTCACAGAGAATCATTAACAATACAAGTTAATAAATGCTAAATCCAAATAAAACAGCCAGAATGCTCAAAAACACCAGGATCAGGCTGGAAATGTATTAAAAAAGTTCTACCTGCCAAAATCCCAGCTAGCACATCAAAAGTAAAGTTTTTTGAAACATCCAATGGTTCTTTACAAGAAGGTGAAGGCCAAAGATCAGGATATCCAGCCCCCTGCACAAAAAAAAAAAAAAAAACAGATCGGTTCGGTTGAAACTTGAAACTTTGTAATCCGAGGCTTAGTTTTAAATACTAATGCACCAAGAGATTATCCTGATTCTATGTAAGAACACAGACTTAAGAGCAGTTTCCTTGACTTGGTGTTTTTTTCTCCAATTACAGTTCATTTGCATTGATTGGTCAGCCCCTCCAAATGTTACTAACTTAATTGAAGAGTTCAATGCCTCCTTGTGATTTATGTGCCCTACTTCTTGAACAGTCAGTTGTAGGCATCAATGTTATGGAGTAGCAGGACACACAGAGACATCAAAGAATCTGTTTCCCGAACTTTCGATGTTAATGAAGATGAGGAAGATACTAAAAGAATACACAAGGTTAGATTGTGAACCGCAGTTAACTGATTCCTTCTTGTTTATTATTGACCAATGACAATACATCAAATTTAAATTAATGAAAGAAAGCATGAAACATGGCGGCAATATCAATTTTAGTAGTGAGCACATAATCATCTGCTAATGCGAGTAAACAACAGTGACTATGATCCCCGTGTATCCACACAAACTATCAAATAAAATGATTTAGCGATGTTGAATCAACTTCAGCTCATCTATGGTTTGTAAAACATACTAGTACTTTCTTACCCGTGCCAATGGCACGGTGACAGTATGAATTTGGTCGATCCTATAAAAGTGTATAACGTATTGTGCGATTGGGGGGATGGAGAGGTCGATAGCCTTAATGTATGGTTAAAGTTTTATATCATCACCCGAACATCAGTACTATCATTGAGATAATATTTAGCCTTACTTGATTTGAACTTAATAGCTAAATTGATTAACCTGGTGAAAGAATGTAATTTTTTTTGTTAAACTACAATCTTAATATTTGATTCAAGCTATGAAACATTTCAATTCGATTTGTTTCTTCTCTTCTAAAATTTCACTAAAGTGACTAATTATAATTATAATTTAAAATATTTTATATGTATATAAAAATCTTAGAACTTTGATTGACGCACAATTGAAATACAATTAATAATTTTTTAATCATGCATATTTTATGTGGCTAGACTTCGTTAAATTTTAAGCGAATTTGTTAACAGAGTGAAAACATTTTGAAAAATGAAAAAGTTCAGTGAGAACATTTTGAAAAAAAATTGTTCAGTAGAACATTTTGAAAAATGTTATAGATCAGTGATGAAAATATGATTTTTGCCAAAAACAAAAAAAAAATGAATAAAGGAAACCGCTCATTGTTAGCCCTTAGATTAGAGTTACTAAAAAATAATCCAACGATTGAAATTCAAAAGAAATAAAATCGTTTAATAATAGTCATTAGGCTTGCCTGATGAATATTACTAAGGTTGACCCAATAATGTTTGGTCCTCCATTTTATTACAAATTTAATATCAATCGAATAATACTAACCTAGAAACAATTGCCAACCACTCTCTAATTTTTGTGTGTCTTAATAACATCCACTCTCTAATCCCTTCTTTTCTATTAGCCAATTTTCCAGCAAGAAGCAAATCTCTCTCAAGCAACTCAAACCAATTACTCAATACTCTCAAAAAAAATCTCTCTACTGCTCTCAAATGGCTTTTAGAATCATTCACTCATATGCAGCCGCCACCAACATTGATGAAAACACTGAATCCGCAAGCTCACATGTTCCTAAGGGGGTTCATGTCTTGATGTCATTATCCAATGTAAATTTTTGACCGGGTTCTCTCATTAATCTTGAGAGCATTTAATTTGATCATATTTGATGTTTTATTATAATTTCATTGATAGAATGCCATTAGTTGATTTGTTATTTAGTCATGGAACATCTATCTGGACTAACCGTATATACCTACAAAATATCAAATACTTAAAGCAACAACTAACAAATCAAAGAACTCAAGAAACACAACATCAGTCACACACGTCAATCATTCAATAAATCAATATAATTCACCCACGAAAAAAAATCAGGATAAAGAAGGGAACACAAATTGAAAATTGAAGAAGAAATCAAGAGAGTTAGAGAAAACGTTTTACTGAACAATTGATGTTGTTAATGCAAGTCACAACTAAAAATATTAGATTGAAAAAATACCAAACACAAAAAGGTTCTGATTCAAAAGAAATTGAAAGCTTTGATATGCCAAGCTCCACGCCTAATTACAATTATGAGGCAATTCAACTTATTTTCGAATACAAAGAACCCAATAATAAATCTTAGGTTTCAAAAAACAAATAGATGTCACTACTCTCAAACCACACGCAGAAAGAGTTTAGTATTGGCCATGGAGCAACAACTCCAAATTAAAATATACTCTATCTGTCCCTCCAAAATAAATGTCCAAATTTACTGACTAAATTTGGACATTTATTTTGGGACAGAGGTAGTACAAAAAATTGCAATTAAAACTAATTTACTAAACTTATAAAAAATCATATTTTTAAAGTTTTGTTTCGTCTTAAACTACAATTTAAACTTAACCCCCCTACTTATCAGAAAGAGAATTCGTTAATGGAGTTGTCTCAAAACCAAACTCTATTTCCATAGTGCCACGTACCCTTTTTCCATCATACCCACCTGCAATATTTTATTTGTATTCCTTCTCTTCCTTTTCGAATCTTCTTCCGAAATCTTTCTTTCTTTCCCAAAAGGTTCTTCTCAGTTTTTTCTCCCATTACCTTTTTTCAATTAGTTAATTTTGATTTTATGCTATAACATAGAACAAAAATCCCTTTACACTTTTCTGTCAAAACCCCTTCCCCCTCCAAGTCACCCAACCCACTACCTTTTTTCTCATAACGCTCAACTTAACTCATTACCCTCTTTCATGTGACCTCCAAACCAAAAAGAGGTAATAAAATACTCCTACCTAACCCCCCCAAGGCCCACATACAAATGTATATTCTCGATCACCACTGCGTCAATGACCTTTTCCTGGAAAACTAATGTGTCATCCACAAATCTAAGTAAAATCCAATCAACTGAATCAGATTATACTCCAAGGCACTACATCTTCTTTCAAATTATCTCAGGCCTAGTTCAATATGAGACTGACTAAGCTACATATTGAAGTCTTTATTTTCAGATAGTACAACCGCCATCTTGAGCCACCACGTCAATACCGCCAAACTGACTTAATTAATCTAAAGAAAAAGCCCTTAAATTGAAAAGAAAGGGAGAAGTATCCAAAATTCAAAACATTAAACTCATTCAAATACAAAATAAGAGAAAATTTAAAATGGGTTAAATAAGCAAAATTACTTAAGCAGCGAGATAAGAGAATGGCAGAAACAGAAAGTAGACGGTTCAAATACAAAATAAGAGAAAATTTAAAATGGGGTAAATAAGCAAAATTACCTAAGCAGCGAGATAAATTCGAGAATGGCAGAAAGTAGACGGGAGCAACTGCACTAACGGAGAACCATACACCTGCTTCCGATGAATGAACCCTACACAGCCTTCAATGCCTTGGGTCGTAGCCTCCCCTCCATTTCCACTCCCTTTCACAGCCCTCAAGAATCAACAACAACAACAACAACAACAAAGCCTTAGTCCCAAAATAATTTGGGGTCGGCTAACATGAATCCTCATATGTTATCGTGAAAAAAAATAAAAAAATAAAAATAAAAATAATAAATAAATAAATAAAAAATAAAAAATAAAACAAAATAAAATAAAATAAAATAAATAAAAAATAAAAATAAAAAATCAACCTCCCACTTGGATTTTTGCCCTCCACTCCGGCCTCTTCAACACCATACTTTCATCCACTCCAAGTAAATTCATATCATTTTCAATTACTCTAATCCAAGTTTGTTTGGGTCTTCCCCTACCCCTGGCCATTTTATCATTTCTCCACTGTTCCGGCCTCCTAACCGGTGCATCACTCGGTCTCCTTCTCACATGTCCAAACCACCGTAGACGATTTTCCCTCATTTTATTCTCAATGGGCGCAACTCCTACTTTACCTCTGATCACCTCATTCCCCAATCGATCCTTTCTTGTATGACCGCACATCCATCAAAGCATACGCATCTCCGCCACATTCATCTTATGCACGTGACACTGTTTCACGGCCCAACATTCGGTGCCGTAAAGCAATGCCGGCATTGCCGTGCGGTAGAATTTTCCCTTTAATCTATTGGGCATGCCGCGATCACATAGAAACCCTGTAGCACTCTTCCACTTCAACCAACCTGCTTTAATCCTATGAGCCACATCTCCATCTAATTCTCCATCCTTTTGGATAATGGATCCAAGATAGCGAAAAAACTCAGAAGCTTGGATAATATTTCCATCAAATGTGACCGCCCCTGCCTCCCTACTTCCAACTCTGCTAAACTTACACTCAAAATATTCAGTCTTGCTTCTGCTTAATCAAAAACCTCGAGATTCCAAAGTGTGTCTCCACAACTCCAATTTACTTTCAACACCCTCTCTTGTCTCAAGAATCGGCCTGATATCATCTGCGAAGCAACATACACTTTGGTATATCATCTTGGGTGACCTCGTCAATTCGTCCATTATCAAAGCAAAAAGAAAGGGGCTAAGTGCGGAACCTTGATGCACTCCAATCTTTATAGGGAACTCTTCAGTCTTTCCAACACTAGTTTGTACACAAGTACTAACTCCATTATACATGTCCTTGATAATATCAATATATTTCTTTGAAATACCCTTCTTTGCTAATGCCCACCAAAGTACCTCTCTTGGCACTTTATCATACGCCTTCTCCAAATCAATGAAAACCATATGCAAATCTTTCTTTTGATCCCGATATTTCTCCATGGTTTGTCTCATAAGATATATTGCCTCCATAGTCGATCTTCCTGGCATAAACCCAAATTGGTTATCCGAAATATCCACAATTTTTCTCAGCTTTTGTGCAATTACTCTTTCCCAAAGTTTCATAGTATGGCTCATTAGTTTGATCCCCCGATAGTTGGCACAATCTTGGACATCACCTTTATTCTTATACAAAGGGATCAGAGTACTCTTCCGCCACTCCAATGGCATTGTGTTAACTCTCCATATCTTGTTAAATAGCGTTGTTAACCAATCTACTCCCTCTCCCGAAACATCTCCAAACCTCAATTGGTATACCATCCGGTCCAACGGCTTTCTTCAATCTCATCTTTTTCATTGCCATTTCCACTTCACTCTTTCGAATTCTCCGCATAAAATCTCGATTAACCATACTCGAAGAGATATTTAAATCTCCAACATCCTGCTCTTGACCGCCATTGAACAAGTTATCAAAGTACGAACTCCATCTATCTTTTATCTCTTTATCCCCGACTAAAACTCTTTGGTCTACATCCTTCACACATTTAACCGTCCCAATATCTCGTGTCCTCTTATCCCTCATACGAGCGAGTCTGTAGATGTCCTTTTCCCCTTCTTTTGTATCCAACTTATCATAAAGTTTCTGATTCACCTTTGCTCTTGCGTCTCTTACTGCTTTCTTAGCATCTCTTCTAGCTTTCTTATACTTCTCATAGTTATCGTCGCTCTTACATTTCCCCAATAATTTATAGCATTCTCGCTTGCCCTTTATTGCTTGTTTTACTTCCTCATTCCACCATGATGTGTCCTTACTTGGTGGCCCATTTCCTCTAGATTCTCCAAGGACTTCTTTCGCCACCTCCTTTATGGTATGTACCATCTTAGTCCAAGTCGAATCTATATCCATATCCTCCATATTATCCGCCCAAATACCGGTATCGACCATCTTAGCTACAAATTTCGGTTGATTTTCCTCTTGAAGTCTCCACCACTTGATTCTAGGGTCTACCTGTGATTTTCTCTTCCTCGAAATTCTCTTACTTCGAAAATGAAGTACCACCAGTCTATGTTGAGTTGCTGTGCTCTCACCCGGAACAACCTTGCAATCTGTATAACTCTTTCTACAAGTATTTCTTACTAAGAAGAAGTCAATCTGACTCGCATTACCTCCACTCCTATAGGACACCAAGTGAGATTCTCTCTTCTTGAACCAAGTGTTCATTATACTCAAGTCATATGCCAACGCAAAGTCCAGGATACTATTTCCTGCTTCATTCCTCTCTCCAAAACCAAAACCTCCATGTATGCTCTCAAAGCCATGTCGACTAGACCCCACATGTCCGTTCAGATCACCACTAATCACTAATTTCTCACCACTAGGTACTCGTTGCACTACCTCTTCCAAATCTTCCCAGAACACTTGTTTAATAGATGCATCCAACCCTACTTGTGGTGCATAGGCGGAAATAATAGTTATAACAGCCCTCAAGAATCATTGGAGGAAATTTCATCCTTCTTCTTCTTCTTCTTTCTTACGGGGAGGAGAATAAAAGAAAAAGAGAACGCATGGTTGCTTGTTGGATGCGATGGGAAGACATCTTCGTTAGAGGAGAGGGTTTTTGGAAATCGTCAATCTAGATGAACAGGACCTAGGTTGTGGAGGAGAGGCCGAGTGGGGCAGTTCAAACAAAGTGGGGAAGGAGGAGGAATATAGGCCGTCTGATCAATTTTCCAACTTTGAATCTCAGCCACCACTTATGTGGTAGCTAAGAGGCAGTTTTCTTGCCTTGTATTGTATAATAGATTCCTCTTTGACAATATATGTTTATTGTAACTAAAGCCTTACTGATAACTTTTTTAAAGCAGACATAATCCCTGTGGACTTTCATATTCAACGGCATATACTGAGAAAGAGTGAAAATAGAAACGAAGCCCCAAAACTTTTGATCCAAATCCCTGAGAACTATAAACTTTTTTCAATCAAGTTAAATGCCAATATCCAGTTGGTAACTTGTAGTTTTTGTTTGATAATCAAAATAAATCAATGTTTTTCATTAAGCTGTTGTGGTACATGTCACGTTTCAATAAACTTCTGTTCATAAGTAGATTGCTTGACATGCATCGTGTGCATCATTTCCATAAATTTGTATGCAAGAGCATTCAGAACCTTTATGAGAAAGAATTAAAACATAAAACTGAATATTAAAATTTAAAAGAGAGAAGAGTAGAATATAGATTTGGGCTGTGTAAAAGTTCTTTACCATGATTCTGCATGACCAGGAACATCTATTTCTGCCATAACATTAATACCTGTCATAAATGATCAAACATCATTGACAAAATGAACCACAATTAATCAAAACTTGAACTCACATCACGTATAACTTACAATCATACTTGAAAAGAGACAGTTATTTTAAGATATGTGAGCAAAACTATTGAAAGTATGGTGTTGAAGAGGCCGGAGTGGAGGGCAAAAATCCATGTGGGGGGTTGATTTTTATTTTTTATTTTTTTATTTTTTTATTTTTTATTTTTTATTTTTATTTTTTATTTATTTTTTATTTTTTTTTATTTTTTTTATTTTATTTTTTATTTTTTTATTTTTTTTATTTTATTTTATTTTTTTTTATTTTATTTTTATTTTTTTATTTTTTTATTTTTATTTTTTTAATTTTTTTTTAATTTAATTTTTTTATTTATTTTTTTTTCACGATAACATATGAGGATTCATGTTAGCCGACCCCAAATTATTTTGGGACTAAGGCTTTGTTGTTGTTGTTGTATGTGAGCAAAACTATTGTGAGTCTAAAATAGAATGGGTGCCACAAACCTAATAGAGTGCCAACTTATGCACTGATAGCCTATCTTACCCGGACTCGGCAAAAAGGATAGGAGCAGGTACATATTCCAAGGATCGCGTTTGGTATGTTTCTGATTCAAAGATACACGGATACGGCCAAAGGGTCCAAAATTCGAGCAATGGTACGAGGATCTCCATCTAAAACTTATATTTGTAATATATACTTGTTACAGCTTTATACACAATAGGCCAATAAATAAATAAGAGTTTTAAAATGAGGGCTCAAGTGTAATGAACGTATTCCATAGAAAAAAAATAGGAATATTAGAACACATGTGGTGAAAATGTGTGCCTAAGCAAATTTTGGAGGGTCCAGGTAACAAAGCTGACAACACAAGGGAAAAGAAAAGGGGAAGAGACCTGAATCCAAAACCTTCCCAAACTAAAGCTCTCATACCATGCTAATTGTTAAGTAACCAAATCATCTAAATACTTATTTTGTTAGGGGAGGCCTAACAATATATTCAAGCCTTAACGACGCATGCTTGGATATGTCTCTTCATGTCATGAGAATAGAATTAAAAGGGAGACAGCCAGAAAAGTGGTTTGCATAAGAAAACATGAAAATTAAGACGATCTATTCTACTGAAGTCTCACGAATACTGAAAATGACATGAAAGAACAAGGCTTCAATTTTACTCTCATAAGTGAGAAAAACACATACGTCATATTTGAGTTATGCAAAAGCACCCAATGTTTCAACTTTCAAGCATAATTTACATTACTTAAAAAATGCATGTAACTTGAGAATGTCCAACATCTATTTATGGAAATTTGTTTTTTGACAGTGGCCTAGCGCCTAGCGGCAATGAAACGTGTGAAAATGATAAATGTAAATACATGTTGTTCATGTCAAGTACTAACTCAGCATGTGCCCTTGGTGCATATGTGCTTTGCTATGTGTGTGGGTGCGGAATGTGTGTAATCAGCTTAAAATATCAATTGGTTTACTGAAGAAACCAAGTCTAAACAAAACACAATAATATACCTCGTGCTTTGGCAAAGCTTCAATTGGTACCAATTCCACGAGACATGAAACAGAAAGAGCATTGTCAGTAACAAATTTTGAAATGAGAATACAGGAAATAAAAATTAACACGAAAAAAAAGAGAAGAAGATGAAGTATGAGTTAAATCCAATGTTCAAGAGCAATAGAGAAGCCATAAATCATTTTCCAAGAAGCTTTGTGCTTATACCAATTAAGTTAAATCAATATACCATGAGTACACTATGGAATGTTACTGAAGGGGGATAACTGGATGATGTTGAGAATCTTGAGACAACTAGTAGTACCACAACCCAGATAGCACGGTTTAACCCCCACAGCAGCACTATCCTAACTAATTTTTCATGCTAGGAACTCAATGGACAACCTAATTAAGGGCATGCTAAAACATAAACAATCTGAAGACCTTTTTCATGCAAAAACACCTTTTTTAATTATTATTAACCACCATAAGTACTCACCATAGTCCTATCAAAGCTAGAAGGAAAACAATGAAGGAGACAAGCTTTCGGAAACAAAACATTGTGGGGGATAAAGTGAGAGAATAAATATTTAACACTCCTCCGTCCCATAATAACTGTCGCACTTTCCTTTTTGGTACATCCCAATATAAATGTCGCGTTTCTAAATATGGAAACTGTCTTGGTGCAATTTCACCATTGTACAAGCAATGCACAAACAATTAAAGCACATTCCTTAAAAAGTTGACAATTCAAATGTGACATTTATTATGGGATGGAGGGAGTACACTATTTGCATTTTGAAAGACGACTTTTTGCTCATCGAAATCCTAGTTCACTTGAAAGCACCATTCAACAGCACACACTCTCCATATTAGCATACAACCAAATGTTTGAAGCTTCATGACGTCAAGTTGTTGGTTAGTTCCGCTACGTGAATTAAAATGTATATACACTCCATCACAAATAGATTATGATGATCTCCTCAAAGCAAACTGAATCCTTGTTGATTGATTCACTAAAATTAATGCAGATTGAAGCACAACGAGGTCATTTAGCAAAGATACTTTATGTATGTTAGCCATGCAGTAAGCCATTTCAAATTCTACAAAATTCCAGAAGTGGTTGGCTGTTCTTCTGGAGTTATAAGTTTGTATACACTGAATCAATCAGAAAGAGGTCATGTTTATTTCACAACACTCAAAACAAGTACTTGTATAGAAACTAAAATAGCATTATAAAAAACATTTGAAGCTCACACAATTACTTTAGTTAATAAGATATGGGGATCTTACTTTACTATTTCATGAGCATCCTCAACAGTATAGCGTTCCCACTTTGTATACGCGCCTTTCCACAAATATGGATATGTAGTCACTTCAAGAGGAAATGACTCCTCATCTATGATGTGCCAGTGAAAGACATTCTAGTGAATTCAATTTTTAGTATCAGAAGTACATGCAATTCCAGTAGATAAAGAGAGGAAAAGGTAATCAGAATAACACATTTCATCATTGAAATACAAGCATGATGATAAATCGAAGGATCATACTTACAAGTTTAGCATATGACATTGATTCAATTATTTGTTTGATTACTTCAACCGGATAATAGTGTCTTGAAGTATCTGCAGGATAAAGTAAATATCACAGAAGTTCATGAACAGTCCAGCTCTATGATACGGAGTACAAAATTTCAGCAAGTTAACGCTTCTATTTATGGGGGTGACCCATATCCAATAATTCAAATTAATCGCTGCTTACCAAGCAGAAGCCCACGATATGCAAATCTTGGCTTGTCTCTTATGTACCATGGAGCCTTGTCTATTTGTACGGTCTTAGTTCCATAATCAAAATGACATAATTGGCTGAATGTCTACAAAATGATCAAAGGCCAAAAATATATTTAGTGGAGGGACTGGGATTAAATAATTCACTCATTCATAATAACATAAAAAAAAAAAGTATTGCCACATTTAACAAAAATCACTATACGCTTTAAGTTTTGCAAACAATAGGAAAGTGAAAAGTCCATAACAATGTACTACAAAAAAGTTTAAAGCAATAGGAAAGTAAAGAATGATCATAATATACTGACTAAAATAGATACTCCTGATATAAACACACAAGAGAAACTCCATCTATGTCAATCTTGACTTCAATCTCAAGCCTGGATAAGGATTGTGTTAGGTGACCTTGTAGCTAGCGTAAAACTTTTGTCCAGTCACTATGAGCCTGAACTAAGAGTATGCCTTTACAGTCTGCTAGGCATTGCTGCTATGGAGAGTAATTCCCTTTGACTAGTTGGTACCATAGTTATTAAAGGCCCAAGGCGCACTAAGGCGCAAAAGGTGTGCCCGGAGCCTAGGCGCAAGGCGCAAGGCGGGCGCACGCCCGAGTGACGACGCAAAAATGCCTTAAAATACTAAAAATATAGTATACATACAACATCAAGATGAGCAATAAATCAAATGCAAGTAGTAAATCAAACATACGTTATAAGTCATAAAAGAAACAAGCATAAACATACGTTATATGTCATAAATGTATGTATACTATACTAAAAATATAGTATACATACAACATCAAGTGATCAGGGAGATCGCCGGAGTTCTTCCCAGGTCGCCGGAGGTCGTCGCTGTTAGTTTGAAGGAGTTCCTAGTGATCGCTACTCTTATACAGAGTTATGACACGTATACGTGAGAGAGTCGTGGCAGAGAAGAGTATTAGTCGCGTATTAGGTTTAATTACGATTTAATTGTTGGTCAATTATTGTGCCCGGAGCCTAGGCGCACACCATCAAGGCTCGCGCTTCAGCCCTAGGCGCGCCTAATCCCTCGCCTATGAAACAGTGCCTCGCCTAGCACAATCCCGGCTCCAAAGCTGAGCCTCTCTGCACCCGGAGCCTAGGCGCGCGCCTAGGCGTGCTTTTAATAACTATGGTTGGTACTAATCAGACAGCTAAGTGCATCCCAAATCCCAAGTGGATGCAGCCCCTCATGCCTACCTGCCACTCTGTGCTCGCCTTTTGCTTCCGTTTGAAGGAAGATAGGTACGCTCTAGCTTGCAGAAAAAACTTTAAAAGTTCAAGTAGTAGAAGCCCTGATCCTAACAATTGGTATAAGAGCTAGTCCACATTTCAAGTCTTCCCAAGAAGCTGCTATGGAGAGCGCTCTTAAAGGGAGACAGTTATGTCTCTATTAGAAGCTTGAGCTTTTGATTCAAACGGAAGCACTGATCCTAAATAAAACGAGTTTCACAACGAGAGCCAGAAGAAATGAGAAAAAACAGCTGTCTTAGCGATATTTATCAACTTGCACGGATCATTATAAATCATTAGGATATATTACTAGATTACCGAAACAGTAGATCCGACCAATATGTTTATCACCAAAACTATGGTATTCTTTACATTAAGGACAATGGAGATCCTCAAATACAGAATTGGCAACCAAGGAATGAACGGCCCTGAACAGGGGTTAATTCATTCAGAATGACAGCGCCTGAACTCTCAAACTAGATATATCATTCTTGATAACCTAATATGTTTATAAGTTCACCAAGCAACTACCTCAATCCATATACTACGTAGAGAGAACCCCACATGTCAGCTAGTGCCATATGCCGTACATCCTGGCAAATTCAATCTCCAGTCCTACAAAGGTTTCAAGTTGGCATGATGATATCAATTCTGTGTACTGCATTTCATATGCTTTTACAGGATTACATATTTCTAAGAAAGGGACTTTTCCATAATAAATTCCTATCAGATATTTTACAACCTTCCTTTCAATATCTGCACTATAGCAAGGCCATCCAAATAATCATAATCAAAGTAGAACTTTTTCTAAAGCTCAAAGTTCAGATGTCAACCATAGTTGTTATTAGTGTGTCGCCTGAATAATAACTAGGGACATGTAGTTCGAGGTCTAAGAGAAGCAAGAACTGTGGCGTCAACTAGAACAGAGTTCAGAATAGTCCTCTTATAATCCAACATTTCTAGTTGTAGGTACTTGGTTCCCATAAGTATTAAGGATGTGGGTCTAATGAGGCGTTACACTTGAACCACCAAGGATCAATGGAGAAGAGTGAGAATGATGATCTAACAAACTTGGGAGAGGACAAAGCCTAAGGAATGAACTTGAGATAATGTTACTGTAGCTAGCCATAAATGGCTGAAACCATCTATTTATAAGTAACGGCTGAGTGTCCGTACTGCACCTGAGTGATCACGTGAGTCCGTACCGCACGGTGGCCTTATTAGATTGGTTAATCTTTTACGACATATGGCCTTGCACCACGTGTCCTTGTTCTAGTTCATTCCATGACTTCTCCCTTTTAGCTTAATTAGGCCACGTGTCCAACTGCGGTTGGGCCACATGGCAATTTCATCACTCAATCCTCCAATCCACTACTCCTGATGATTCCCGAATATAATGTGATCATCCCACAGAACATGTCCAATTCTGAGGGAGTGGTGTAATTATTCCTTTTGACTGACTATACAAGTGTATATATCACAATATAAGAGACAAGTCTTATACTGAGTCACACATACCGCAATAATTATCCTATGGTTTTTAACTGAGTCCAACGGTCATCTATACACGTGAGGGACACGAGTTGTAATAGGTATCCCACACTGGTGAAGGTCACCAACATTGAAACTGGAGTCTGAACTCAAGCATCTTGAGAAAAATCTTAACTAAACTCCTTCCAAATATGGGCTTAATATCAAGCAAGGTTGATTCTGGTGTAACACACTAACCTCAGTAGCAAGTGGGATTGATGTTTGCTTTTATTTAGTACCTTTTTACAGTTTTTTGTTGCTAAATATAAGTGTATATGTCTTTGTACACGATTCTTATAATATGTATTTACACCTCACTGAAACTTAATGGAATTAGAGATTCTCACAATGGGTTTGGTTATTTTTTACTCCTATTCAGGTCGTTCCATGTTCACGCTGCTACATCCTGGTTTCTGGCTCTTTATAAAATTAAATTAGCAATGTAAGACAATCACAGGATACCAAAAAAGTTTAAACATAAAAGGCGACCCCAAGTAATTGATACAAAGGCTGCATCATACCTCTAATCCACGTAATGCACCATAAATTGTATTTGCCTGCATTGTACAGAACAACAAATCTGAGTATAATATGATGATTTGATCAACATAAATATTGGCATCTTACTTATCAGCTCATATCAAACATAAATCTAAAACATCTAAGAATCCAAATACAATGACGGATACATGAAAAAATGAAGATGGGGGAGGCTCTCTTGTGCTTGGAAAGAAAATATAATAAGAACTTACAAGTTACAAGCAGTTCTAGATGAAAGATAATAACGAAAGAAACCAGGAGGTAAACTTTACAAACCTAAAGATAAGATAATACCTAAAATACTCAATTTATACAATTTCCATTATGCAGGCCTACCTAAAATGTTAACCATAGAGGGGAGAGAAACAAACAATAAAAAATACATTTAAATAATAATAATAGTGAGAAGAAAAAAAGAAGGAACAGCTAGAGATACAGCAGCAAAGATAATGGTAATGATTAAAGAAAAGTAATTTGTGGTTCGAACATAAAACCAAAAAGAATGCATCAATGCTACTAGGTGGACTTGAGGAGATTTAGGAAAGAGTGAGGGAGAGGTCAAAAAATGGTGCATTAGAGTTCTAATTTTCAACTAGAAAGCCTTCATGTCAGTTTCAAGAATCATGCTTCTTCCAATACTTTTTATGGTAAATTATTTTTCTAGAGCAATATTCCATATTTTCCCGGGCATTGCCACAGCATTGTACATTTTGCTGAAACGTTTTACGAAGATCTTGCAAAATGGTATATGAATCTTATTCATCTAAAGAGAAAGATCCCCTACTAGAGGCAAAAATCCTAGGACTTACCATATTTTCCCGGGCAACGCCTACTTTTATAATATTATTACTTAATTCCCGTTCCTAATAGTAAGTGGGTAAGGTATTATGGGACAGAGGAAGTATTTCATAACTACATGTTGCTTAGTCTTTCCCTTCCTCAGAACAACAAAACAATAACCACCTACTAAGTACTCCTTCCGTCGCAAAATGAATGTCCAAAAAATGTCCAAATTTATTCTCTATCAAGAGCAAAATTGAAGATTTTTGAGGGAGTACTTTTATTCAAACTATACTAATCTGTTAGCCATCAAACTGCATTTTGTCTTTGATTTAATCCTGACAGCAACCCTATTGACCACAAACAAATGTCAACAATTGCTAAGTTGTGATAGCATGGTAAAATAATAACAGCACCAGTAATGCGTAATAGACCTTAAATGACAACCACCAAGTACCAACCAAACCTAGAGAAGGACCATCATCACATTGTTTGATTCCATCTACCCAACTTTATAATGGAAGTGCGTAGGTACGAAGTGACACAAAAAAATGAACATACCAGAATAGTGACCCCGTTAATAATGGAAGCAAATTTCTCCCTCGAAACCACCAAATCATAGCTCTCATCCGTTCCCAGCTGAAGCTGTAATAAAACAAATAACCAAAAACATCAAAATGTGACAAAGAAAAACCAAACAGTACCTAACTAATCACAATTCAAACAAGGACCTCTTCATCATAGGAAGAGACGACAATACGCAAACTATTAAGGTCAAAAACAGGAACACCGGCACCGGAAAAGGAAGCAGCCCGAGCGTGCTTGAAAATGATCGACTTGTATCTCTCAAACGCATCTCTGACGATCGGAGAGTCTCCGTCTTCCCCAACGGAGAGAAGGAGCTTGAAATCGGGGTCAACGGAGAGCGTGTCGTAGCCGGAGGTGAAATTCGACGGTAGAGGCCAGAGGTATGTGAGGGAATCGTCGATTGTGGAGCTTGAATTGTGGCGAAGAAATCGAGAATTAACTTGAAAGAAGATCAATGTGTAGAGTAATAAGATAATTGTGAGGAAATTGATCGCCATTTTCGGGGGAGGGAGAGAGAGTGTGTGTGAGTCAGTGTGTGTTGATGAGGTTTGAACGACGGAAAGAGACAAAATACTCACAAAGAGCGGGTTTTTTAACCGTATGTTTTGTTTTATTAGACCATCCTAAGTGATAAGTGATGATTACATTATCATCCGTAATCAATAATCATAATTTCATTTTATTTTATAAATAATAATGGTAACAAAAATCATTAATTTCTTTCTCATACTTTTTACTAAATTCACTATATTTTCTCTTTTTATTCATTTTTATTTTAATTATTAATATTATTCATATTATTTTAATATTATTAATTACTCCTTCCGTCCCACCTCACTTGACACCCTTGAGGTGGGCACGACAACTAATGAAAAATAATAAAATTAAAAAAAATGTGTGATAAAAAATAAAGAGAGAGAATGAGTGGGGTAACTAGTAGTGTTGGTTGAATAAATTGAGTGGTGGAAAATGAAGAGAGAGAATAAGTGGTGGGGTAGAGTGAATATAAAATTATAAAAAGGTAGGCTATTTTGGGAAGTGTCAAGTGAGGTGGGACGGCCCAAAATGAAAATAAGTGTCAAGTGAGGTAGGACGGAAGAAGTATATATAATAAAATAATTTATATATTTTAATTATTAATTAAATAATTTTATTAATATTGATATTATTTAATAATTTATTTTGATGACTTTTGGTCATCTAGATCCAACCTGGCATGCGAGTACACACACCATCACCCATTTTATTTTGATAATCTTTGTTCATCTGGCAGCCCAAAAAACTTTCCTGATCATACAGGCCCACTCCTTCGTCATCATTGTAGAGTGTCAACTTCTGTCACCATTATAGGTGCTCTTAATAGTTTTATTTTCTACTATCCCTAAATTCATATCCCTCCCCTAAAAGTTTCACCTTTTGTCAAAATGGTGAAACTTGTATACTCTCTCCGTTCCATTGAAAATTTTACCTTTTGTCAAAATGGGTGTCCCGTTAAAAGCTCCACATTTTCTAAAATGGCAAATAATTTTTACTATTTCACCCACTAATTCTCTCTTCTACTTTACTTTTACACTCACAACACCAATCAACTTTACTATTCCCTCCACTCATTCTCTCTCCTATTTTACTTTTATACTCAAAACACTTTCTCCACTAACCATTTTTTTTAATTTGCGCGTCATGCTCAAAATGGTGTACCTATAAACGGGACGGAGGGAGTATATTTTTTCACTTTGTAATCATATACTATATAAATGTGCTTAATTATTGTTGTTTTAAATATTCTGTTTTCGTGGCAAAAAAAGTTGGATGATTTTTTGATAATTAGCTACACCCGTCCGTGAAATAAGGGGAGTTCGGCCACACCCGGCTGAAAAACAAAAAAAATGGCCACAATCGGCCGAAAAACAAAAAAAAAAAGTTCAATCACACCCAACCGAACCATTAATAAAATTCGGCAGCTACTGGTCGATGATTTTTGGGAATGGTTCGGCCAGTACCGGCCGAACTTTTGTATTTAGAAAAAAAATTGTTTTGTTCTAACATTTTGGTACATAACATTGTTTTAACATGGATTTTACAAAAAAAAAAAAACCAAAAACTACCCTTATTGTGAGTTTCGGCAGGTACTGGCTGAACAGTTTCAAGATTTTTGGATGAAAATAATTGTGAAAAACATAATATAAACATAATCGGATATGGATAATTGTTCAAGAAATATTTCAAAAATATTCTAAAAATATTCTAAAAGTTCGGCCATGAGTGGATGAAATATTCAAGAAAATTTGGCCGGGTGTGAATGACATTTTGAGAATTTTCAGTCACTAATGGCCGAAACACCCAAAGTCTAGATTTGAACAAATTAAACCCTAAGAATGCTCAAATTGAAACTATAACAACAAATATTTAATGAAACAAAATTCCAAAAATCTGATTTCTCTCTTTCTCTCTCTCTAGTCAGTCAAAAAGTGTTGATGGGTGTGGGTGAGAGTTAATGGGTGTGAATGGCTGGGTGAGAGTTAATGGGTAAATGGGTTAAGAGGTATAAAGGGAAAGGGAGGGTTTGTTTTAATTTTTTTGGGAGTGGATTTAATAATACGGGTTTACTCAACAATTTTATGTGCCTATATAACAATTCTCTTTGTTAGGGAATTGAACGGAATAAAAGTGACGGGTTAGACCCAGCGGGTAAGCCCAGTAATTCAAGTATTATTGCCACTACAATCTTAGTGGGTCGGCCCAAATATTACCAGGCCCAAGGCCCAGCGTCAGTGATCAGTCGACCTAGCTCATTGTCCGACCTAAACGGTCCCGACCTAGCTTCGTCCGACAGGCGATCCATCTCTTATACGGATATTACCCAGCTACGTCATTCAGTCAGGTCGACCTAGATCCCTGCAGGCGACCTCGACCTACCAAGCGTACGTCGACCTACAGAGTATTACTACGACTACAATTCTTTTCATAACAGACTCCCTACAAATCAGGAGTTATATATGGACACAATCTCTTATACGAATCTGATCCATGATTCTAGGGATTTCATACAATCCTACTACAATTATACCTCTTATTAAGGCCTATAAATACTTCACATCTTCAACGGTTTAGAGGTAATTGCTATTTGTTATTCTGAATACATTGTTCTTTATAACTTATAAGCTCTCGTAACAACATACTTACTCTCACGCCCGAGGGTCTTCGCCGGAGACCATTCCGGCTAGTCGTGGGTTCTGTTTTCAGGTCAAAAGCTAGGAGATATATCTTACTGATTGGACGGAGATTGATAACGGCACGATTCTTGCAGCATCAGTTTGGTTCCATTGTCGGGAATCGTGAGCTTTTTTACCTCGAATTCTAAACAGAGAGTAATATGGCTCATGACGGACAGACCGCATCATCTTGCAGTGATCCAACGCTCAGTAGGACGGTAAGAAACATTGAGGCAGGTACCGGAAACAGGACTACTAACCTTCCTGCTCCTCCACTGGGCAATCCACCTAGGAGGGCTACTCATTCCAACAGTGTGGCTGACGGCAGGGGTTTGCCAGATAGCAGAAGGGAGAAGAGGCCTATGGTTGCCAGAAGCACAGCCACCTCCAAAACGCCTGCTGGTAGGTCGAACTGTTGCAGGCGACAATCCAGGTCCCTCAACCAATCACCCCAGTAGGAAGGAGATGTTGTTGGAGCAGGCTAGAATCTTGCAGGAACTACTCAACATGCCAGAATCTCCAGATCGGGATGATAGGACATCGCATAGAGCAGCTCCCTCCCAAGTCTCTCACATGCAACCTAATGGAAGTGCTAGGAAGAATGGGAGTGCTAGGAAGAATGGGAGCGCTAGGCAGAATGGCGAGCAACTGATGATCGAGCAACCCATATATACCAACATACTTGTTCCAGTTGACGACCTGAGAAATCATCTCAACCAGAATAGGGAGCAGGAGGCGGAATCCAATTTGAGGCGACAAGGGGAAGTTGAGAGGAATATGCGTAGGTCGCCTGCCAGAACCGAGAGATCTTATTCCCATCGAGAAAGAAATGGGCGCAGGTCGCCTGTCATAGCGGAGAGGTCGCAATCTCATTGAGATAGAAATGGACGAAGGTCAGCTAGGTCGCCGATCAGATCAGTTAGGTCGCCCGTTAGGTCAGTCAGGACACACTCCCACAGGAACAGACGAGGTAGAGAGGTGACTCCCTATATAAGTGAAAGGCATAGGGCCTACTCAAGAAGGGAACCTCACCAGGAGGAGAGGCAGAGATCTAATAATGTATCCCTTCAAAGGGACGACAACCCAGATGCTAGGGAACTGTTGAATTTAAAAAATAGATTAGAAAAGATGGAGGCTGCCAGAATGGAGGACGACGGAAAGGGCGAACAAAATTACCATACTCTTCGACCCTTATCCAAAGAGTTGCTCGAGCTACGACCTCCAATGGGTTTCAAGCTACCATCGCTCGATAAATATTCAGGTGCGACCAACACCCTGAACCATATGCAGCACTTTGAGGCCACCATGTGTTTGGTCTCTTCCGAGGATGATGTGTTGTGCAAGGCACTAACCAGCACCTTCACAGGTGCAGCACTGACTTGGTTCCGTGGATTGATGTCAGGCTATATTACCTCTTGAGAGTCCATGAGGAAGAAATTTCTAGATCGCTTCTCGACAGTTGGAGCTAGAAAAATGACGGTCACTGACTTGAACAACCTGACGCAAGGCAAGACTGAAAGCTCCATGAGCTACTTCACCAAGTTCAAGGAGATGGTCGACCAAATTGATGAGGACCTAACAGATAGGGAGGTAATCAACTGTTTCAGGAATGGGATATCCACTCCTAATCTAGACTACGAGCTGCAGACCAGGAGAGTAAATACCAGGCAGGAGCTGTTTGAAAGGGCCTACGATGTGTCAATAGATGAGGAGAGGAAAGAAAAGAAGACAGAAAAGGGTTCCAAGTCGGAGGCTGGAGAGTCTAACAAAGGGGACCAATCAAAGAATGGTAGCAACAACAAGAACGGGAAAAATAGAACAAGGGCGACTGAGAGAGTGCCCGGGAATTTCACCCTGAAATTACCCGAGATTTCGCGCGAACGCGAAACGCGGTTGTCTTTCGCGGAGGGTTGGTGTCTGAGACCTCGCTTCATGGGAAGGAAATGAGGAGTCGCCAGGCGGTTTTTGTATTTTGAGCCCAAACGTTGAGAAACGGCTATTGTGAAAATGGTGTCATTTTTATTGGTAGCAAAAACTTAGGAAAAGGCTTTGAAAATAGGGAATCATTTTTATTGGTAGCAAAAACGAGTAAAAAGCTTTTTGAGTACCAGAGATTGTTAGGTTCGGAGGTCACGTTACGTTTCGGGAAGAGTATTACGAGATCACCCGAAATGCCTCGTATGACGAGTCCTTCTACCTTTCTCGAAATCGTGTGTGTGTGTGCATGTTTTGAAATGGGGGCTTGAATGACATGCTTAATCTTGGTTTGAATGTCAAACGTTGATTAGGTGACTTTGTTTGAAAAGACGAGCGTTTGAATGACAAACGTCGGTTTTGAGTTTGAAATGAGCGTTTGAGTAGCAAACGTCGATTTTGAGTTTGAAATGAGCATTTGCGTGGCAAACGTCGATTTTGAGTTTTTTGAAAAGGAGTTCGAAGGTCGAACTCCGGTTTTTGAACCGGGCTAGTCATTGTTAACGATTTTTACGGGAAAAAGCGTATTAAATGATTTTGAATGTCAAAAGTCGGCTTTTAGTTTGAAGATGAGCGTTTGGATGCCAAACGTCATTTCACGCGTTTTTGAAAGAGAGTTCGAAGGTCGAACTCCGATTTTGAACCGGGCATTACATTGTTAACGATTTTTACGGGAAAAAGCGTATTAAATGATTTGCGATCAACGAATTGGGTTGCGACTCGGACTTTGAAAAGTAAATACTATCACGATCCAAACGGGTCGGACTTTTAAATGACAGTATTTAAATGCGGTATCGACGGAATCGAACTATCCGGAATCGTAAATGACGATCGACGAGCCAAACGACTCGGAATTGTAAATGACGATCGACGAGCCAAAACGGCTCGAATTGGTAAAGTTGCATGAAATGTAAAGGACGTTCGACGGATCAAACGGTCCGGAATTGTAAATGACAGAAAAGTAAATGACGATCGACAGATCGATCGATCCAGAGTTGTAAATGACAAAAAAGTAAACGGAACGGGGTCGGAACGCCGTTTTAACCCGTGATTACTTCTCTTACGGGAAGAGAAGAGGATCGAGGGGCTAAAACGTATCGGATCCCGTTAGACGGAGGCGTCTACATTTCAATAACGTTGTTCGAAACGGTTGTAGCGACTGGCGCGTAAACCGAGACGAAACGAGAGATTTAGAGAGAGAGAGTTATACCTATGGCTAGGGTCGACTCCTTTGGCTCGAGGGGTGTATACGGGATACGGAAAGTAGTTTGGAACGGTGTTTCGGAGTGGAGGAGGGCGCATTTGATCGGAATACGGAGTTTTCACGTAAAACGAGGTAAAATCGGGCTCGGGAAGGGGGAGAACCAGTTTAGGCCGTGAGTTTCTTGGTGAAAGGGGTGAAAATTTTGTTGTTACAAATGGCTTTGACAGCCTCTCTATTTATAGGTGAAATTTCAGTAGGAGTTCAGCCGGACTTAGACTGAAATCCAGGGGGTTTTGTGGTACTTTGGAAATTTGAGGGACTTGCTGGCAATTTCTGAAGTCTGCAAAGGAAGTCCGGTCGGACTGAGACTGTATACCAGGGGTATTTTAGTCTTTTGGGCTTGATTTTTGATTGAAAGGTGACTAGAGGGAGGTGGCATGCTTGCCACGCGTCCCGTGAGTCACCAGCCATGTGGGAGTTCATTTTCGGGTCCCGGTTTTGTCCGTTTTTTAAAATAACAGTCCGGAAAATGTCCGAAACGCCCCCAGAAAGTGTCGAAAAGTGTGTTTTTCAGGAAAAGCCGTACTTTTACGTGCGATGACGTGTGTTAAGTACGTTTCGATGTCGGGATGCACGGGGTAGTCCCGGGACGTCTCGTTGGCATGGCAACGGGGAGTTAACGAGTTCCGATTAACCTGGAGCGGGCCAGTTAACGGATTTCGGTTAACTTTCTGACGGATTTTGACGATCCGGATTTGGGTACTTACACACCCCGTTGATCGTTAGTCGAACAGAAATCATGAATACCGTCGACCTAGGCCCACCTGCCTTGATGAACCCTGGAAATAAGTTCAGAAGGGACAACGGCAAGTATTGTGATTACAACAAGGATACGGGTCATACTACAGAGGAGTGCTTTAGTTTGAAGCGTATCATTCAGAAGTGGGTCGATAGTGGAAAGTTGGATAGGTATATGAAGGGAGCTTGACCTAGCGGAGGCGAGCGAACTGCAGAGGGTGTAGTTCAACTAAGGCAACCTCGGTTAGATTTGGGAGTTATCACCGAGCAAGCAAGAAACACAACCTTGAAGCACAAGAATTTTCAGCTCTCCAAAGCTCCACACGTGCCACCTAGAAGCTACATCAGAGATAAAGTCACCAGTTTTTATCCGGACGAGCTAGCTACCAACATGGCTGCAAGGGAGCAGGTTCTAGTAATTCCGGGTTTGATAGACGGTTGTACAACGAGCAGGATTCTGGTTGACACGGGGGCCTGCAAGGATATCCTCTTCTATAGAACTTTCAAGGAGATGGGATTGACGAAGGAAAGATTGTCGCCTTACGATGGTCGATTGGAGGGCTTCACCAATCATAGGATGGATTCCAAGGGACAGATCGAGCTGGAAGTTGAAATAGTCCAATACCCTTTCAGGGTCGTAACTAAGGTAACATTTATTGTTATAGATGTAGTAAGTGATTATGCTGCTATATTGGGTATTCCTGGCCAGGTCGCACTAGTAATGGTGGCCTCTATTCCCCATCAGCGGGTTAAGTTCCCTACATTAGCTGGAGTAGGTTGCATACAGAGTACAGCTCGAGCTTACCTTGATCACGACCTTCTAACAAGGAAGAAGAGGGAGCTAAAAGTTGATACTCCTGAAGGATACTTGAAGCTCTCAAAATCTGTCACCACAACTTTACGACTATCTATAATCACCTGCGTAGAAGATGCGACCTATCACTCACATGACCATGTCATGACTGAGCCGACACGTCCCTCCCAAAACACTATGGTTGATTCAGATGCAGTTATGGTCGACCAAGTCATCATAGGCGAGCTATGCCTACAGATCGACCAAAACTCGGGGGCTGCCACTAGTGAGATAGCAGATGAGCTGGATGATATGATAGTTGAAGAGGCTCCACACTTGGGGGCCGAGGAAATATAAAGGGTTCGAGAAATCATCATCGAGACCCTGCAGTTCAGGGATGGGCCGGAGCTAGAACCTGTGGACGAACTAGAAGTAGTGATAACTAATCCCTCCTATCCTGACCAAAAAATTCAAATTGGTAGACAGTTGTTAGCTGAGGAAAGAGCAGAGATTGTCAAGCTATTGAAGGAAAGCAGTGATGTTTTTGCTTAGCGTATGGAAGACATGAAAGGGATCAAGGAGGAGGTCATTGTCCACAGGCTGGAAGTCAATCCGACCATGAAGCATAAGGAGCAGAAGCTGCAAAGTTTTGCTCGTGATAAAGAAGAGGCGATCAACTTGAGGTACAAAAACTTTTGAGTGCAGGTTTCATCAAGGAGGCTTCTCATACCACCTGGCTAGCAAATGTGGTGATGGTAAAGAAATCTAACGGCAAACGGCGTATGTGCGTCGACTTCACCAACCTTAATCTGGTCTGCCCAAAGGATAGCTACCTACTGCCCAGGATCGACAAGCTGGTAGACTCTATAGCTGGCCATACTACTCTAAGCTTCCTCGACGCCTATTCAGGGGGCCACCAGATCAATATGTATAAGGATGACATGGCGAAGACAGCTTTTCAAGCTGCTGGAGGTATCTACTGCTACAACATGATGCCCTTAGGGCTAAAGAATGCTGGAGCTACTTACCAGAGGATGGTCAACAAGGTATTTGCCTCTTAAATTGGCCGAACCATGGAGGCCTATGTCGACGATATGGTCATCAAAACAAAGGCCAGACGTCACGTGGTCGACCTAAGGGAAACGTTCACCAATTTGCGGGCCAACGACATGAAGCTTAATCCGAGCAAGTATGTATTTGGGGTAGCAGGTGGAAAACTTCTGGGTTTCATGGTCTCTTAACAGGATATTGAAGCCAATCCTGAAAAGATCAAGGCTTTGGTCGACATGAAGGAGTCTACGTGTATTAAGGAGATGCAGCGACTCAATGGTAGGGTGGCAGCCCTAGGTCGCTTTATTGCTAAGTCAGTGGAGAGGTCTCTCCCCTTTTTTAAATCTTTGAGGGGGATGAAAATTTTTGAGTAAACGGCCGAATGTTCTTCGTCGTTCCAACAGCTTAAGGAATATCTCGCTCCCCATTGTTATTGAGCAGCCCGGTTATGGGGGAGACTTTGTTCGTTTATCTGTCTGTTGGCGACCAAGTTGTGGCCGCTGTTCTAGTTCGAGAAGAAGGAGGGCTCCAGAAGCCCGTTTATTATGTAAGCAAGGCCCTATCAGATGTAGAAGGCAGATATTACAATGCAGAAAAGGTGGCTTACACCTTGGTCATAGCATCGAGGAAGCTGCGAGCTTACTTCCTAGCTCACCCCATCATCGTGCTAACTAATGCTCCTCTAAGGAAGATCCTACATAAGCCAGAAAGTTCAGGCCGACTACTCAACTGGTCGATAGAACTGACTGAGTTCAACATTGAGTATAGGCCTCAAAAGGCGTTAAAAGCTCAACCTTTGATAGACTTCTTGGTCGAGCTTACGTTCACCAAGGAAGATAGCGAAGTGAGAGCTCAAAAGGAAAAGGCGAAGGGAAATGAGCCAGCAACTTAGCCCGCAGTAAGTTTGCCCGACAATTGCTGGAAAGTTTATTCTGATGGGTCGGCAACTCAGAAAGTTAGTGGGGCTGGGATTGTTCTAGTCGAGCCAGAGATAGGCAAAGTTTTCGAAGAAGCATTAAGGTTCAAGTTTTAGGCTTCTAACAACCAGGCCGAGTATGAAGCTTTAATCGCAGCAATCGAGTATGCAAAATGTTTTGGGGCGACCAAGATTGTGGCTTACTGTGATTCTCAGTTGATAGTAAATCAAGTCAGAGGGGAGTATGAGATGCTGAATCTACCCTGGTCAAGTACTGCGACCTAGTGAAGGAGCTGATCAAGGACTTGGAATTTTGGGAGATACAAAGGGTTGGTCGAGATGATAATGATTTGGCCGACCTACTCTCAAAATTGGCCACAGTAGACGATCAGCATGGGGAGCCTATCTCCTACCTCGAGCATCCAGCATACGAGAGGGTTCAGATTCAATGCCTGGATGATACTACTAGAGAATGGGTTTACACCAAGTGTTGTATCGAAGAAATAAGAGCCTACATAGAAAATGGCGAGCTACCTGATGACGAAAAGGCAGCTCGAGCTATCAAGAAGAAAGCACTGAGGTGTGTCATTCATGGGGATGCATTATTTAGAAGGTCGTTTACTAAACCATTGTTGATGTGCATTCACCCTCAGGAGGTTACTTAATTGTGTACGAGGTACATAGTGGAGTTTGTGGTGGACACCCGGGGGCCAGGACTTTGGCCGACAAGTTAATCACCTTGGGTTATTATTGGCCTCACATGAGAGCAGACGCTCACGACTTTGTTCAGGGATGCGACCAGTGCCAAAGATTTGTCGACCTACCTAGATTGCCTACAACAGAACAAACTTCAGTGGTCGCAACTTGGTCTTTCGATATGTGGGGAGTTGATCTGATTGGTCCCTTCCCGCCCGCCTGAGGAAATTGTAAGTATGTGATCGTTGCCATTGATTACTTTACCAAGTGGGTCGAGGCCAATCCGTTAGCCAGGATTACAGAGGAAAACACCATCAATTTTATTCATGATTTCATTTGGTGTCATTTTGGGATTCCTCAAGCTATAGTGTCGGACAATGGGCTACAGTTCTCCATAGCTTTCGAAGAAGAAATGAACAGAGTAGGAGTCAAACATTGGAAGTCGCCAATCGCCTATCCTCAAGGTAACGGGCAAGCTGAGGCAGCAAACAAACTGGTCCTCTCTGCACTTAAGACGAGTTTGGTTGGTCGACGAAGCAACTGGTTGGACGAACTTTCCATTGCTCTCTGGGCAGTCCGCACAACCATTCGGGGGCCCACAGGTGAAATCCCATTCGCTCTTGCATATGGATCAGAAGCCATGGCACCGGCCGAGCTACAATTCCCTACATCAAGGGTAGTTTTCTTTGATCAAGAGCAGAACAATGTCAACAGGTTGATCGACTTGGATTTGCTCGACGAAAAGCGGGATACAGCTCAGCTTCGGATGGTCAATTATAAACAAAAAACTAAGAGTTACCACAACAAGAAAGTAAAGAGAAGATCGTTCCAAGTGGGGGACTATGTGCTACGAAAGATCGAGGTAACTAGAAGGAAAGCTCAGCAGAATAAGTTATCTCCCAACTGGGAAGGTCCCTACGTCGTTACTCGAGTGGTCAAGGAAGGAACTTATATGATTGGTCATCCAGATGGGGAGGAGTTGAAACATCCGTGGCATGCTAGCCACCTTATCAAATACTACTTTTAGATTTCAGTTTTAGCTCCAGTATCAGTTTCAGTTCAAGTTTTAGTTCCAGTTCTAGCTTTTTGTTTTCTGTGTAATCGTTCTACTATTTCAATAAAGTTGCAGTTCCATTCAACCAAGTTGTATTACGTCTATGCATCGTTCTAACAGGCTCGACTCTTAGTCAGCCTCGTTCCTCTAACAAGTCTGACTCTTAGTCGACTTCGTTCTAACAGGCTCGACTCTTAGTCAGCCTCGTTCCTCTAACAAGTCCGACTCTTAGTCGACTTCATTCTAACAAGCTCGACCCTTGGTCAGCTTCGTTCATTTAAAACAAGTCCGACTCTTGGTCGACTTCGTTCTAACAAAGCTCGACTCTTAGTCAGCTTCGTTCATTTAAAACAAGTCCGACTCTTGGTCGACTTCGTTTTAACAAGCTCGACCCTTGGTCAGCTTCGTTCATTTAAAACAAGTCCGACTCTTGGTCGACTTCGTTCTAACAAAGCTCGACCCTTAGTCAGCTTCGTTCATTTAAAACAAGTCCGACTCTTGGTCGACTTCGTTCTAACAAAGCTCGACCCTTAGTCAGCTTCGTTCATTTAAAACAAGTCCGACTCTTGGTCGAATTTGTTCTAACATAGCTCGACCCTTGGTCAGCTTCGTTCATTTAAAACAAGTCTGACTCTTGGTCGACTTCGTTCTAACAAAGCTTGACCCTTGGTCAGCTTCGTTCATTTAAACAAGCCCGACTCTTAGTCGACTTCGTTCTAACAGGCTCAATTCATAATCAGCTTCGTTCTTTTAACAAGCTCGACCCTTGGTCAGCTTCGTTCCTTTAACAGATTCGACTCTAAGTCAATCTCGTTTTCAATAATCAAGCAAGTACAAGGTCGACTTTGTTGTTAAAAAACTAGTCCGATCAAAAGCTTATAGCGACTCACTTAACCTATTCAATCTAGTTCGACATTCAAACAATTAAGCCAAATCAAAGCAAGATTGGGTCAAGTAAAAAGTCAACTACGATTAAGTAAATTTAAGTCCCCCAAAAAGGCGGGCCATGACTTGAACAAGTAAAAAGTTACAAGTTAGTATGCCTCCCAAAAACTGGGCCAAGGCATCAATACATACACAAAGCAAAAGATACAAATTGTTTTGGGACTTGTTCATCACACAACCATTCAAATGTTCAAAGGAAAGTCAAGTAGATGGATCGGCTTCAACCTGATCGCTTGTAGTAGCTCGATCACCCACATTTTCTTCTTGCTGTTGGATATCATTGAGCTTACCCGAATCACTGAAGCCATGCTGGGGAGTATCACCTTCGAACGCTAGCTCGTCAGGGTCCTCAAGCTCCTTCAAAATTGTATCAAAGTTAGCGGGAGCTACAGGAGGAGGGACCCAAGGTTCTGTCGCCATGTCTTCATCTTCTTGAGCCAAGGCAGCCAAGTCATTTTCAGTATAAGGAACCAGAGAATGGCCTTGACGAGCTGCCATATCATACGAATCCGCCGAGACCCACTTGGCCAGCTGTTCAAGGGATAAGTCGAAAGAGGGGTCCACCGTGATGCGCCGAGCCATGTGGTTGCGACCTACGTCAAAGAACGACCTGGACTTCTCAGTGACGTAATCATGGTACTCGTCACTCTCCTTATACTCCCCAATCGCAGCTTTCCTAGCAGTCTCCTTAGCGGCCTCTACAACATTTTTTAGCTCCTTTTCCTACTTAAGGCGAGCTGCCTTAAAGTCTTTTTTTTGCTTGGACAACATGGACGCGCTCTCCTCCAACATTTTGGTCGCCACTTCAAGTTCTTGGTCAACCTTCTCCTTACCCAACTTGGCAGCAGCAAGCTCTTTCATAACGTTTCCCAGTCCCCCCCAAGCATCCGCCTTGGCCTTCAGAGCGTCATCCTTCACAAGCTTCAGATATTCATAAGCCGAATCTAAATCAGAGTGTTCCTCCTTCAGCTTGGCATGTTCCCCCTTCAACTCCTCCAGCTCGTTATCCTTCCTGCCCAGCATCGTCTTGGCCAGCCTCTACTGCTCCTCAGCCGCTTTCCAGTGGCTGGTAGCTAGCTCAATCATGGCAAGAGACTACAGTGAAAGGACCAAGGGATCAGCCCGAATAAGAAAGGGTTAATGGGAATATACGAGCCAAAAGAAAGCATGATAGTTTTTCAAAAATTAGGGTAAAGTATTACCTCGGAATGTATAAGCCCCGACCTAGCTTGGAACATCTCCGCAGTTATTCTCTTGCTCGTGAACTTGTTCACCAGGTCCTGATCAGCAGCTCGCCTCACTATGACCTTCCCAAATTCAAGCTCCGGGTATTCTCTACACAAGCTGTCTACCTCCGTCAGCAAAGGAACATTGCTCAACTTGTCAACTCGAGCCTGGACCAGCTCGGGATAAGATACTTGGGGGGTTGGTGGCTGAAGGTTGCTAGTAGTAGCATCCCCTTGTTCAGATCGGAGCTGGGGCTCAGATCTCTTCTTCTTGCTAAGGGGAGCATCGTCATCTTCTTCTTCCTCATCTATATCAATTACAGGCATCCTGGCCCTAGACTGGACTCTAGTCCTGACTTGTGGAACCTTTTTCGTTGGCTCCAAAGTTGGCTCAGCCTTCTCAATATCAGCAGCAATGACCTCCTGGGCATCATCCCCAGCTCTCTCCACCTCCAGCTCGGCATCATCTTCCTCCATAGGGATCAGCCCCTCAGTGTTCTCATCAACCAACTTGAGCAGCTTCTGACGGCTCTCAACCTCCTTCTCACGGTTTTCTCGGGCATTGGCAGCCCCACAACTCTTCTTGCTTTTCTTTATATTAATGATGCGGCCCATGTTAGCCTCTTGCTTAGGAGTTAAAACTGTACAAAATCAAAAAGCAAAGTGTTAGCTCGCTAAAAAGCAAGTTCTATGTACGAGCTAAAAGTTCTACATACGAGCTAAACATGTACGAGCTAAAAGTTCTATGTAAGAGTTAAACACGTACAAATTAATATTCTACATGCAAGCATTCAATGAACGAGCTAAAAGAGATAAAGGCGAGTAAACATTTACCACCAAAATGGTCCACTTTGTACCTACAATGGCCTGGATCCTTTTTTCATTCGTGGCATTGACTCTCAAACCTGAACCTGCCCCCCTCATGGGTGACCCAATCAGGGTACCTCAAGCATCTAACAATGGGGACTAAGGGCGCTACATCCCCCTTACCCAGCATCATCCCAGCTTGGATATAGTTATTCTTGGTGGTTCCTAAAATGTCCCAGCTAATGGGTCCCCTGTTTAATACCTTGACTAACTTCTTATATAGCTCGGTGCTCCAGTCAGGCTCCCAATAATCCTCTTCCTTTACAACCTTGGATTCAGTATTAGGCAAGGGGAACTCCCATCCTCTCCTACTCTCCACTACCATCACGTGGGAATTCCAGCCACTCACCTTACTGGGAAGGGTGACAAACAACGTGGGGGCATTTTGTTTGGAGGGGGTGCTAATTCCTAGGTCGGTCTTATCAGTCTTGACACTAAAAAACTCCCTAAAAACCCTCATACAGGGCTCATATCCCAGAAACCTACACACTATGGCAAAGCACACCAAGAGTCTGCAAGTGTTAGCTCCCACTTGGAGAGGTAGGGCATTCATATACTCTAAGAATTCATTAATAAAGGGATCTAGTGGCAGTCTTAGGACAGCCTCGAATTGGCCATAGAAGAAGGCCACCCTAGTGGGATCTTTAGTGAATGTATCACCAAACAGAGACATGCAATCTTTCTTGCTGAAGTGAGTCACATTGAACTCCTTCCCATCTACCTTGCAGAAATCGTAAACCATGGCTACCCGAGATTCTGAGTTCCTCTTCCCTCGAAGTGGTTTTGGGGGGTACATAGCCTCTTTCATTCCTCCCAGGTGCAACGGAGGAGTCGAACGCATCCACAATCCGTGGGCTCGAAGAAGTTGAAGTTGTAGCTCCCCTTTGAGCTGCCATATCTGTACAAGAAGAAGAGAAAGCAGGGGAATCAGACCTATGCTCATGTTCAGACGACCTACCTAAGGACGACCTAGATTCCCATGGGAAACCCTTTCTATTCCTAAGGAAGGAGGGCTTGTTGGGATTCTTGACATAAAACAGTGATATATGGTCGAGTAACTCGTGGAAAAGATGAAAAGACACAACATTTGGGTCGTCTATTCCTAAATCTCCCAAGTTTTCTCCTATAGGCAATCCTATTTCGCTAAAAGTCAATCCCCACCTTGTCAAGATGGAAGCACACTCAGTTATGGCCATGTCCTTCCACACTCCCCCTATGTGCTTATACACTCGGTGATTAACGGTGCAATACCCACACCAGACTCCAGGTTCGTAACTAAAAGTTCTAGCCATGGCACAAATCAAAGGAAAAATTCGAAAGTAGTCGAAAAATCAAGGAAATCGAAGAATACCTTAGATTAAGTTGGGGACGAAGGTCGTGCGAACGAAATAAAGGGCAAAGGGCACCGGAAACCAAGAGCTTCGCCTTATCTGCCGCAAAAATTATACGCCTAGATATGGAAGCTTCGTCAAAACCAAAGAGGAAAAGGTTTTCTTCTTCCAAATCCTTACTGAAAATGGAAAGTGAAGGGTTTCTAACGGTTAATCCACAATCAAATCCCGAACGGTTTTCGAAGCAGTAATGATTACGAAAATACGGCGCTTTCAATGATCCAACCGTCCAACAGCCAGGATTGTGCCACGTCACCTTTGGTCGACCAAACATCAACTTACGATCCACATCAAGCTTCATAAAAAATTCTATTATCTTCCTGGTCGACAAAGTCAACTCAGAAAGTTGGGAGCCACTGAACGGAATAAAAGTAACGGGCCAGGCCCAACGAGTAAGCCCGATTATCTACCTACTATTGCCAGCACATTCTCTGTGGGCCAGACCCAATTATTATCAAGCCCATGGCCCAACAGTATGATCAGTCGACCTAAGCTCTTCGTCCGACCTACGAGGTCCCGACTTAGCATGGTCCGACACAATATCCAGATCTCAGTTCGGGCATGATCCGATCCCATCCATCAGTCAGGTCGACCTAGACCCAATAGACGACATCGACCTATTGTATTACATGACGATCTGTAGAGTCCGAGTGTGAACACAAGTCTTTCCATAACGGACTCCCTACAAATCAGGAGTTATTCGTGGACAAGATCTCTTATACATATCTGATTCGAGATTATAGGGATTTAATGCAATCCTATCACAATTATATCTCTCGTCAAACCACTATAAATACAAGGCAATGACAACCGTTCCAAGGTAATTGCTTTTTGATTATTTGAGAATACATTGTTCCTTATAATTATTTAGCTATCATACACCATACTTACTCTCACGCCCGAGGGTCTTCGTCGGAGACCATTCCGGCTAGTCGTGGGTTCTATTTTCAGGTCAAAGTCAGGAGATTGATCTTGCAGCTGGACGGAGATTGTTAAACAACACGATTCTTGCAGCATCAGTATATATAAACCCTAAACCTTATTTTAACTTTTAAGTAGTATACTAAATAATTAAAAAAAAACAACAAAAAAATGATCATATATTTATAATTGGTAACCAACAAAATACAAATCACCCCTAAACAACACAAAATAATATACTCCAATATGTCCCAAAATAAATGTCTATTTTTTTTAAAAAAAAAAATCACAAATTGAATGTCTCTTTCTTACAAATTTTGATTCTAAATTATTTTTTTATCAATTACCACTCATTATATATTTGCAAAACAAAAAATTTTAAAAGTGAATAGAAAGATTATTTATGAATCTTTGCTATAAATATTTATGAAAAAAACTATTTTAAAATATAACTTAAATGAAAATTATTCATTATCATTATTCTTTTTTCGTATTCCCAATCCAACCCATTAATCATATAAATAATTAATAATAATTATAATCCATAACCCATCCCCTATCATATTTTTATCCAAGGTTCGCAACAAAAAACTTAAGTAAATATAACGAATGATTTTTTAATTGATTTAGGTACAAACATTTTTCTAAATTTTTTTTTGAAAGATTAAAAAATTGTTCAAAAACTTAATTATATATAATAGTAATTATTATGTTAAGATACACTCCTTAAATAAATTAAATGATCCTAATAAAATAAAAGAGAAAATAAATAAATTAAATTGGAATACACTTAAATAAAAAAGAAAAAAAAAATACCCAATTTAAATATTTTTTTGAAAGAAAGAGTATATATAAACCCTAAACCTTATTTTAAGGTGTATACTAAATAATTAAAAGAAAACAAAAAAAATCATTTATTTATAATCGGTTTTTCTATATAAAAAAAAACTTAAGTCATCTGCAAAAAGAAATAATAGTTAAAAAGAAAAATAGGAAGGAGAAAATGGAAAAGAAGGGCGGGAGGATTTGGGCCGTTTGATCACTTTTCTAACTTTAAATCTGAACCACTACTTATGTGGTAGATAATAATTAAAAAAAAAAGAAAAAATATATTCTAAAATCATTTTTTTAAAAAATTCTAAATCGTTCAAAAACTTAGTTATATATAATAGTAATTATTATGTTAAGATACACTCCTTAAATAAATTAAATGATCCTAATAAAATAAAAGAGAAAAATAAATAAATCAAATTGGAATACACATAAATAAAAAAGAAAAAAAAATACCCAATTTAAATATTTTTTTGAAAGAAAGAGTATATATAAACCCTAAACCTTATTTTAAGGTGTATACTAAATAATTAAAAGAAAAAAAATGATCATTTATTTATAATCGATTTTTCTGTAAAAAATAAAAAAAACTTAAGTCATATGCAAAAAGAAATAATAGTTAAAATGAAAAATAGATAGGAGTAAATGGAAAAGGAGGGCGGGAGAATTTGGGCCGTTTGATCACTTTTCTAACTTTAAATCTGAACCACCACTTATGTGGTAGATAATAATTAAAAAAATAAAAATTCTAAAATCATTTTTTAAAGATTCTAAATCGTTCAAAAAGTTAATTATATATAATAGTAATTATTATGTTAAGATACACTCCTTAAATAAATCATCCTAATAAAATAAAAGAGAAAAATAAATAAATCAAATTGGAATACACATAAATAAAAAAGAAAAAAAATACCCAATTTAAATATTTTTTTTGAAAGAAAGAGTATATATAAACCCTAAACCTTTTTTTAAGGAGTATACTAAATAATTAAATAAAACGATCATTTATTTATAATCGATTTTTCTGTTTAAAAAAAAAAGGGAGGCAGACAGTTATGGGAAAATATGAAAAGTTACGGATGGTTGAAGGAGGGAGAGAGGATTTGGAAAGTTATGGAAAGTTACGAACGGTTATGAAAAGTTACGAACGGTTGAAGGAGGGAGGGAGAATATGGAAAGTTATGGAAAGTTACGGATGGTTACGGGAAGTTACGGATGATTATGAAAAATTACGGACGGTTGAAGGAGGGAGGGAAGATTTGAGAAATTATGGGTAGTTACGGACGGTTAAGGGAAGTTACAGACGGTTATGAGATGTTACGGATGGTTGAAGGAGGGAGGGAGAATTTGGGAAGTTATTGAAAGTTACGGACGGTTATGGAAAGTTACGGACGGTTGAATGAGGGAGGGAGGGATGATTTGAAAAGTTATGAGAAATTATAGACGGTTATGGAAAGTTACGGACGGTTGAAGGAGGGAGAAAGGATTTGGACCGTTTGATCACTTTTTCAACTTTCAGTCTGAACTACCACTTATGTATGACGATTATATGACATTGTATTGTATTATAGATACAAAGATAATCTTAAGTAAAGACTCACGTTTTTAAGTCTTCGGAAATCTATTATACAATACAGGACTTAAAAAACTGCCTCTTATCTTCACATAAAGAGGGGCCAGGATTGAAAGTTGAAGAATATATCCAACGACTGTAAATCCTCCCTCCTTCCCAACGTGTTTTAACCTCTCCACTCCCCTCCTCTGTCAACAACTGTTCTCCACGTCCTACTCCTTCGTTCCTTCTACAACAGCTCCCATAATCTCTTCTCTCCCTCCTCAGTACGTTAAACCCACCATTAATTTCAATTGGGCTCTCAATTTTCCCCTCTTCCCACAACACCCACCACCTACGTCCCTTCTCAATCTTCGGCTGTTTAATCAAAGGCATACTCACAAGACAGGTAATTTTTATACTCGCTGCAATCACGACAATTATTTTCATACTCTCTGTTTAATGTTTAATTTGTTGTAGGAAAGGGAAACAAGCAGACATGATGAGCATAAATTTCTTTAACTATGTTTTGTAATATATTTCGTAAAATAACATATTTAGCTTAGAATTTCAAAGCAAAATCGAAGGAGATCTATCCTTATAAGGTTTTGATTGAATAATACCTTCATTTCCGGCAACGGCCATTGGCGGAGGAGCAAAGTTTTTGAAGAATTTCATACCGCCGTTTGCAATCCGTCTTGATTCGTCCGCAGAGCGCCCCCGATCCGGCCGCAAAGCGCCCCCGATCCGTCTTCACTTCGCCTGGCGTACCCAACTCCTCCCATGCTTCTTCCTCCACCATTATTGGCTGACCCTTCCCTTTCCCCTCTCTCCGGATGATCTCTATTGCTCCCGTTCCACATCCGTCTCCTCCATGGCTCGAATTGGTTTTAAATGGAGTTGAAGATGGTTGCTTCTGCGGTCGCCGGAGGAAACGGACGCACGGACTCCGACCGGTTTGATCTCCTTCTCGCCATCGCCATGCCCGAGTCCGCGAACGCCATGGCCGAGTGTGAGAGAGAAACCTGTGAGATTTTAAGAGAGAGAAAGAGCAGGAGTATCTAAATTGATTTTACTTTTGCTTAGAGTTGAGGTGCGTGTTAATGTTGCTGTATGCATTTTGTAGAAATGATGTGTCAAATTAAGTAGATTGAATTGTTATGTTCTTACCCAAGCTGTAAACTATTTAATTGATGCCAGCTAGAGTGGCAAAATTCCATAAAGTAGTGAATGTTAATATTTATTCCAAAATATCAATATGACATTTTTTTTTCTCCGTGGCTCAATTTGATTTTAATCTTATGTAAATGAATCAGTTATTCACTCACTGTCTTGGCAAATACTCCCTCCGTCCCGATTCACTTGGCACCAAAATGAATGGCACAATAACTAAGAAAAAAGAATAAAATAAAAGAAATGTGTGATAGAAAATGAAGAGAGAGAGAATGAGTGGGGTAAATAGTAGTGTTGGTTGAATAAATTGAGTGGTGGAAAATGAAGAGAGAGAATGAGTGGTGGGGTAGAGTGAATATAAAATTATAAAAAGTTTGCCATTTTGGGTAGTGCCAAGTGAAGTGGGATGGACCAAAATGAAAATTAGTGCCAAGTGAAGTGGGACGGAGGGAGTAAATGTCTTCGAAAGATGGTGAAAGGTAGTTGATGGGAAGTAATGGAGGATATAGAAAGAAAATGTGTTTCTTAATTTAGAATTTAATTCATATTAAATCTTATAATTTTATAATATTATTAACATTTTATCGATATACAGCGGCAACTATCTCCTATTTTTTAACAAGACTTGGGATATACGTATATTTGCAGGTTGTTGTGAAATCCTTGGGATATACGTATATTATTTTCTCTAAATAATTTTTTATTGTTTGTCTTACAATAATCGAGGCGTAGAATGAGAATGAGTAGTCAAGTTGTAGGGCCAAAGGTTTAGTTTAGTTTGGTTTAGTTTAGTTCAGTTTAATTTAATTGGTTTTTTATGTACTCCTACAAATTTCATGTTTGTTTTATTTAGTTTCTGTAAATATGTTTGTTTGGATATGTTCTATTGGTGTTTATTTGTTATGAATTCTGAAGTATAACATTGAGTTTATCATTTCCATTGGTCAATCCAATAGATTGTGAAAATGCTTCTTATGATTTGATTAGAACTACCATCCTCTCGAGTAAAATATCCTGCCTCAATCTCCAAATAGTGTATTTAACAATTTTTTCATTCTATTGCCAGCTTAATCATTCTCAAATTTCACTCAATGGCACAACCTTCAACGAAAGGAAAAGAACTCGCCGCGCCACGTATTCTTCATTGGCCGTTCAAATTGTATGTCGATAATATATTTCTATTAAAAATCAATATTTTCTAGAGTTAGTAATATTTGTCTATTTGCCTATTCACTACCAACAAATGAATATGGAGTTAGGAGAAAGTTCAACATCTAGAAATAGATATTATCGTAGTATGCGTGAAATTGCACAATCTAGACGAAGGGAAAGAGATCGAGCCGATCAAGCAAGAACCCAACAAAATTCTTCTAACGTTTCTTTGGGTCCTTCGAGACGGGCAATTGCACAAAGGAGGCGTCGTTTGCGTGAACAAGCCGCTCCTTATTCTACTATGTAACATAATTCTTCTTTTACTCCTCTTTAATTCAAATAAACTTATCTTAAAAAATATAACACGCCTTTCCGCATATAGGTCAACTATATTAGAAGACCCGTCCACTACCGAACAAAATGAAAATATAGGTGGTTTCGAAGAGGATGATCTCCATCTACGTGACATAGAGAATCAACAAATTTTCAATCAAGTTCGTCATTCCTCGCGTAATGAATGTCATATGTCAAGACCTTTGTCATGCTTTGACCGATGGGCGAAAAATTGGTTAACTCTCCTTTGAGTAGGCCCGCATTTGGAACATGTTGCTTGGATGGGCAAGTTAGGCTTCCTAATCTTCTTGATCCACCCAGCCTGTTCAGGGAATTATATGACGGTTGTGACCATCGTTCGACGTTATTTTTCCAGGATATTCGACGGTATAATGCTGCAATGGCTTTCACCAGTCTTGGATGTGATCTAGATGATCGTGTACAACGTGGCAGGGCCCCTTATAGCTTCACTATACATGGTGAGTTGCGACATCATTCCGGGTCATTACTACCACCTCCAGATTCAAATCCTGTGTACGCTCAACTTTATATATACGATCCGATGACCGCCTTAGAATGTCGTCAGCGTCGAAATGATACATTAGATGGAGAACTAATGGGCTGCATCCAAGATTGTTTGTTACAATACAATCCTTTTGCACCTATCTTTCGTCAAGCATGTGTAATATTAGAACAACAAAGCCACTATCAGTCTAATCAAAATTTGGCAGCATATTTGCATTATGACCCAAGAAGAGATCAACGGCGATATAATGCACCTACGGTTGATGAGATTGCAGTAATCTTACCCGGTGATGGTACTGAGAGAAGGAGAACAAGAGATATTGTCCTTCACTACAGAGATCAAGGCTTGATGCGGATAAGTGAAAGTCATCCAGCATACGCCCCATTACATTACGTCTTATTATTTCCTTTAGGGGAGCTAGGATGGGAACCGTCCATGACTCTCTGGGATGTGAATAGGAATGGTCCGAGTAATAAAAGTAGAAATAGACTCACAATGATGGATTACTACGGTTATCGTTTATTCGAACGAACAACAGAGTATTCTACCATTTTGAGGGGCAAAACTATTTCAGAATATTTGGTTGACGTTGGCTGCAACAGAGCAAAACCGTCTTCTTTTCCTAAGGGAAAACCAAGAGGGATTTGTTCGTGTTGATCGGTATAAAGATCTGCAAGAAATTTTTGATGAAGAGAGTGCAAGTCCAGATCAAATTGGTAGAAGATTCATCCTTCCATCTTCTTTATTTTTGGTGGACCAAGGCAAATGTATGAAATTTTTCAAGATTCAATGGCTATTACACGCGCGTATAAGCATCCAGATATTTTCTTAACTATGACAAACCAACCCGCATGGCCAGAAATTAGAGATGCTCTACTTCCTAATCAAACCGCTAATGATAGGCCAGATTTGGTTGCTCGAGTTTTCGAATTAAAGAGAAAGCATTTGTTGAAAATTATTAGAGATGAAAGGGTGTTTGGAAAAGTAGAAGCTTATGTTTTCACAATTGAATTTCAGAAAAGAGGATTGCCCCATATACATGCACTGTTTTTTCTCGCGGATGAAGATAAGATCGTAACTCCCGAGCAAGTTGATAGGGTGGTATGTGCCGAATTACCCGATCCAGATATAGCAGCCCGCACTTTTCGACACGGTTAAGAGATGTATGATACATGGTCCGTGCGGCACGAGAAACCCAAGTGCGCAATGTATGGAGAACAATAGGTGCAAAAAAATTCCAAAACAGTGGGCCGAAACAACTTCTATTGATAATGATGGCTATCCAATCTATCGTCGCCTCGATAATGGAGTTGTATTGACAAGTAGAGGAAGGAGGTAGATAACAGAGATGTTGTACCTTACAACCCTTATCTCACAGAGTTATTTGATTGCCATATTAATGTGGAGGTGTGTGCTGGAGTTAGATGTGTGAAGTACATTCACAAGTACATATACAAAGGTCATGATCGAACAACAATGGTTTTAGGGAAAGGTGATGAAATCAAACAATATCTTGATGCGAGGTATATTGGTCCGCCAGAAGCTGCATGGCGGTTATTCGGATACAACTTGCATGAAGAATTTCCTAATGTTGTTCGATTAGATCTCCATCTACCTCGAGAGCATAATGTTTCATATGATTCAAGATGTTCGCGAGAAGAGATAGCTGCACAAGTAGAGGGAAAAGTAACAAAATTAATGGGGTTTTTTAGATGTTGTGCTTCTGATGTAATGGCCCGACAGTTTACTTATCAACAAATGCCGAAGCATTACACGTGGCAGGCGAATGTTTGGAAACGGAGACGTAATTTAAGCCAGGCAATTGGAAGAATATATTTTGCTAGCCCCTCCAGTGGTGAGAGATTTTACCTCCGACTCTTATTAATTACTGTTAAAGGGCCAACCTCTTGGGAAAATTTACGAACATACAATGGTATTGTGCATGATACATTTAAAGGTGCTTGCGTTGCACGGGGTCTTCTAGAAGATGATGAAGAATGGAATCAATGTTTGGAAGAAGCCTCGCTATGAAGACGGTTACCAACCGAGGAGATTGTTTGCGCTATTCTAACGCAATGCTCTCCGATACATCCCTACGAGTTGTGGACTAAGTTTGCAATGAATATATGTGATGATCTTCCTCACAAATTGCGCACGTAATATGAAATTCCATATCCGGATGATAGTCAAATAATAGATTATGGCTCGCATCTCTTGAATGAAATATTGCAAGAAACCGGAAAAAGCTTGGCGCATTTCCCACCAATGCCTCTTCCACTTCAAAATTGGACCCAAATGACCGGCAACAATGTGTTATTATGGGAACATAGACAAACTTAAGTATGATGAGCGCACTACTCGCGGAAGCAAATATCTCTCGCTTGAATGTTGGTCGCCGACACCGTTTCGATGTTGTGATGTGTTCGGTGAATGAAAATCAAGGGAAAACCTTCTTCTTGAATGGGGGTGCAGAACGGCAAAACATTTCTGTACAACATAATTGCAGGGGTTTGTCGATCGCATGACAATATCGTGATCTGTGTTGCATCATCTGGAATTGCATCGTTATTGTTAGTTGGTGGCAGAACGGCACATTCTACCTTTTGTCTACCGTTGAATGTGTTGGAAGATACGTTGTGTTCATTTACAAAAACAGTCAATTCATGCCCAACTCTTTAGAGATACAAAATTAATAATCTGGGATGAGGTTCCTATGCAACATCGCCATTGCGTTGAGGCCGTCGATCGCAGCTCTTCGTGGATATTTGTGATAATGATAGCCCTTTCGGTGGAATTACTGTTGTTTTTGGTGGTGATTTTCGTCAAACTTTGCCAGTTATACCTAAGGGGCACCGTGAACAAATTGTGGGGTCAACTCTCCAAAAATCATCACTTTGGACGAAGATATATGTCTTGACTCTATCGGAAAACATGCGGTTGGATCGAAATGATCTCGCGAATGTTGAATTTGCGGAATACTTGAACAAGGTAATAGTTATGCATTCAAATTAAATATTTCTTTTATAATCATTCATAATTAACATTACATAAATTTCCATCCAAGGTGGGAAGCGATCCAGATGAGACAATTGAACTTCCTTCTACTATCCGAAAGTGTAAAGACGTCAACGAGCTAATAAGATAAGTTTATCCAACATTGCATATTCCGGGGACTTCTACTGCTCGGTTCTTAACTGATCGAACAATTTTGTCCCCGCGTAATGATGATGTCAATTACATAAATCTTCAAGCATTAGAGTGTTGGGATTGGAGTCCTAAACTACAAGGAGAAAAGGGGCCTAAGTCGGAGGAGTTGCTGAATCAAGGAGGAAATTCGGGGATAACTTTCTGCCGTGGTGGGCGACCGCCCATAGGGGGGTGGGCGACCGCCCATGAGTACAGAAGTTTATGGTTCGTGGGATTTTTGGCAGGGCGGCCGCCCATAGCTGGTGCCTTGGGCGACCGCCCACGTGTCGGGTGAAAATTCTGCAGCTTGATTTTGTTTCCTATTTTGATTAGAACTCTTCTTAAATTAGATTTAGGGTTCCTTGTATTACTATATAAACATAGATCCGGCCTAGAACTCAGGGAAGCAACATATTAGAGAGACTAATAACATATTGGCTTGGCAATTGCCCCCGGACGTAGTTCACGAGTTGGTGAATGAACCGGGTAAACAACTCTTGTGTTCTTGTGTGTGATTGTTTCTTTCTTGTACGTGTGGGTGTGTTGATTTCTTTGTGTTGATTGCAACGGGGGAGCACCAAATTCACAACAACTGGTTTCAGAGCTTTGGTTCGGAGGATTCAAAATCTTTTCATTAGTTGATTAATTTTGAATCGCGTTCTTGGGGATTTTGGTGAAGCAGTCAAGATGAAGAACTCAATCGAGAAATTCAACGGTGTGAATTTCACGTTTTGGAAGACAAGGATTGAAGACTACCTTTATTGTAAGGATCTTCATGGACCCTTGAAGGCGAAGCCCGAAGACATGTCACAAGGGGATTGGGAGACGTTGGATCGGAAGGCGTTAGGAGCGGTAAGGAGTGCCCTAACCGACGACGTTGCCACGGAACGCTATGGAGGCCAAGACAACGGTGGAGTTGCTACAACGCCGTCGGACATGTATGAGAAGCCGTCGAATATCAATAAGGTGCATTTGATAAAGAGGTTTGCGAATGCGAAGATGTCGAGGGGCGCATACGGGCAAGTCATATCGGCAATTTCAAAGGTATGGTGGACCAATTGAAAAGTGTTGATATTACTTTCTCCGATGAAGTGCTAGCTTGTTTTCTTCTAAAATCATTGCCTCGATAGTTGGGAGGTTACTCACAACGATTAGTACGTCGAAACGGCATTGGTGTATACGGAGGTTAGAGATCTCGTCCGCAAGAGGAGTTGCGAAGGAAAGAGAAAAGGGGAGAATCGTCCGTAGATGGGGCTGCACTTAGGGTGGAGAGAAAAAGGGGTGGACCTAAAAAGGGGAAAAAGGTCAAGTGCTACAATTGTGGTGAATTGGGGCACATCAGTTATGACTGTCCGGGAAAAGGTGGTGTTGCTAACGTGGTGGATGATGGTGGTGATGTATTAATCCTAGGGGAGGAGCAGTCGGGTGAAGATTGGGTGTTGGATTCTGGAGCTTCTTGTCATGCTAGTGGGGATGCAGAATCAATGAGGCGTTACAAAACCGGAGATTTTGGGGTTCTCTATCTTGGTGATGGTCAACCATTGAAGATCAAAGGTAAGGGGGATGTAATGATGAAGACACCTAACGGGGCTGTTTTACAACTACATGACGTGATGCATGTTCCGGATTTGAGGAGAAGGGTGATTTCTGTGGGACAACTTGACAATGAAGGATACGGTGTTTCGTTCATTGGTGGGTCTTGGGAAGTCACAAAAGGGGCTAAGGTGTTGGCTCATGGGGTTAAGGGGAAGATGTTGTATTCTACCTACAATGTCGACATTCGTTCCGGTGGGAGCAAGAGGCTTAAGAACCGGCCTGTTGGTGTGAAAAGGGGAGACATCAAGAAACGGTATGTTGGGGAGGACTCAAAGTTGATCAACGTGGCGTGGAAGTCCAAGTGGCCCTAACAGAGAGCGGATCTGCACTAAAAGCAAGCCGATGCAGAAACTAGGGTGTGTCCAAGTTTCAAGGGGAGGCATTGCGAGGAAGGTGGGTCTGGAGGGAGAAGGCGAAGTTAGACTTGCGGGGAGAAATCAAGGTAGAAGCTGATTTGGGGAGGCAAGAACGATCTAACACGGAGAGGTTGAAACGTCGCTTGGTTTCAACTCGCCTTAGTACTTGAGGAGAGGAGAGGTAGTGTCAAGCCAATATGGATGAGGAAATGTGTTCGAAGGTCTTTACTCCGTGGTGGGAGTTAATGGGTGATTTTATGTTTGTTAGTTTAGTCTCCGGTGGGAGATTGTTGGGATTGGAGTCCTAAACTACAAGGAGAAAAGGGGCCTAAGTCGGAGGAGTTGCTGAATCAAGGAGGAAATTCGGGAATAACTTTCTGCCGTGGTGGGCGACCGCCCATGTGGGCGGGCGACCGCCCGTAGTACGTGAAGTTTATGGTTCGTGGGATTTTTGGCTTGGGCGGCCGCCCATAGTGCCTTGGGCGACCGCCCACGTGTCGGGTGAAAATTCTGCAGCTTGATTTTGTTTCCTATTTTGATTAGAACTCTTCTTAAATTAGATTTAGGGTTCCTTGTATTACTATATAAACATAGATCCGGCCTAGAACTCAGGGAAGCAACATATTAGAGAGACTAATAACATATTGGCTTGGCAATTGCCCCCGGACGTAGTTCACGAGTTGGTGAATGAACCGGGTAAACAACTCTTGTGTTCTTGTGTGTGATTGTTTCTTTCTTGTACGTGTGGGTGTGTTGATTTCTTTGTGTTGATTGCAACGGGGGAGCACCAAATTCACAACATAGAGATGTTTACAGGCAATATCATCAGTTATCTATCGGCAGACAAATATACAGATGATGATACCAGTGATCCGATTATGGCAAATCGATACCCAATAGAGTTTTTGAACTCATTGAATCCTTCTGGTCTTCCCCCTTCAGACTTGCAGTTGAAAGTTGGTTGCCCAGTTATTTTGATGAGGAATCTTGCACCTAGGGATGGTCTTTGCAATGAAACAAGATTAAGAGTTGTTCGATGTGGGCAACGTATTATTGAGGCTGAAATCTTGACGGGAGATAAAGCGGGCAATTTGGTATTTATACCAAGAATTTCTCTTACGCCTTCTTCGACCGAACTTATTATTCCAATTACAAGGCGTCAATTTCCAATTAGGTTGTGCTTTGCAATGACTATAAATAAGTCACAAGGTCAATCTGTTAAATTTGTCGGTATTGATCTTCGGACACCAGTGTTCACTCATGGCCAATTATATGTTGCTTTATCAAGATGTACTACATTCAATAGGATAACGATTCTCATTCCATCACCATCGGGAGATGACACATCCACAACAAATATTGTTTATCTTGAAGTACTTATGTGAGGCTTATATAATAGGTATGATTCCTAAAATTTCTTTTCTGAATGTAACATCTTTCATCCTTTTATAGCCTACAAGTATAAATTATTATTATGTAACTGTTATTATATGTGTATACCTCGAGTTACAATGTTTGTTCTTGATTACATATTGCTTATTTGATTAAAATTTATATATTATTGATCTCATGTTTTATATAGCCTATTACAAGTATAAAATATTATTATTTAACTGTTACTATATGTGTATAACTCAAGTTATAATGTTCGTTCATGATTACATATGGCTTATTTGATTTAATTTATATATTCTTGATCTCATGTATCTAATAGGCACCCACCCCCGTGGTTGATAATTTGCAAGTGCCTCCTCCGGCTACTAATATTGTACAAGAGACTGAACCTCTCTATTCCGATGATGATATTTGGGATGACCCAACTTTTATTGACGAAATGGTATATTTTTCTTATATATATAATCTAATTTAATTCATCTATTATAGTTAAATTATTGTGTTTAATATCTTTTTATTTTTTTCAATGCTCAGGATGAGGCCGAGAAAAATGCTATCGCATTTTTTGCCGCAAGAAATGCTGCCGCGCGTTTTTCTACTACCGTCACTGATGTGAAATCGGAACCTGAAGACTAATAAATGCTTACTTTACATTTTTTTTTATAATTAAACATTCATTTTTCTTTGAAATAAATGAGGCGTAGAATTCTTCAATTTTATTTTTAAATTATAAAGTTTAGATATTGTTTTATTATTTTTCGTGTTTATATATTTCATCTCTATTTTGACATATTTGGAAGTCTTTGCTGGTATTTTTGACAAAAGGCGGCTTTGAATTAGAATAATGAGAAAAAGAGTCTTTGATGGGAGTGGGGATATAAGTGGGGGTACTGACCCGTGCGGTCCGCACGGGCTCGGAGTACTAGTATTCCATTAATCGAGCTTCTTACTTCTTCTTTTTGTGTATTTTTTTATTCTTCAATTTTACGAATCTCATAATCATCTCAGCCAATAAACACCAAAACAATTTTACGGAGCTCAAAATCATCTCGGTGCCAAACACCAAAACAAAGGACATGAACAAATTTGAAGTGCTCGTACCTGCAAGCAGATAACACCTGGTCGCAGTGGCGGACACAAAATCTATAGTATAAATTAGATCCCCATTATGAATAGTAGAATGAATAGTTTCAATCGCCGAAATTTCCATTTTGCCCTCACTATTTTGTCCCTTTCCCATTTGCCCTTTAAAAAAAATTTAATTTAAAAAAAAAAAATTTAATTTTTTTTAAAAAAAAAGATGTGTCCGACATGGGCTTAATTAAAAAAAAATAAAAAAATAACGTGTTCTCGGACACAGGCTTATTCTAGTTATTTAAATGGATGGAAATGAACCGCATTAAATAAATTATGTGCATATTTTAGTGGTTATGAAATAAAATGTTTCATTTATTTTTTTAGCAAGTGCTGGGTTTTAGTGAGTCCAATATTGAATTTTAATTTCGAAAACATTTGGTTAAAAATACAAAAAATAAAATAAAATTCTAAAACATACAATGAGAGACAGAGAGTAAAGATTGAAGCAGTTCCACTTCCACAACTCCACTGCACCATCCGTAGCCACAAAGATCAGTATTTCCAAAACAGTCCTTCGCTATCCATCATATTCTCATCCCCTACTCTTATTGCGTTCACACAAAACCCTTCCTCACTTTAGTTAGTTACTCCCACAAGATTCTCCCTCCCCCCTCTCTCTCTCTCTCTTCAGTCCCTTTTCCGGTGAAAATGGTGGAGCCGATAGGTATCGTCGGCGACGATGGCCATTCCGAAGAGCAATTTTTGTTGAAGGAGATCAACCATGGCGATCATTCCTGGCGGTTGAACTTCGATGGCTTCCAGGTCTCGTCTGAGCATAAAGAGAAGCCTCCTCGTGGACTCCATGACTGTCTTGGGGTTTTAGGTAAAAAATATCTTGTCTTTTGGAAGTAATTTAATGTTTAGTATTTTTTTTCCCTCAATTGCTTAAGAGCCGTCTACATTTAGCATAGCAATTATTACAATCGGAGTTTTAAATTGGATATTTTCCCTTGTCTGGAAATGTTCAATTGTTTATTTATTTTGGAATCTATAGTTGTTTTTCCTGATTTTTTTTTTTGTTAATCTATAATTTCTAGTTGTCACTTTATTTTGCATTTTTGAATTGTCAAAGCTCTCGTGTGATATGTTTATTATAGACATACATAGAAGAACTAGATTAACCAAGCCTGTTTTGGATTATACCAGACATTTGACATTTTGTTATTTTTGTTTAAACTATTATTTGTCACTTCTCTTGCAATTTTAGTGCGCGAAGTTTTGGAAAGTCTTTTGGATTATATTAGACCATGCTATTATGCTATATATTGATCAGAAATAGTACCAGTTGGATAACAAAACATGTTCACTTCTGGATATAGTCTTGGCAAATTTTATTGCTAATAACAAGTTTCTGGAATATGACGGTGTTAGGTAAGGGGTTTAGTTTTGTGACGAAACTGGTAACTAAAGCATTTTGATATTGAATTGGCGAGAATAATTTTGGGCTGGGTAGTTTGTTCCATTGGTTCCATTGTAACCAAAATGTTGAAGCTCTTGGGCTGGTCACAAGTTTGCTGTAAGGGTTTTGTTGGAAAGTATTGTAAATTGCATTTCAGGCATCATCTTAACTCATCGGTCCCATCATGTAAACACCTCTTGTTTGAAGTCTAGTCTTTGCATATTTTGGCCAAAAATTCAAATGTTGATATAGTGGCAAATGAAGCTATCGTTTTTATTTTTTATTTTTTATAAGAAGCTATCTTTGTAATCATGGGGGTTTACCTTTTTTTTTTTTTTTTCTTTTTTTTTCTTCTTTTTTTTAAAGAAGGGGATCAACACATTTCACCGCTCCCCCCTTGATGCACTTCACAGAGGCGCCTAGCTATGCTAGGGAGGGCAATGTCATTCCCTCTAACCACTGGTGGGGGAATCGAACCCATGACCTCCAGGTTGGAAGCCATGAACTCTAACCTTTTAAACTTACAATCATGGGGGTTTACTCCATTAGGAAATTGAAGATTTGGAGATATACTTTATTTATTTTTGGATTTCTGAAATAAGTTGAAACTTGGAACGGGGAATGGGCATGGAAATCTGAGTGTTTACTTCACTAGTCATCAGATGCTGGACGGCTCTCTACTACTTAATATTTGTAAGTCGAACTTCTAAGTTCTGGATCATTATTACTCCCTCTGTCCACAAAAAAAAAAAAAAAAAAAAAAAAAAAGAGTTCACTTTCCTTTTAGGTAAGAAAGGTTGAATTGTTTCCACAAATTTACTCTAAATCCTCCTCCAATCTAGTTGTGTCAACAAGCTTTGTTTTGCAATAAGCTTGATCCAAGAAGAAATAGGACTCCTTTTTATGAATAAAGGGAGTAATATGCTGATCATTATCTTCCTTTGTCTATGTAATCAGATTAATGGATCCAATGCGTAATTGTATGCTGGAGTATTTAGATAATTTATGATGGCTTAGTCTAATACATTTGTTATATTTTCATCCTTCTGGCTTCCACTATGTTGTAAAAGATAATGGATTATGTTTTAAGGTCTGGCATAACTAGTAACCCACGAGAATTGTAGGTTGGGTTCTTCAGATAAATTGTAAGGATTAGTGAAATGTATCCATTATGCAGGGACTGGATGAGCTGAATTTAACCATTTTATTGATTGATTTATTTATTTATTTATGTTTTCAGCTTCTGAAGATAATGTTGCAGAGTATTATCAGCAACAGGTTGAAATGCTGGAGGGCTTCAATGAGATGGATCTCCTAGCAGAACGTGGTTTTGTACCTCGAATGTCAGAGGTATTTATAATTTCTCTGCATAGGAAACACATGTTTATCGGTCAAAAATAAATGGGGAAAAGTGTATAAGCTTTGAATTTAGACGCTGATTATTTAATTGCAGTTAGAGAAGGAGAATTTGGCTAGAAGTGAGACTCTTGCCATTAGAATATCAAATTTCGCAAATATGGTTCTTTTTGCTGCAAAAGTTTATGCATCTATCAGGAGTGGTTCATTGGCTATTATTGCCTCTACATTGGACTCGCTTCTTGATCTCCTGTCAGGTTTTATTTTGTGGTTTACTGCATTCTCTATGCAAACGCGAAACCCATATCAGTATCCTATTGGAAAGAGACGAATGCAGCCTTTGGTTAGTGCCCTACTGTCACTCTCTTGTGTTTGCTTCGGCATTTGTCTTTTTTTTATAAGAAGGTGCCGATATTTTCTGTCGCTAATGCAACCAGATTCTCAACTCGCACACCAATAATATGTGCCTAGTCTCGATAGTTCCAGAAAAAAAATTCTGTATGATATACTCCCTCCGTCCCGAAATGATCATCCTACCTTTTTTATTGTTACTTTGAATGAACTTTGAGCAATAATTTAGGTTAATTCAATTATTCTAATGTAAATCTAAAAATTGTTATTGATAGTATTGAAAAGGAGTATTTAGAAGGGAAAAAAGAAAAGATATACCTGATCCTCCTTAAGTCTTAAGATGGAAAGTACAACAAAGTATTTTTTCCCATTGCGTTATTTTGCAAGTTGGACTGTTACATCTGATGCTATTTGTGGATAACATCTTAACTGAGGGTTTTGGCTGATCCTTATACAACACCTGTATGCTAAGATGTACTAGGATATGCCTTTCCTTCAGCGAGTAGCATGCAAATGGAGAAAGATATTTAGGCTAACTTAACCACTTGGAGTTAGCACACTAATCATTTTCTGCCATTTACTTTCTGTACAAAACAAAATAGATGTTGAACCACACATGATGATATCCTTTCATTATAACCGAGTTATGTATGATATACAATCTGGTCCACCCTGTTCAATTTTATTTTGAATTTGGATAAACAAGATCCAGTTAGTGCTGACTGAGAATACTCAAAACTATATATTGCCACAAAAAATTACATTTTATGGGGGATCATAGAGTTAAATATGTTGTAAAAAACATGATTGAGTTCCATCCAATTGCGGTCACTTTCAGTATTTGACAGGGAATGATATTTCACTAGCGGAATGGAGAAGTGCACATTCAACCCCTTGATTCTTTGTTCAAGTTAGCATGGACTTCCACTTTCACGGATACGTGTACCCCATTTTTTGTATTTTATTGTGCAAAAATGAGGAGTTATTTTTTGTTAGTACTTAGTATCTTTTAATTCTCTTTTATTGATCAGATGCCTAGAGTTACTTTTCCTTCTGGGTTTATACTTTATAGGATTCATGGGTCTCATCTTTTGACAACAGAGGGCATTAAGCGAAAAGTATATGTACTCAAATAAAAACCCATTTAAAATTTTAAAGATAGTAGCGGATACTTATTATGGGACAAAAATGCTGGGTATCATATACTGTTGAAGTTAGTAGTTAAGCCAGCAATAGTTTGTTTCAGTGCGCAACTTTACTAGGTATTCGTGGTTGGCTAAGTTATATTACTTTTCATGTTCATCTGCCCTGTTCTCCCCAATAAGTTGGCCCCTCTCTATTTTTTTTTTTGAATGTCGAAAATGGTCTTCCAGGATTTCATAATCGGGTTTAGGGATCTCTGAAATGAACTGATGCTATATGGAGGTAAATAACAAGTAAACCATTGCCATACCTTCATGCTAAGTATCTCAGAAGATAGGATAACTGTGAATTCAACCTTTTCCTTTGAGTCTGAAGTTAAAATAGGAAGCTTTTTTTTTAATCTCGTCTCTTGGTTTAATTTCTTGTCTTTCTTAGAAGGTATAATCAGGTAAAAATATTATGTTCTTAGTGGCATAGCTCTCCCGGCAGATTTTATGCAATTAAACTTGAGCGTTATCATCTGACTGGCTGGACTATACTTTGTTTTGAATGATAAATCCTTCTGATTAAGTGTTAGTACTCCCTCCATCCCTAAATAAATGTTCGAATTTCACTGTGAGGGACTTTTGCTAAAAGGTTGAATTTAAGCATTTTTAGTAACGTGAGTACCTGCACACCATTAATGATCTCACCATATTACATAGTGAGTCTAAGCATGATTTAGAAGTTGTTGTATGTTGATGGAGGATTTGGTAACTTCCCAAAAAATTGGACATTCATTTTGGGACAATTTTTTTTTTTTTTTTGAAATTTGGACATTCATTTAGGGATAGAGGGAGTACTTTTTAATTCTCACATGCAACTTGATTTCTTGATATGCCATGACTGAGGTCTTGAGCTTTAAACTTTATCTAAATGACTTAGCCATCAGTTCGCAGTATGACTCTAATTTGTGTTCCTTGCCCTCAAGTCTTACTCTCTTAGAAAATTGTATTGCAGGGAATACTCGTCTTCGCCTCAGTCATGGCAACGTTGGGTCTGCAGATAATCTTGGAGTCCGTTCGAACATTGGCATCCGATGTAAGTATTGAGTTCATTGTAGAGTAGGCACTGCGAATGTATTTCCATAGACAAAGGCCATGTTTCGCATTTGGATGTTTGAAAGCTTGCAGCGTTATTATACATATGGTCCTAACCATCAGTTGTTTTGGCCTTTCTCAGGAGGATGGGTTGAACTTGACCAAGGACCAAGAGTATTGGGTTATTGGCATTATGCTTTCTGTGACCTTGGTCAAACTTCTATTGTGTGTGTATTGCCGCTCATTTACAAATGAGATTGTAAAAGCTTATGCCCAAGATCATTTCTTTGATGTCATCACAAACATCATTGGCCTCATTGCTGTACTTCTTGCTAATTATATCAGCGATTGGATGGATCCTGTTGGAGCAATCATTGTAAGTACAAACTATCATCTCTCTCTCTGTTGCCCCCAACCCTGAAACCCAATTTTTTCATATTCCTTACTACTCTGAAAAGTAGTTTCATGTGCACTTCAGTTGTACTCCGTCCTTCCCATAAAAATTGGTTGAGCTTTGACTAAAGATTTAGGAAAGACTAATTATCCAAAGGAAATTCTGAAACTTGTTATCGATACACACCATGAAAAGTACTACCAATAACAATCTTTAGATTTTCATTTGGATTATTAGTCTTTTCTATTATCACTATTTTTATCTCTTCTTTTCCTTTTCTAAAATTTATTCATATTTCTTCTTTTAATTTGCCTTTTTTTTTCACAAAGGCACATGTGAGGATTCATTTAGCTGACCCCAATTTTTTTTTGGGACCAAGACTTTGTTGTGGTTGTTGTTATTGTTGTGGTTGGGACGGAGGGAGTAAAATTTTGTTTCCACTGCTGAAAAATATCTGGAAAACATTGGGAAGAGGGTTTCTTTTTACTGTAGCTCTTATGTTTTGGTAAACACCAAAGCGGAAAAGACTGTCATCCTTCAGAAGTGAAAGAAATGGGAAATGAGGGTGAAATATGGTCATGATTGGGAGTCTTTGCTCTTTTGTTTCTTTATGCTGAAGCCATCATTAGCCTACTTATATTAGGGGTGGTGACAATTTCTGACCAATGGGTATACCCATTAAAATTTTATCATGCTTTAAACTATTATACATGATATTAAACTATTGTACATGTATCATGTACAATAGTTTAAAGCATGATATTTTTAATGGATAACACCCATTTTGCCACCCTTAGATATAACATACTCCCTCTGTCCTTATATGACTGTCCAAGTTCAAGAATTTTTTGTCCCAAAATGAATATCTTTTTTGTAAAAAGCTTTGTCCGTAAATGTTTTTTTACCAAATTTTTTGCTATTCATTTTATGGTTGTAAAATTAAATGTTTAGAAAGTAATTTTTGCCATTAAAGTGTATAAAAGCACACATTTTCAGAGTCTCTTGAAATAAAATTCGGACATTCAATTAGGGACGGAGGGAGTACTACAGTAGAAACTCTTTAAAGTGTATAATAAATTTGTTTGGTCCCGACTTGGGCTAGTTGAAAAAATTACAAAAATCGATAAATAATAAGATAATGATTTTTTGAGGGACCCATTTATAATTTTAGGTTCCACGAAAATCATAATATAATAAATCTTAGAAATTGATTTATTTTTTATTACAAATTAGTGAAAATATAACTATAGTTGTTTGTTTTTATTTTAAAGTTCAAATCTTGTGTATAATTAGGGGTGTAAATGGTTCGGTTTAGTTCAGTTTGGGGGAATTTGCTGTCCGAACAACTAGTCATCGGTTTGGGAAAATTTCAAATTGAATCGAACCATGAAAAAATTCAAACCGAACCAAACCAAACCGCTATGATTTAGTTCGATTTGGTACAAAGCGCGATTCAATTATGTGGTTCAAACCACGGTTCAGACTAGACATGTCCAAATAGAACCGGGAACCGACGGAACCGGCGGGTAGAACCGGAACCGGGAACCGCCGGAACCGGGAACCGAACGTAACCGGGAACCGGATTGAAACGGTTCGAATACGAATCCACCATATTGGGAACCGAGGAACCGGCGGTTTCGGAATCGGGAACCGGTGGAACCGTTGGAACCAGAATTTTTATTGTTAGAATTTTTATTAGAATTTTGTCAACTTCTCATTCTTTCCAAAAACATACTCCCCAAGTGAAAAAAAAAAAACAGATTAGTTAGCGTCTTTACTGTCTTAAGAGGTTTGGTAAAAAAAAAAAAAAGTTAGATGGTGATGGAACTGGTGGAACCGTTGGAACCGGAACCGGCGGATAGAACCGGGAACCGGGAACCGGATTAATATGGTTCGAATACGGTTATGGCTATTTGGGAACCGGGAACCGGCGGTTCCGGAACCGGGAACCGGAACCGGAACCGTTTGGACATGTCTAGTTCAGACCATGGTTTAGATTACAGTTCAAACCACGATTCATACCACAACTCATTATTAGATTTGTTTAAATTTTTCGTGATTAAATAAGAAGAACGAAAGATTCGGGTGTTTAAAAGGAATGTCGGAGAAAGAGAGACTAGAGGAAGAGATAGAGGCCGAAGGAAGAAAATACTTTACAATGTCGATCGTGGAAAGAACTTGGTTATTTACGTGTCGCAATGACGATAACAAATCATGAAATTAATATTAAATAAGATACAAAACATGGGTTATGATTAGTTTATGTAATGTAGGTTTTTTATTGATCTAACAGTAAATATTAATAAATATACGAAAATATTAAATAAGATACAAAACGGGGATTAAAATTAGTTTATGTAATGTGGTTTGGTCTCGGGGTTTGGTTTGGCGGTTTGGAGGTTTGGTGGTTTGGTATCGTGATTTTAAACCGCGGTTTGGTTTGTGGTCTTGGAGGGTCAGACCACAAACCAAACCGAAACATGTGGTTTGCCAATATTTGAAATCGAACCGGACCATTCATACTTAAAAACCAAATCAAACCGCATGATTTGGTTCGGTTCGGTTTCAAACCGCGGTTTGAACCGAACCACTTACATCCCTATGTACAATGAATTCAAAGTTATCATCAACTTCAAATGTCTTTCAACTTATTAAGTACATACTCCCTCCTTTCTACTTCACTTGACACTAATTTCCATTTTGGTCAATCTCACTTTAGACACTATTCAAAATGACAAGTTTTTATATTCATAACACCAATCAAATTACTATTTTCCCGTTCATTATCTCTCCTACTATGCTTTTCATAGTCACAACACCTTTTTTCACTAATTCTCTTTCCTACTTTTTCTTAATTCTTGTGCCAAAGTTTTTAGTGCCAAGTGAAATTGAACAGAGGGAGTACAATGAATTCAGTTTATACGACAATTTGAAATTCGTCGAATCAGCTAAAATTTTTGTAACTTAATAATTATTAATTTATCGATAAATTAATAACTCTATAAATTTCAATTATTAATTTATAAAGTTTTTACTGTATACTGAAGCCTTCTCTTCATAGTATCATCTTTCAACTATACTTGTAACATTAACCTTGTACCTACTGCAGCTGGCCATGTACACCATCCGCACCTGGTCATTAACAGTACTGGAAAACGTCAACTCTCTCGTAGGAAGATCTGCTGCACCGGAATATTTACAAAAACTGACTTACCTTTGTTGGAACCACCACAAGGCCATAAGGCACATTGACACAGTCAGAGCCTACACCTTTGGATCTCACTACTTTGTGGAGGTTGACATTGTCCTACCAGCAGATATGCCATTACAAACAGCTCACGATATTGGTGAGTCCTTGCAAGAGAAGCTCGAGCAATTGCCTGAAATAGAACGTGCTTTTGTTCACCTTGATTATGAGTTCTCTCACAAACCCGAGCACGCACAAGCACACCTTTAGCTGGATTCTCCAATCAACCCTCCCAGCCCGTAAGTGTTATTTGATACCCCCTCTATCTCGGAAAGATAGTCTTATTTGACTTTTTATGGTCAAGACATGTGAATTTTAATGAAACATTAATGTCTATCTAACCATCCCAATAAAATTCTAAAAATTGTTATCGATAAATCACTTAATGATTTATCAATTACAATTTTTAGAATTTCACTAGGATGATATAGATTGACATTAATAGTTGATCAAAGTTTACATGTGTTGACCATATGTGTTGACCATAAAGGAGCTATCTTTTCGGGTCGGGACCTATCTTTTTCGGGTAGGGATGGATAGAGTATATTCTTGGTTCATATAATCATTGTACTTTACCCTTTTTTTGTTACCATATTCGTACTGTTAAGAACAGAAATGATATGGGTTTTAATGTCTATAATGCTATCCAATCCTTGTAAATTTATCTGTACTGATAGATGTTGCTGAATTAGTGGATTTTTTTTTTTATTTTTATTTTTTGGCTTGGTGAAGCCACAAGATTGATGTTGAAATGTGGAAGAATCAAGTTTTGGGGAGCAACACACAAGCTAGGCATTAAATGGTTTGGTTTGGTTTAGTTGTTTTGGGCAAATTTAGAAGTCAAATCGCTATTATCGATTTGGAGAAATTTCAAATTGAGTTAAATCATAAAAAAATCAGATTGAGTTAAATCATAAAAAATTCAGATCGAGCTAAATCAAACCGTCATGATTCGGTTTGGTTCGGTGTAAATTGCAATTTGATTTAGTGGTTCAGACCATCATGATACAAATTGTGATCTAGACTACTATTCAAATCACATTTCAAATCATAGTCCATTTTGTTAACCATTTATTTTATGACTAATGAATTATAAAATATCATAAGAAATAAAAGGGTAAGATTGTCCTTGTTTTTTTCTTCCATAATGGTTAATGACCCATCTCTTGTGGGGTAATGAAACTTTTAGGGGTCGTTTGGTAGCCTGATTAGAGTTGGATATGATTATTAGTCTAATAATCTTGGTGTTTGGTAGGCTAAATGCAATGGGAGTAATAATTCTGGGTACAACTCGGATAAGTTTCTTATCCACTCTTATCCCCTTCATATTAATCCCCAAGAAAAAGGTGGTGTTATTAATCCCCTGATTAATAATTCCTCACTATTAACACACTATTAACACACTATTAACACAAACTAATCCTATCGGCCTATCAAACGAGCCCTTATTTCCTTTCTGGTACTTAGCCACGTTTGATAAAAACCCAAGAGATTGGGAGCTTCATTTTAATCCTAGTAGGGAGCTAATGAAAGAAATTATGTAGGTGATTTTATATGTATCTGTACCACTTCTTAAATTGTTGCAATCATTACTTTAATTTAGCCCACCACTTTGTAAAAAATATGGGTGAATGTTAACTTGACTTTCAATGGACGATATGGATTGTGGTTTAAGGTGGTTCGGTTCAATCTTACGGCTCGGTTTAACGGTTCGGCTTCATAGCTCGATTTAATGGTTTCAACGGTTTGAGTCGGCTCGTTTCAGTTTGGTTTGATACCGCAAACCAAATCGAATCGCGTGGTTTGTTACTTTTTCAAACCGAGCTAAACCACTTATACTTGAAAATCGAGTCAAATTGCATGGTTTGATTCGATCGATTTCAAACCACAGTTTGAGCTGAACTATTGGCACCCCTAACACAAGCTAATGAGGTAATTACCCCAATTCGATTGAAAAATATTACTCCCTCTCTTTGTCCTTAAATAAATGTTAAAATTAAAAAAAAAATCAAAATGAAAGTCATTTTTATAGAAGAACTTTGTTCTCAAATATTTTTTTACCAAGTTTTTTGCTACACATGTTATTATTATAAAACTATTTTTTAGAAAATGGATATCAAGAATATTTATACATCTTTACCATCAAAATGTATAATAAACATACATTTTCAGAGTGTCATTTAAAATAAAATTTGGACATTCATTTAGGGATGGAGAGAGTACTCCCTCCGTCTCTAAATAAATGTCCAAATTTAAGAAATTGTCTCAAAATAAATATTTTTTTTGTGAAAAAACTTTGTCCCTAAACGTTTTTTACCTTTTTTTTTATGTTCATTTTATTATTGTAAAACTAAATGCTTAAAAAGTGGATATAAAAATATGTCATTAAAATGTATAAAAAGTTCACATTTTCAGAGTGTCCAGAAAATGAAATTTGAATATTTACTAGTGCAAACATTTTAAGAATTTAGAAGTTTTAGTGCAATCTATAGTATAAATTAGAGTGGTCCTTGCTATAGTAGTGTGAATAGTGCCAACTAAAGCGGTGAATTTTTCATTTTGCCCTCATACATTTGTCCCTTTCCCATTTTGCCCTTAAAAAAAAAACACCCGTGTCCTTGGACACGGGCATGTACTAGTCTACAGTATAAATGGAAGAGGAATCTTGAACAGTGGTATGAACAGTACCACGTGTCGATTTTACCATTTTGCCCTCACTATTTTGTCCCTTTCCCATTTTGCCCTTAAAAAAATAAATAAATATTAAATATGTCGTACGACATACTTGCCCTTAATTTTTAAAAATAACTTTTCCCTCCTAAAATTTGAATTTTTGTAAAAAGAGATCCACATTAAAAAAAAAAATTAGTATGTCGTGCGACATACTTGCCCTTTAAAAAACAAAAAAAAAATATTTTAATTAAAAAAATAAAAAAAAAATCGTGTCCTTGGACACGGGCATGTACTAGTTTAATTATACTCCCTCCGTCCCAATAAAAGCTTCACTAATTACCCAAAAGGGCGTCCCGTTAGAAGCTTCACCTTTTCTTTTTTGGCAAAGAATCTTTACTATTTTCTCCACTCATTTTCTCTCCTACATTATTTTAATACTCACAACACCATTATAATTTACTATTTCCTCCAATAATTCTCTCTCCTATTTTCAAATTACACTCACAACATTTTTTTTTCCCTCCCATTTTCATAATTTGCGTGCCCACCCAAAAGGGTGAAGCACTTATTGGGACGGAGGGAGTATTTGTTATCGCCATGTAAAGAAAAAATGCACTAAATTTTATTTTGCACACTTTTAATTAATTTTCTTACTTATTTTAATGAATCCATCATGATATGATATTAGCTCTATTAGTCATGGGATGTTGCATCATATGTTGTAATGTTACATTGATACAAAAAATTCAGACTTGCTAATTACTCCCTATTGCAAAATGATTGTTTGATTTAATTATTTGAATATTTAAATAACCTATTTTTACTAGCATTACTATCTTTATTGATATTTTATTAATTTTGGTAATTTTACTCTTTAAATCTCTATTTTCTTGGTTAAATCTTATCCTTTCCTCTCTCTTAATGGATAATTTTGAAAATTCAATTATTCGAACTAATTTTTTAAATGAAAATACGTATTTGGAAAAAAGCAAGAATGTTATATTCTGTCCCATCCTTCTTTACTATTTATCATGAGAAATAAGAAAAAAGGTAAAATAAAATAAAAATGATATGAATTTTATTATTTATAAAGTACTATTAAAAAATATTTTATCTTGAAACTTTGTAACTATATATGTGTAGGATAACAAAAATAAAAGTGAAAAATATCGAAAAGTCCCTTTAAAAAAAATTCCATATCCAAAAAGAGTTGGTCTCCTGTGAGAACAAGGGGATCCGTCTCATGCATGAGACGGGTCGACCCATGGGTGGCAGCTCATGCCTTTTAAAACAGGTATTACGTTTAGAAAAAGTAATAGTTACCATTTCTTAATGTAATGACTGTATACATATAAAGTAACATTGTTCATAAGTAAACGTAATACCTGTTTTAAAAAAACAAAAGCTCATTTTTACTCATTTTTTCAAATGTAATACAAGCTATATGTATTACATTTGAAATGTAATAACTTATGTATATGAATGTAATAGTTTATACAAGTAATGTAACACTTTAACATATTTCTATAGATAATGTAATACTTTTATATGTATCATGATAAATTTGAACTCATTGTAACTTATTGTTTGAAAACAAATACTATTACATATAAATAACAAGTTTGTTACATTTTAGTTAAAATAAGTATTACTTTTGCCAAACGAAGAAAACATAGGAAAAAACACTATTACTTTTCTGTATATATGTATTACTTTAATGTATATAAACTATTACTTTATATGCATACAATCATTACATTATGTTATAGTAACTATTACTTTTCACAAAACGAAAAAAAAAAAAAAACACAAAATTTAAAACTGTTCAATGTTCCAGTGACATGCCATAGTTAATGAGGAAGGGGTATGCATAGTCAAAATTCAACTGACTTCCTTTGCCCATCTGAGATCGAATGAGGGTAATTCTTTCTTTATAGATCAGATCTGCAGCGCTTACTGATTCAATCACAGCTGATACGCGCAAACAGAACACTGGAACATTGAACAGTTAGCAAATCTGTACCCCTAGCGGCCTATTCTCTAGCAGCAAATCGGTGCAATTGGGGAGCTTGGGTCGCCGGCTGATTTGGGTGAGGAGGTCGCCGGTTGATTAAAGGGAGGAATCAGGTGAAGGTGAAGGTTTGGCCGGAGAAGGGGAAGCTTGGATTGAAAAAGACGATTCCCCCGCTGCTCTGCGTTTACGTATAGAGAGAGAGACAGGTATTCTTGGGCGGGTCATGGTCATGGATCCGACCCGTCTCATGAATGAGACGGATATTGTTGTTCTCACATGAGTTTTTGTCATCCAAAAAACCCTACAAATAATCTATAGTATAAATTAGAGTGGTGTGCTACAGTACTATGAATAGTGCCAATGACCGAATTTCCCATTTTGCCCTCACTATTTTGTTCCTTTCCCATTTTGCCATTAAATTTTTTTTAAAATTAAAAAAAAAAAAAGTGTCCTCGGACACGGGCTTAATTTAAAAAAAAAAAAAAAAAAAAAACGTGTCCTCGGACACGGGCTTATTCTAGTTATTCTATAAAAAAAGCCCTGAAACTATATTTTCAATATCAAAAAGTCCAAAATTTAGCGATTTAACTGATTTCATTAATTTAAGAATTTAAAATGATGAAAACTTGATTTTCTTTTCAATTATGAGTTTTACAAAGATAAAATTTATCCATCTTAAACAATAACAGTAATAATAATTTACAAATAATTATATTACTATTATTATTAATATACTTGTAAAAAAATTAGAGTAATAATTTAAAAAAAATGTTGATAGTGATGTTATGAAAAATAATTCATGATTAATATAATTATATTTTTTTAATTTTTTTAATTATAAGTTATAACAATTAAATTTCATAAGACAATGTAATTGTTTTTCTAATTATTATTGGACATGAGATTAAAAATTTATCTTATTATTATTACTTTTTATAATAATTATGTTTTTATTATTTCTGAATATAATAAAGTCTTGCATTCTAAGCGTCAGAAATGCAGGTGACAAATCACTATTCTTATAAAACAAATTTTCATCTTTATAAAAGTTTCAAACATAATGACATTCGTTAAATAATTAATTTTTGAACTTTTTGGTTTTGAAAATTGAATTTTGTGACTTTTTAGATTGAATAATTATGTTTAGGGTTTTTGGTATTTTTCCCGAAATAAAATTTAATTCTTAGGTAGATTAAGATGAGATGGTGGGAGTATAGAATTATCTTATGGGCCGACATACGAAGAGTATTCCCTTCGTTGTTGTATTCGAAAATATACAAAATTAATGATGCACGGGAATTAAAAAAAATGAGTTAGGAGAGAGAGTGTGGGGGTAAGAAATAGTAAGTGGGTAGTTATTGTGAGTATGATAAGTGAGTCTCATGAATGAATAAAGAAATATTAAAATGTTTCCATTTTTAAAGTATGCATTTTCAAAAGAAACATACAAAATGAAAATTGGTTCCTTTTTGAGTGAGACGGAGGAACTATTAACGCAAAAGAAACACATTTTTCCTAGTGATTATGCAAAACATGTTTTTAAATTTGCGGTGACATTTTTGTAAATAAGTGAAAATTCGTACGTGATGACATTTTTGTAAATAAGTAAAACTTCGTGCGCGCTGAGTTATGTCCAACAAACCTTCTGAATATCAAGCTTAAAGGGTTATGGATATACGTAACATTTGAGATTGATATCCAGAAGAATTGGTGGGCTGAGTAGATGACAAACAAACATTCTGGATATTAAGATAAATGATTCTGGATAACAATATTAAAGTTTTCTTGATATTAATAGTAAAGCTTTCTAACTATCAGCATTAAAGGTTTTTTGATATCAATATTAAATCCTTATGGATATAAACTAAAAAACACATTTGAATGAAATTATGACCAATAAACCTTCCGGATATCAACATTAAATGTTCTGGATATACAGAACCCTCTTACTTGATATTCAGAAGGTTTGTTGGTCATGCACCCAACGCGTAGCAAATCTTCTGAATATTAATGTTAAAGAATTCTGGATATCCAGAACCTTTAAGTTTGATATCCAGAATATTTGAGACTGATAACCAGAATATTTTTTATGAAAAAAATATCGAGACCTACAAAAGTCACCAGGCTTTGCTTCATGATTATGGATTTAAAAAAAAAAACAAACCAAAAATACGTTATTGATGTTGCCAGGATTTTCCTCAACAGCAACACACCGTTGTAGTCTAATCGGCAGCACCTCCGGCTCCTTCTTCAGTCCTGCACATCCACAAACGTGAACTAAGCCGGGGGCGACTCCGGCGTGAGGATAAGTGTTTGCTTTTGGGTTGTAAAAAATAACAGTAGGGAAAGGTGTTTGTGTGTGTAAAAATGAACGTACCTTGATTATGAAGAATACCTCTCATATATATACTCCCTCCCTCGTGCCGTGCACATGACCTCCTCACGTTCCATGCCTCTCCTTACACGTGTCACCACTCCATTGGTCCTTTATAAAAGTAAACTCTTAACACGTGATCACTGATCCAAATGCATAACCGTTCAATGGGTCCCATTTTATAGATATTTATATGCCGCCTCTTGTGAACCGCATTAATCTGGGATCCATCTCTCGCCAGATTAGGTAAATCATGACTAGTGTCGCCTTACCATAATGTCTCGCATCTCCTTTCTCGTCCTTATCTCGCCGGCTTGCCTTACTTATCTCGCCATAATCTTCACAATATATCGCTATTACTGCCTTGATCTTCTCCCTTTCATTGCCCTGGCGGGATACTTCCCCCCACATTTTCCTGCGATCCATATTTGGGCTACCTTTATCTTCATCTTCTTCTTGGGTTTTATCTCGCTTTGGGCCCATTTGCTACTTTTTCGCCATTGGACTTAATCTAAGCCCATCCATTATTTTTGGACAGCATCAGAAGCCCCTAAGTTTGAGGCGAGATTCATTTATGGTCTCGCAGAAAACTTGAAGTTCAACGTCTCAAAGTTCTTGCGACATACAGTTCCTTCTTTAAGAAGCTCGAAGCTGAATAACCCTACTTATACACGTGCCACTTCTATAGCGAGCCCCTAAAGTTCGAAGCGCCGTCATTCGGTAATCGTGCCAAATAAGAGGGAAAATTTAAAAATTTTCATCTTATCCGTCACGTCAATCACTTCCATAAATCCCTCCCTCATATAAATACCCCTTTTCCTTTCCATATTTCATTTTTTACTTTCTCACTCTTACCCCAGATTCCGGCGAACTGTTACCTCGACTCTAAAGAACTTTTCCTTCTGTTTTTTTGACCACGAATCTGTTTCCCAAATACAAATACACCTTATATTTACCATTTGAAGTTGATTTCTGAAGTCTCCTTCATAGCTTACAAAGATTCTTTCTTTACTTTTGGCGTCTCTTCATTTTTTCCGGCAGTTCTTCATCTTCTCCGGCTGTTCTTCATTTTAATAGGTAATTTTTCAAAAAACCCTTCATATTCTTAAAAACCCCGTACTTTGATCTTTTATTTTTGCCAATTCGTATGAGTCTTGTTATTCCTTTTTATATACCTCTTTAACGTTATTCCCAAATTACCCTTTATGGCGAGAATTGTGCCAAGCTAGTTAGGTATGGGAGCTGCCAAGTTTCAGGCGGCTTATGTAGGCTCCTGCAACCTAATTGGGCGAGATTGCCAAAGGCATATATAGTTAGGTTTCTAGTTGGACATAGGATGGATCCCCCATTGATTAAATCTTTTGAAATCCAAGGCCGCTCTTTTCTTCCCCTTTCATCCCCTATGTGTTGATGACCCTTTTCCCGAACGTAGTATGCATTATAACTCTGTTCTTTCTTCTTCTTCTTTCAGTGATTCTCGCGAGATGGCCAATCAAGGAACTTCATCTCCCACAGCATCTTCACACAATCCTCCCTCTACAAGTGTGGGGCCTTCCCAACCCGGAACCTATAAACTCGTGCCCCGATGGTGGTGTCCCCAACCCGACCCGATTTAGAGAAAACCTTTTGAGCAACCCATCTCAACTAAGTGAGTTTTAAGAAAATTTTTGACATGACCCTTCTAGTTAAAGTGTTAATAAAAACCTGTTTAATATCCACCTGCTTACATTCATCGAACTTTAAAAGGAAAGGCTCTTGCCTTCACATTTACAACCACACCACATTATCCACAAGCACACAACACCATTATTTACAACCCAAGTGTCAAGCGTTTATAAAAGTTAATTACAAACTTTACCCCAAAAGAATAACCACCAAGAAAAACCCTCCTAGCACAACGTACCCTGACAACCAAAAGATGATCCAACTGCCCCGGCCTCACCGGTCCTGACCTCCTGTCTCAGCGGTATCTAAAAAAAATTAAAGGGAGACGGGGTGAGAAAGAATCTCAGTAAGCTATTATGTATGCAGCAAGATGCCAAATAAGATGCAACACATAAACAAGTTGTTCAACATCATATTTAGCACACAGTAACACATTACGTTACCTGATCTTACCTTTTCCCCGTCTGAATCATAAGTCGTACCTTCTCGGAATGAAACCCATTTTTCTTGTGAACGGCTTAAGCCTATTCACGCCTTACAAGACCCATTTTTCAGGGAACCATGTAAGGTATCAGTATCCTATGAACTGCTTAGGCATATCCATAGTAACTGAGCCCCAAACTGTGGTCACAGTGGGGTGGAAACGGACACAGATATAATGAAATCCGAGCACCTTATGTTACAACTTCTCATAAGTGGTCGTATTCCATTATACCCCCGAAATATCACCTGATATTGATCACATTCATATTCACATTCAAGCACGTCACAGTTACTTGAAATAAATTCCACACATTGGGAAAATAGCATATAACATGGCACAACTACTCATGTTCAATCTTTCATTTAGTGCATCATATATATATATAACACTAATGAGTCAATAATAATCCAAGTATGCATAAATGCCCATAATCCATTCAATGGTATCGTGCCATGAGTATTTCACGAACCATAACCACATACAACCCTCCATAGGCAACCATGAAGGGATACAATAACATATAAATAGCTCTACGCGTTCATATGATCACATTACACAACTTCCTTTTTAGTTCCATAAACAATTATCAAGTTTCTATAACTTTGGTTCTCAAATTAACAATGGCCTCCTGTCCGTTTTCCAAGCAACATTTAAAGCCCTTCCAATTATCCGATTTGGCCAAATAAAGTATGGTTGTGAAGTATTAAACTTGGACTAGATACAGGATCAAAAATTGTTCCAATCCGAGTTGTTTAGCCTAGGTTTCTAATGCCTCAAACATGGACCAAGGCTGCAGATTGAACAAGGCAAGTGCTGAAGCTGCCTTCCAAGCAACTTTGGATCAATATATAAAGCTCTTCCTAATATCTTTTTGACCAATTCCAAGTTCTAAAATGTTGTACTAAACTTGTACTACAAGTATAGTTAAAGAGTTATTAATTTTATATTCACTAACCTAGGTTTAAAAGGGTACAAAGTTGCTCACTCAAGGCAGATTTCAGCACGAGTCGTGCATGGAAGCACGAGTCGTGCTGCTCATCTGCACGCCTGCATCCAAGATCACGAGTAGTGATCACGACTCCCTCTCTTGGTCACGACTCGTGCTCATTTGCACGAGTCGTGCCCTCCCCGAAGCCACGGCATGAAGAAGAAACAGCAGCAGAACACAGCCACACAACAACTTAAATTTCCTGGTGTACATCAGCTTCTGCAAACCAACTTCCAACAGTCCAAAGACCTGGTTTTGGACCCTAATATACTTCCTTCCTACCCTATAACACATATATAATATGTATACAACAATTTCCAATCCATAACACAACCCTTGGCCATGCAAATCAACACCAACCTAGTGGTTTCCCAGTTCACCCTAGCTGAAGTTGTTTCTACTTTAAACATAAAATCTAAGTGTGGAACTTCACCTAACACCTTCATAATTCAGCAATACATCATTAACAAAGCCATGCACAATTATTGAAAAAGAACCATAATAACTTACTTGGACAATATGAAAAAAAACTAGGAGCTTTGACCGGGTAGATGTATTCCTCTCGCCGCCGTGACCAATAATCCGTAATTCAACTTGGAAACGGATCAAGGATTGATTTTATAGAAATTTAGGAAGAGAGTTAGGGTTTTGGGACTTCTAGACTGATGAAGGAGATGAGGAAGAGTGAGGAAGAATATGGATTATGTAGATGGTTCTAATTTAAAGAGATAAACATCACCATTTTCCCTAAAAGCCCTCCAAGCATTAACTACTTACAACTAAAACCCAACACTTTTAATTACTTTAAAGTCCCTACTACTTTATAATTCCTTTCCTTCCCACTTTAATTCTCCACATAATTCAATTTAACATTATATAATAAAATTGAATTCTCACCATCATAAACACATAAACCATAGACTAGCAAACCAATAATCATGTAATGAACCAAACTACCAATTAATGCATCATATAAAATGAGGTATAACCCCACTCCCACGTGCTCCACGTGTGCCTAAACAGTGCCTATGGTTGGGGTCGTGACACTCACTCCCCCTTAAGAAAATTCGTCCCGAATTTAACTTTCACTTACCGGAATGCTCGAATAAACTCGGATACTTCTCCCTCATTTCTGATTCCAATTCCCACGTGGCTTCTTCTATCGTATGGTTCCTCCATAAGACCTTAACCACGGGGATGCTCTTCTGTACGCAATTCCTTAACTTGTCGCTCCAAAATCCTCAATGGAACTTCAACATACGTCATATCTGCTCTAACATCATCGGGAGGTGAACTCAATATATGGGAAGGATCATAGCAATACTTTCGAAGCATGGATACGTGGAATACATTATGAAGTGAAGATAAAGATGGAGGGAGAGCCAAACGGTAAGCTAACTCACCCACCCTCTCTAGAATCTCAAACGGTCCAATGAATCTCGGTGCTAGTTTTCCCTTATTACCAAACCTCTTGATACCCGTTCTCGGCGAAATCTTCAAGAAAACTGAGTCTCCCACCTGAAATGATAGTTCCCTTCTTCTCGTGTCCGCATAACTCTTCTGTCGACTTTGAGCTGTCCTTAACCTATCTCGAATCACCTTTATTTTCTCGGTTGAATCTCTCACCAAGTCCGGACCCCAAAGTCTCGCCTCGCCAACTTCATCCCAACAGATTGGAGACCTACATTTCCTTCCGTACAATGCCTCATAGGGTGCCATTTCTATACTAGATTGATAACTATTATTGTAGGCGAACTCCACAAGAGGCAAATGATCTTCCCATGATGCTTGAAAATCCATCACACATGCTCGGAGCATATCCTCAAGAATTTGAATAGTTCTCTCCATTTGTCCATCGGTCTGAGGATGAAATGCGGTACTGAAACTCAACTTTGACCCCAATGCTTCATGTAATGCTCTCCAAAACCGGGAGGTGAACCGAGGATCTCTATCTGACACAATAGTAACCGGCACTCCATGTAATCTCACAACTTCTCGAATATACAACTGAGCCAACTTTTCTAAGGAATACTTGATTGACACAGGTAGGAAGTGTGCAGACTTAGTTAACCGATCCACAATCACCCATATCGCATCCATCTTCTTAGGCGTAGGAGGTAATCCCGTAACAAAATCCATCGAAATACCTTCCCACTTCCACTCCGGAATTTCCAATGGTTGTAGCAATCCCGCAGGTCGTTGATGCTCCGCTTTAATTTGTTGACATGTGAGGCACTTGGATACAAACTCGGCAATCTCCTTTTTCATTCCATTCCACCAATATCCTCTCTTTAAGTCTTGATACATTTTAGTACTCCCGGGGTGCACGGCAAACTTGGACTTGTGACCCTCTTCCAATACTTGTCTTTTGATTTCCGGAGATGAAGGAACACAAATTCGACCCCTGAAAGTTAAAATCCCCTCTTGATTCACTGAAAATTCACTTGCCTTTCCATCTTGCAACTTTTCCCAAATTTTCTTCAATTCCTCATCCTTCCGTTGAGCTTCCAAAAGATCCCCGTAAAGAGTGGGAACGGCTCTCACATTCGCAAACAACATATGACTCTTCACTTCTCGAGATCTCAAAGATGATAGATGAGCCTTACGGCTAATAGCATCCTCTACCACATTCGCTTTCCCCGGATGATACGAAATGGTACAATCATAATCCTTCAGGAGTTCTAACCATCGCCTCTGTCTGTTGTTGAGCTCCTTCTGGGTGAATAGATACTTCAAACTCTTGTGATCCGTGAATATCTCAAATTTAGCTCCATATAAATAATGTTTCCACTTGTGTAAGGCGAATACAATAGCTGCTAACTTCATGTCGTGAGTAGGATAGTTTTGTTCCGCCGGTGACAATTTTCGGGAAGCATACGCAATGACTTTTCCCCTTTGCATCAAAACACACCCCAATCCTTCTTTAGAAGCATCACTGTAAATGACAAAATCCTCGCATCCATCTGGCAAGGTAAGGATCGGAGCCGAAGTCAACCTCCTCTTCAATTCATTAAAGCTAGCCTCACACTTTTCATCCCACACAAAAGGAACCTCCTTCCTAGTCAAACGAGTCAATGGCGTTGCAATCCGTGAAAAGCCCTCAATAAACCTCCGATAATATCCCGCTAGGCCGAGGAAACTGCGAACCTCTGTCACTGTAGACGGCTGCTTCCAGTTGACTACCGCCTCAATCTTCGCAGAATCTACGGTAATTCCATCACGTGATACCACATGGCCGAGAAAAGAAATCCTCTCGAGCCAAAACTCACATTTATTGAATTTGGCAAACAATTGTTTCTCCCGAAGCAAGGACAAGACGATTCTCAAATGCTCCTCATGTTCCTCCCGTGATTTAGAGTATACCAAAATGTCATCAATGAAGACCACCACAAAATTATCAAGATAAGGTTTGAATATCCGATTCATCAAATCCATAAACACAGCTGGAGCGTTTGTCAATCCAAAAGGCATCACAAGAAATTCATAGTGTCCATACCTCGTCCTGAATGCAGTTTTAGGGATATCCTCCGCTCTAACCTTCAACTGGTGATAACCACTACGCAAATCTAACTTGGAGTAGATAACCGAACCTTGGAGTTGATCAAAGAGGTCATCAATGTGAGGCAACGGATATTTATTCTTGATAGTGGCTTGGTTCAACAACCTATAGTCAATACACAATCGTAGCGTTCTTTCTAACAAATAATACTGGCGCTCCCCAAGGTGATACACTAGGACGAATGAAACCCCGGTCAAGAAGTTCTTGCAACTGTACTTTCAACTCTTTAAGTTCCGCGGGAGCCATTCTATACGGAGCCTTAGAAATGGGTGAGGTACCAGGTACAAGGTCAATACAAAACTCTATCTCTCTATCAGGAGGCATAGCATATTCAATTGAAAACACATCACGGAATTCATTCACAACAGGCACTTGGGACAACTCGGGAGATTTCTTACGAACATCTACCGCATAGGCCAAATAACCCTCACACCCCTTTGACAACAACTTCCTAGCTTTCAATGCAGATATCACATTTATGCCAAACAATGACTTATCAGCATCAAAGACAAATACAGGCACATTAGGCATAGAGAAGGTGACGCGCTTCTTGCGACAATCCACCAAGGCATGACAATTGCTTAACCAATCCATGCCTAAGATAACATCAAAGTCCCGGATTGGTAACTCTACCAAATCCACGGGCAACACATGACCACATATAAGCACTTCACAATCATGATAAATCAAAGAAGACTCGAGGCACTCTCCAATGGGAGTAGACACCTCCAACACATAAGGCAACATCTTGGGCATTTTATGCAATGTGAATGCGAAATGAGACGCAACATACGAATGAGACGATCCAGGGTCGATAAGAATACGAGCCCTGACCCCCGAGATAGGGACTATACCTCTAATGACCGCTGACGGATCTACCTCGCCACGTCCTAGGGCAAACACCCTACCCGGGACTCTCTCCTTAGGTTTTCCTTCCACGTCTCTCTTAACACCACTCCTTGGCGGAACCCCCTGCGGTCTGCCACCCACAGCCTGACTTCGAATAAACTTTGGACAGTCTCTTCGATAGTGTCCCATCTCGCCGCAACTAATACACTTCCCTTGTTTTGCCCAACAATTCTCTTCCGAATGACCACCCCTCTTACACCAATTACACACATTACCAACTTTGCTAGGTGCTGGACGAATAGAACCGCTAACACTTCCTCCTTTAGCCCCTCCAGGAGTAGTAGTCTTTGGTGACTCCGCCATGACTGAACCTTGACACGAGAACTTGGATTTGAATCCACCACCTTCATGCTTGCCTCGGTGCTCCTCGATGTCATTCTCTATTCTATAAGCCATATTTACCGCCGCTTGATAAGTAGGAAAGTCATGGGTCAACAATTGCTTCCTGAACTCTAATCTCAATCCCTTCACAAACCGATAAACTTTTCTTTGCTCCTCCTAAGATAAGATGAGGGGCAATACCTTGCCAATTCAAATAACTTTGATGAATACCGAGCCACGGACATTGTTCCTTGTTCCAGCCTTCGTAAATTCCGCTTCTTTCTTATCCCTCGTCACCACCGGTATAAAATGCTCCCTGAAACTCCGAGTGAAATTATTCCATGTCCGTGGAGTATGCTCTCTTTCCCAACTTTCCTCGAGTATTTGCCACCAATGCTCATACCGCCCTTCTAACTTGAACACGGCACATCGAACCTTCTCCTCATCTGAGCTTCCCATAGCAACAAAGATCTTTTCCATCGCTTCCAACCATCTTTCTGCCTTAGCTGTATCCGGATCTCCATTGTAGCTAGGTGGAGACAACTTAACAAACTTTTCCAATCCGTGCGCTTGTCTCCCTTCTTGTTGTTGTTGATGACCTTGGCCTTGAGCTGCCATACTCTGAATAAAAGACCGGAACATGTTCATCAAATCCACATTTGGATCCCCTCCGGATCCCCCCGCATCTGGATCTCCTTCCACCCTTTGCTGTCCTTTACCAGTACCAGCCATCACACAATTTCCCTGCATCAAACACTCGACGTCAGACATCACACTCCCCCTTAGACTCGACTTCTACCCTTGACATCTAACCTTAGCTCTGATACCAACTGTGGGGCCTTCCCAACCCGGAACCTATAAACTCGTGCCCCGATGGTGGTGTCCCCAACCCGACCCGATTTAGAGAAAACCTTTTGAGCAACCCATCTCAACTAAGTGAGTTTTAAGAAAATTTTTGACATGACCCTTCTAGTTAAAGTGTTAATAAAAACCTGTTTAATATCCACCTGCTTACATTCATCGAACTTTAAAAGGAAAGGCTCTTGCCTTCACATTTACAACCACACCACATTATCCACAAGCACACAACACCATTATTTACAACCCAAGTGTCAAGCGTTTATAAAAGTTAATTACAAACTTTACCCCAAAAGAATAACCACCAAGAAAAACCCTCCTAGCACAACGTACCCCGACAACCAAAAGATGATCCAAGCGCCCCGGCCTCGCGGTCCCCGACCTCACTGTCTCGGCGGTATCTAAAAAAAATTAAAGGGAGACGGGGTGAGAAAGAATCTCGATAGCTATTATGTATGCGAAGATGCCAAATAAGATGCAACACATAAACAAGTTGTTCAACATCATATTTAGCACACAGTAACACATTACGTTACCTGATCTTACCTTTTCCCCGTCTGAATCATAAGTCGTACCTTCTCGGAATGAAACCCATTTTTCTTGTGAACGGCTTAAGCCTATTCACGCCTTACAAGACCCATTTTTCAGGGAACCATGTAAGGTATCAGTATCCTATGAACTGCTTAGGCATATCCATAGTAACTGAGCCCCAAACTGTGGCCGCAGTGGGGTGGAAACGGACACAAATATAATGAAATCCGAGCACCTTATGTTACAACTTCTCATAAGTGGTCGTATTCCATTATACCCCCGAAATATCAGCTGATATTGATCACATTCATATTCATATTCAAGCACGTCACAGTTACTTGAAATAAATTCCACACATTGGGAAAATAGCATATAACATGGCACAACTACTCATGTTCAATTTTTCAATTAGTGCATCATATATATATATAACACTAATGAGTCAATAATAATCCAAGTATGCATAAATGCCCATAATCCATTGATGGTATCGTGCCATTAGTATTTCACGAACCATAACCACATACAACCCTCCATAGGCAACCATGAAGGGATACAATAACATATAAATAGCTCTACGCGTTCATATGATCACATTACACAACTTCCTTTTTAGTTCCATAAACAATTATCAAGTTTCTATAACTTTGGTTCTCAAATTAACAATGGCCTCCTGTCCGTTTTCCAAGCAACATTTAAAGCCCTTCCAATTATCCGATTTGGCCAAATAAAGTATGGTTGTGAAGTATTAAACTTGGACTAGATACAGGATCAAAAAGTGTTCCAATCCGAGTTGTTTAGCCTAGGTTTCTAATGCCTCAAACATGGACCAAGGCTGCAGATTGAACAAGGCAAGTGCTGAAGCTGCCTTCCAAGCAACTTTGGATCAATATATAAAGCTCTTCCTAATATCTTTTTGACCAATTCCAAGTTCTAAAATGTTTTACTAAACTTGTACTACAAGTATAGTTAAAGAGTTATTAATTTTATATTCACTAACCTAGGTTTAAAAGGGTACAAAGTTGCTCACTCAAGGCAGATTTCAGCACGAGTCGTGCATGGAAGCACGAGTCGTGCTGCTCATCTGCACGCCTGCATCCAAGATCACGAGTAGTGATCACGACTCCCTCTCTTGGTCACGACTCGTGCTCATTTGCACGAGTCGTGCCCCTCCCCTGAAGCCACGGCATGAAGAAGAAACAGCAGCAGAACACAGCCACACAACAACTTAAATTTCCTGGTGTACATCAGCTTCTGCAAACCAACTTCCAACAGTCCAAAGACCTGGTTTTGGACCCTAATATACTTCCTTCCTACCCTATAACACATATATAATATGGATACAACAATTTCCAATCCATAACACAACCCTTGGCCATGCAAATCAACACCAACCTAGTGGTTTCCCAGTTCACCCTAGCTGAAGTTGTTTCTACTTTAAACATAAAATCTAAGTGTGGAACTTCACCTAACACCTTCATAATTCAGCAATACATCATTAACAAAGCCATGCACAATTATTGAAAAAGAACCATAATAACTTACTTGGACAATATGAAAAAAAAACTAGGAGCTTTGACCGGGTAGATGTATTCCTCTCGCCGCCGTGACCAATAATCCGTAATTCAACTTGGAAACGGATCAAGGATTGATTTTATAGAAATTTAGGAAGAGAGTTAGGGTTTTGGGACTTCTAGACTGATGAAGGAGATGAGGAAGAGTGAGGAAGAATATGGATTATGTAGATGGTTCTAATTTAAAGAGATAAACATCACCATTTTCCCTAAAAGCCCTCCAAGCATTAACTACTTACAACTAAAACCCAACACTTTTAATTACTTTAAAGTCCCTACTACTTTATAATTCCTTTCCTTCCCACTTTAATTCTCCACATAATTCAATTTAACATTATATAATAAAATTGAATTCTCACCATCATAAACACATAAACCATAGACTAGCAAACCAATAATCATGTAATGAACCAAACTACCAATTAATGCATCATATAAAATGAGGTATAACCCCACTCCCACGTGCTCCACGTGTGCCTAAACAGTGCCTATGGTTGGGATCGTGACAACAAGAGTCCAACATCTGAACTTTACTGAAGGTAACCTCTTTATCAATCCCGCCCATACTGAGGCGGGATCTTCTCTTGCTCCTGACACCAACTCTCTCATTCCAAACCCCATCACTGACTGGCACAGATTCTACCATATAGATCGTTCTATTTACCACATTTCTGATTATCAAGGAAATACTTCCCTTGCCCATCTGCGAGAAATGCGAGATGGTATAGTTATCTTTCCTTCACAACTCAAGGCCGGCCTTAGGATTCCTCTTGATCCTTTTCTCTGTGAAGTCCTGTATAAAGCCCAAGCCATGATTACTGAGATTCATCCCAATGCCATTAGGATTATTACCTCTTTCATCACTGTTTGTCGCGCCTTAAGAAGAGAACCCACCGTTACAGCGTTAGTTAGCCTTTTCAAAGGATACAAACAAACCACCAAACTTGACGACGACAGCGTTAGTTAGCCTTTTCAAAGGATACAAACAAACCACCAAACTTGACGACGACACAGAAGAAACCCGCCTATCTCTTCAATACCATCAAGGCCCCAAAATTCTTACTCCTTTGCCTACCAAGGTCCATAAGTGGCTGAGTGATCCGCTTTTCGTTCTTTCTCGCGTTGGATGGTCTCATCCGACTGATCTTGATGCTATAAAACCCCACATCGAAACCCGAGATGCCTCAGTGATCGGCGACAATTCCCTTTGTTCCGCCATTCGAGCCCTCGTTACTCTTCCAGCTGATTCTCCTGATAACACTCCCCAACCTCTCATTTCCTGGAGGGGTATTTTGCGAGATAGATCTCTTCTTGATCAAGTCGGATTAGCAGACAACTTACCCGTTGCTCCATCGCGAGTTCCAATAATTTATACCAACTTTGATGGCTGGGAGCAACATACGGACAACAAATACGCCCACGAGTGTCAGTCATGCAAGGGTACCCGTAATTGTCCCGCTATGAATGTCATTAACTGTATGCCCCTCTTTAACCCTCTCTTCCTTTCAAATTGGCCTATATTCGAATGATTTTATCTTTATATTTTCTTTTCTTTGCTTCCAGATCATCGGGCCAAATCTATGGAAATTCGCCAGCTTGCCAACCGAGATACAGACAAGCGCAGACAAAGGATTGCTCTTACCCGCAATGCTTCCCTACAAGCTCTCCCTAATAACCTTCCTCTACCCATATCACTTGATGGTAATGATTCTGAGGAGATTGCCCGGGAAAAATCTCAAGGTCCTTATAACCCAAAGGCCAGGGCTAAACCTACACACCCGGATAGCCGCGCCAAACGACAAAGAAGAATCGCCTCAGTTTACTCCAATGTTGCGTCTTCTACTCAAGAGATTATCCCGCCCAATCCTGCTATTGCTCCAGCTCTTCCAATCACTCGAGTTTTTCCACCCTCTCAAAATAATGTCTTGCCAATCTCTGTTCAGCCAACTGATGAAAATGTCATCTTGCCAACTTCTGTCCCGCCAACTATTGATGCCCAACCTGAAGAGACTATTGGAATTCCCCTTTCTGACTCTGTCCGAACCCACTCTCCTGCTCAAGAAACTACTGTCATTGAGCCCACTCAGAATGATGCTCCTCCATCATCCCGCCACGTAGAGTTCTGCGATTTAACCAATGTTTCTAGTTCTCCCCCAACTCCCCGCGACCCATCTACTTTCGGCAATCCCCCTGTTCCCATCTGGCTCCAAGAAGATTTCGAGATGCCTACCGACCTTGATGGGCTTCATGAGCTGAGCCAAGAAGCTGCTAAGGTTCCCCGTTTGACGGGATTGATTACTGAAAATTGCGGGGTTGAGGAGAGTTTGATAGGAAGTTCAGCTTTGACTCGTGTCAGCGACCCTATTCAAGTGCAGAACGTGGCTGGAATGGATGTGGACCATGCCACCTGCCAAGCCGGCATTCATCTATCATTGGTATGTTATTTTTCCTTTCCTTGCTTACTTTCAACTTTGTTCACTGTTGTTTTCATCTTTTCAATTTCACTTAGGTTGGATCTTCCATCATGGGGATGAGCGAGACAATCACTCGCCTTTCCAAGGATAACAAAACTTTGGATCTCTCTAACCAGTTCCTGAGGAAAGATAAAGAAACCCTTCGCGACAGATTGGGTCGGCGAGACGCTACCATCGCCACAATGGGAGAAGAGCGAGATAAATTGAATGCGGTTTGTCCCGACTTACGGAATCGGCTTGAGATTGCCAACAGCCGAACTTAATGCCGCTAAACTTGACCTTAACAAAGCTACTGCTGAAATTAATTCTGCCAAGGAGAGTGCCGCCAAGCTTCTGAGCGATAATGAGACGTTAAAGGCGACTCATGCTGCTGATACTCAAATTCTTCAAGGCGAAATAACCAAGTTGCGGGAAGAACTAACAAGTAAGGTTGCTGAAAACACCTCTCTAAACGCAGACGTCGCCAAGCTTAAAGATGACCTTCTTGATATTGGCGATCAAACTTCTTCTGAGTCTGACATTCTTCTTTGATGCTTACGAAATTCACTGCCATTACAATTGAGCGACTTGCCGTGGGGCTCGAGCCAATTTTTAGTGAAGTATGTCGCCGTGGACATCCCATGGTTCCTTTCTCGGCTGATGAGCTTACTGACCTAGCGGAAGAAGATGCCTTTCTTGGAAAAGCGACTTGGGATCCCTCTCCTATCCAAATCCCAAATGTCCTTCCTTTATGGAACGCACAATTGGAACAAAAACATAAACTTTTGGATGATGCGAAAGCTCTAGCTTTTGCGGCTTCAAACTCTATTCAGTCCGCCCCAACTGATGAACCAAATGCTTGAGCTTGACTCTGCTTTAGTACTTAACTTTTGATTGACTTTTGTAACTTGCCTTGATGTCTAAACAATTTTAATTTCTTTTATTCAGGCCTGCGTGCCTTTTAAACAATGTGTATTATTCGCGGCCTTCGTGCTTGCCTTTTTGCCTTTATGTTTTATTTACTTGTTTCCCCATTTCTATCTTGCTTTTGCTATTTTGTTTTGATAGTTCATCAAAAATCATTATTTTGTCTGACAGGTACCTTATACTCCCTTCGAAAAAGTGAAGTCGTCTTTAGGCGACTTTACTTATGGTGTATACATCGCGACTTATCTTGTCGCTGACCTTAGATCTCTTCTGCTTCTTCCTTGCTCTTTTCATGATTTTTACTTAGAATAATTTCCTTATTTTGTGCCTCCACATCTTTATTTGCCTTAAAAACAAAATATATCTTTCTTTCTTATCTTACATCTTTCCATGTTCCTTCAGCGAAATACATTTACTTCCCTTTTCGTTACATCTTTACATAGAATTTATGCGAGATGTGCTTTCTTTCATACGTGCCGCATCTTTACATGCCCTTTAGGCGAGATGGGTTTCTTTCTCGTTTATAGTCGGTATGGACTTTCTTATTTATCACCCTTAGACTTTCTTTTTGCAATAGTCCTTAGACTTTCCCTTTTTATAGTCCGTAGACTTTCCCTTTTTATAGTCCGTAGACTTTCTCGTTTGTAGTCCGTAGACTTTCACTTTCATAATCCTTAGACTTTCCCTTTTTATATTCCGTAGACTTTCTTTTATGTTTATATTCACATCCATATACATGCTATAGAGGCGAGATGGGACTTTCTTTCATGTTTATAGTCACATCCATATACATGCCATACAGGCGAGATGGGACTTTCCTTCCTGTTTATAGTCGCATCCATATTCGTGCCATACATGCGAGATGGGACTTTCTTTCCTTCTCTAGCAATCATCTTTACATGCCGTTCAGGCGAGATGTGGTTTCTAATTTATAGTCCGGAGACTTTCGTGTTTATAGTCCGTAGACTTTTCTTTCAAATGATACTTTGCGACTTACTTTCCTTTTCTCTTCTTCTTCATCAATTTGCTTCAATAGTTCATTAAAATTGTTTTGATAGTTCATCAAAACTCTTCACCCTGAGACATTATCAATATACATATACTCCCCTCGAAAAAGTGGAGTTGTCTTTAGGCAACTCTACTCTAAGCGATTTATTCATGTACATTATCATACGGCAAAGTATGATGAAAACAAAACAAATTTGAGCCCTAAACTTTATATTATCCTTCTATTCAAAATACTCGCGTCATGTGTAAAATTTCATTTAAAATATTTTTATTCTATTCAAAGCATTCAAGATTTGTATAACTTTTTATTCATGAAGAAACTTCATACATTCATCAAAATTACCTTTAAACATATTTTCATAAGCATAACTTTGAATAGATAAATTACCTTTATCTTTTCAATGATAATATCGCTTGAGATGATCTACGCTCCATGCGTTTGGTACATCTTTACCATCCTCCTCCTTCAAATGATACGTTCCTTCTCGCACAATTTTGGCAATCTGAAAAGGACCCTCCCATTTTGGATCTAACTTGGCAAATCCTGCCGTTGCTCCTTTAATTTCGCGGCTCCTCAGCACCCAATCCCCTACACAGAATGACCTTTTGTTCACCTTTTTGTCGTGCTGAGCCTTCATCCTTTGCTTGTAATTGATCATCCTCAATCTCGCTCTAAGCCTCTTTTCATCACATAGGTCTAACTCGCTACACCTTCTATCGCCGTTTATCACTTCGTCATAATAGGTTACTCTATGAGTGGGCAAACCCATTTCTGCGGGAGCCATTGCTTCGGAACCATAAGTTAATGCAAACGCAGCTTCGCTGCTGATCCCTTCACCGTCGTTTCGACATACCATGTGGCGGTAGATAATTCTTCCAACCAAGCTCCTCCTTTTTTCTATATTCTTGCATAAAATTTCAAGGACTTGTTTGTTGGCTGCTTCCACTTGTCCATTACACTGCGGCCTATAAACTGCGGACTGCCAATGCTTGATATTCAAATTTGAACAAAAACCATGAAATTTCTTCCTGAATTGCGGCCCATGATCCGAAATGATTGCCCGCGGCATTCCATGTCGACAAAGTATCTCCTCCGTTATGAATCTAATTATCTGGTCTTCGGTGGTAGAAGTTAATGCCCTGGCCTCCGTCCATTTTGTGAAATAATCAATAGCTACCACCACCATTTGAGCTCCTCCTTTGGATTTGGGAAAAGGCCCTATGAGATCAATCCCCCACATATCGAAGGGCCAAGCTGCTACAATAGGTGTCTGCTCTGTCGCAGGCTGTCTTGGGATATTAGCATGTCGCTGACACTGATCACATCTCCTGACGTACTCTTCCGCATCCTTCTTCAACGTTGGCCTGTAATATCCATGGAACATTATCTTATTGGCCAGAGTTCTTGCTCCTGGGTGACCGCCACAAACTCCTTCATGTACATCTCATTAAGGGTCGTGAAAAAGATTTTCGATATAATATCCCGTCTTGTACTGTGAATCTTGGAGACATTTTCTTAATAATTTTTGCCTTGGCTTCATCCTGGGCCAACTCTTCTTTTTCCAGATAGTCCTTCATTTCGTAAACCCAATCTTTCTCGTTTACTTCTACCTCCATAACCAAAGGTCTATCGTATGCTGGTTCTTCCATAAACTCTATCACAATTTTCTTGGGCAATTCTTCAATTTTGTCACAGGCGGCCTTGCTTAGCATATCAGCACGTTCATTCTTCTCTATCAATTTGCACTAGCTCCCAATAATCGAAACTTTGCAAAATCTGTCTTGCCATGTCGCAATACTTTGCCAAAGTTTGATTCTCCACCCCATATCTGCCTTTCACCTGGTTAACAATTAATTGGGAATCCGAATGGGCTATTACTTGCTTAACCCCTATATCCCGGCATAGCTCTAATCCCGCCACGAGTGCTTCATATTCTGCTTGATTGTTCGACATATTGAACTTGAATCTTAAGGCTTTCTCGTATGTGATCTCTCTCTGGTTAACTCAGCGATATTCCCGCTCCTCCCTTGTCTTTAGCGGAAGACCCATCGACATACAACTCCCAACAACCCGCTGGTCTTTCCCGCTCTTCTTCAGCTTCAGGATCCTGCGACTTAGCCTTCCTTTTCTTAGCCCCCTGCGTTTCTATCTCCTCCCTTTCATAAGTAAATGAGGTTTCAAGAATGAAGTCTGCTAGAGCCTGTGCCTTAATGGCCTTTCTCGCCTCATACTGGATATCAAACTCCGTCAATTCAATCGACCATTTGAGGAGCCTTCCCGCTGAATCAGGTTGTTGTAAAATCTTTCTCAAAGGAGCATTGATCAGAACAGTCACAGGATGAGATAAAAAATAAGCCCTCAACTTTCGCGTCGCGATCACCAGAGCATAAGCCAACTTTTCCGCGTTAAAATATCTCGTCTCCACTTCACTTAAAGCCTTTGAAACATAATATACCGGCTTCTGCATGCCGTCATCTTCCTTTATCAAAACTGCTGCAACTGCGAGATCAGAAGCCGCCAGGTAAACATACAAATGATCTCCTTCCTCCGGCTACCATTGGCGGCTTTCCCAAATACTCCTTTACCTTCTGAAATGCTTCTTCACATTTTTCATCCCAAGAAAATTTCTGGTCTCCTTTTAACACCTTAAAAAAGGGCAAACATTTCTCGGCAGACCGAGACACAAACCGCCCCAAAGCTATCACCCTACCATTCAACCTTTGAATCTCTTGGATTGTTCTAGGCGATTTCATATCTATTAAAGCTTGGATCTTCTCCGGATTTGCTTCTATACCGCGGCGGTTTACCAAAAATCCCAAAAACTTTCCCGCCATGTTATTCGAACGTACATTTACTTGGATTAAGCTTCATGGAATTTTTCCTCAAATTCTCAAAGGTCTCCTCCAGGTCCACCAAATGATCCTCTCCCTTGGTTTTGATTACCATATCATCAATGTAAGCTTCGACATTCCTTCCAATTTGTGACTTAAATACCTTATTGACCATTCTTTGGTATGTCGCTCCAGCGTTCTTCAAACCAAAGGGCATCATTCTATAACAAAAATTACCAAGGGGAGTTCTGAACGCTGTTTTTGCCTTGTCCTCTTCAAGCATCTTAATTTGGTGATATCCTGAATAAGCCTCGATGAAACTAAACACTTTATGTCCCGCAATGGAGTCCACCAATCTATCAATCCTTGGCAAAGAATAACAATCCTTGGGGCAGGCCGTATTTAGGTCTGTAAAGTCTATGCACATCCTCCATTTCTTATTGGCCTTCAACACTACGTCGACAGGCTAGCCAAATTGGGTAAGTGATTTCTTCAATAATTCCCGCCTTTAGTAATTTCTCAACCTCTCCAATCACCGCCTTCTCCTTTTCCGCAGAAAGATATCTCACCTTCTGTTTAAATGGCTCTACATTTGGATCAGCGTTCAGGCAGTGTAGGGCGACATTCTCATCTATGCCACGCATATCTTCCGGCTTCCAAGCAAATACATCAGTATTATCTCGCAGAAATTCTATCAATCTATCCCTCTCTTCCTTCTTCAACTGCATCCCAATCTTAACTCTTTGCTCAGGATATTCATCATTAACAATCACTTCTTCTAATTCTTCTGCCCCTTGAATGTCTGGTTCATCTCTTATCTGCAATGTGTCTACCTCCATTTCTGTCGCCTTATTCTTGTTGTCGTGTCTTTTACTACCTTTTTCGCTGTCCTCCCCCTTATTTCTCCCAATCAGCGATACACCTTCAGGGGTTTCTACTACAATCTCTTCATAATACTCCTCACTATCAGAACCCATTATCTCCTCAATAAGGGGTTTCTTCATCTTCACGAATTTCGCGGATCTTGACCAGGCCATCTCGGCTTGCATCACCATTATCGTCCTTAAATTCCCTTCTGATATTTCCTCCGCCACCTCCACTTCTGAATCTCGCTCATCTTCTCCTTCTCGCAGAACCATATCTTCCGCCTTTTCATCTATAACAATGATCGCCGACTTATTTCTCATGCTTTCTGTTTCTTCCCAGTCATTATTCCTTCCTAATTCAATGGTCATGTTTACTCTCACACGTAATCAACGATGATGAAACCACACTTTGAAGATCTGCAAATCTTATGAAGATTTGAAGATCTAGCCCAGAAACTCAAGAAACAACAAATAACAACCCAGCAACAAACTTTCAACACCAACAAAATACTTTCAAAACCTCAACAATTGCTTCAACACCACACTATCACCAGAAACACCAAAACCCAAGCTAATCAAAATCAAATGAACTTTCAAAATCCAAAACCAACAATAAATTCCAAACCCCACAATCAAACCAAACTTTGAACAAATCTTAACCAACAACCTCAAATCCTCCACAACTCACGCAAACACTTCAGAAATAAAAAATTAAAACCCAACCAATCAATCAAAACCAAAATCTCCAACAATTTCAACCCACAAAAATCTTTCGAACAACAATCAATTCTAACAACAATCAGAACAAACGAATTTCGACTTACAAATTGCGGACAATAAACCAAATCAATCTAAAACTCAACGCACCCGGTGAATCTTCCTCAACACGAACTAGCCTTCCAATTCTACGAACAACAATCCGCTGCTACCACTCTACTGGCCGTGAACCTCCGACCCAATGAAGAGAATCGGTCCGGCCCGAAACCCGATTGATGTTGCCGGGATTTTCCTCAACAAAGAACACACCGTTGTAGTCTAATCGGCAGCACCTCCGGCTCCTTCTTCAGTCCTGCACAGCCACAAACGTGAACTAAGCCGGGGGCGACTCCGGCGTAAGCCCCTCCGGCGTGAGGATAAGTGTTTGCTTTTGGGTTGTAAATAATAACAGTAGGGAAAGGTGTTTGTGTGTGTAAAAATGAACGTACCTTGATTATGAAGAATACCTCTCATATATATACTCCTTCCCTCGTGCCGTGCACATGACCTCCTCACGTTCCATGCCTCCTTACACGTGTCACCACTCCATTGGTCATTTATAAAAGTAAACTCTTAACACGTGATCACTGATCCCAATGCATAACCGTTCAATGGATCCCATTTTATAGATATTTATATGCCGCCTCTTGTGAACCGCATCAATCTGGGATCCATCTCTCGCCAGATTAGGTAAATCATGACTAGTGTCGCCTTACCATAATGTCTCGCATCTCCTTTCTCGTCCTTATCTCGCCGGCTTGCCTTACTTATCTCGCCATGATCTTCACAATATATCGCTATTACTGCCTTGATCTTCTCCCTTTCATTGACCCTGGCGGGATACTTCCCCCCACATTTTTCTGCGATCCATATTTGGGCTACCTTTATCTTCATCTTCTTCTTGAGCTTTATCTCGCTTTGGGCCCATTTGCTACTTTTTCGCCATTGGACTTGAGCCCATCCATTATTTTTGGACAGCATCAGTTATTTAGGCCATCAAACGAGCATTTTGAAGTTTTTATAAACGAAATGTTAAATGATGATCAATGGTAGTGTTTCTTGATTATATCCAGAAGTGTTTAATATTAATATTCATAAATCTTTGAGATTGATACGCAAAAAGTTTGTTAGTTATAGAATTAGTTACATTCTCAACGCGTGAGAAGTTTCACTTATTTATAAAAATGTCATAACTTACGAAGTTTTTCTTATTTATAAAAATGTCACCGTACATTTTAAAATACGTCTTTTTAATCCTTAAAAAAAATGACGCTTCTTTCGTAGACGCACTCATTAAATATTAATTAGCCAAATGTATTTATCCTAAGTTGGTGCCGGATGATCAGGTGCTTGCGAATAATAGAAAAATATAATCATGAAAGACTTAAACTCTTTTTTTATTTAAAAAAAAAGAAAATAGAAAAAGATTTATCATTTGTTTTCCCAAATATAATGACTACTCCCTCCGTCTTATTACTTATTACTTACGTTTGTTATTACTTACGTAGTTACGTTACGTTTGTAAAGAATTATTTTCTTTTTTCATCTGTTTTACGTGAATGAAGATTGTCCAAAATGATAAATTTTTTACACTATTTATTCCACTCATTCTCTTTTCTACTTAACTTTTATATTCACAACACCAATTGACTTAATATTTCTCAGCCTCATTTTCTCTTATATTTTATCTATAGTATAAATGGAAGCAGCCTTCTTCCACTGTAGCATGAACAGTTCCATTTGCCGACTTTATCATTTTGCCCTCATTATTTTGTCTCTTTCCCATTTTGCCCTTGCTGATCTTTCCCTCCTCTGTTTACCGGTTCAAAATAATCTTTCCCTCCTAAAATTTGAATTTTTGTAAAAAAATTCACACCCTCTTCTCATTTATATACACCACTTTACAGATTTCAAATTTACAAAAATTCAAATTTCAAAATTCAATAAGCTACAAAAAGCACAAACAGAGAAAGGTGCTTTACTTATTTCTTCACATTTATTGCTTTCTCTTCTGTTTAACTCTTCTGTTTAATATTTCTTCACATTTATTGCTTTCTCTTCTGTACAATAATCAAATTAACTCAGGCTTTACTCCCATGATTTAGTATCAATGAATGAAAGAGAAAAGTTTATACACAGTTAAAGTTAAAGAACCAACAATCCAACCTTCAATCCAAAATTACCTTCAACTGGAACAATGAACCAACAATCCCAAACTAACTAATTTATGTTCTTTAATTAAAAAAAAAAAACGTTGGAACAATGAACCAAAATTCAGATCAACCTTCAATCCAAAACAACAACAACGAACCAACAACAACAACTGGTTGCTCCGGAGGGAAATTACCTTCAATCCAAAACAACAACAACAACTGGAACAATGATAAAGATGAACCAACCTTGAATTCGGATTGAGGGCGAATTGCGGCCGGATTGAGGGCGAATTGCGGACGGTTTGGAGGCGGATCCAAGACGAATTGCGGACGGTTCGCGATTTGAGAGTTGTATCTGAGAATATTGTTGATTTCGCCGTTTGTAACGCCGGCGATGAAAGTCAAGTTCGAACACGGCCAAACGTAGTATGAACCGAGCGCCAACTCGCAACCTCGCCTGCAACTTGACTCCGCCAAATAAAATGGGTTGAGGAGTAGTGAAATCAATAACGGTAACCCTAATTTGAGCTGGACCATGCTTTGTTGAAGGAAGAAAAACTAGGGTTCATGTGAATTTGGGATAAGGTGGACGGGATGAAGGGAAGGGGAGGCGGTGTGTTTGTTTGGGGTGAAAATCATAAGTCTGGGACGGAAGTGGGAGTAATTTACTAAGTAAAGTTATGATGAAAGTTTAGGACATCAAAATACTCCCTTCGCCCCGGTCGAAAAGCCACAATTTTCCTTTTTGGGTGTCCCATTTAAAATGGCACTTTCCCAAAAAGGAAAGTTTTTATTACTATTTCACCCACTCATTCTCTCTCCTACTTTACTTTTACACTCACAACATTTTCTCTCCTAACTATTCCTCCCACTCATTCTCTCTCCTATTTAATTTTTCATACTCATAACATTTACACTTTTTCTCTTTCCTACATCACTTTCCTTAATTTGCGTGTGAGGCACAAACTTTGCCTTTTGGGCCGGGACGGAGGGAGTATATTTTTTAGAAAAAAAATTGCAAATTAGAAACCTACTTGAGCTATGTAAAAAGTCCAAGAGAAGCCCATGACTGTAGAATGGGCTTATCTTTCAAGAGATAAGAACTAACTGTGGCACAGCTTGATTGCAAATAAATGTCTTATTTTTTTATGTATAAGAATAATAATATCAGAATTAGAGAGATAGAGAGAGTCAGAGAGAGAGAGAGAGAGAGCATTAAAAATAAAAAAAATTAACCATTTTAATGGCCAGGCATGGGATTTTTTTTTTTTAATTGTGTTTAATTTTATGTTGTGTTTAATTTTATAATTGAAGACTTTCAAAATAGATATTATTTATTTTTTATTTGAATGTTGATTTAGATAGTGTTTTATACTATAGATTTACAAGTTGTGTTTAATTTTATAGGTTTGAAAAAAATGAACGATAAAGGAACATTGAATATTTATGGATATGGTGATTCGGCTCTAAGTGAAACTGTAAGTTAATATTTTACTATTACTATTTTATTATAAATTTGTTTTTATCAAAAAAATTAATAAATAATAATGTGATTTTTAGATTGACATTTTGCGAAGAAACAATGTCTCGATTGTCATGCGAGAACCTTTTGAACACGATGAAATGATAAGGGTAAACATTTGATATTAAATTAAGTTTTTATTTCTTTTTTTTTTGTATTTACATTAATTAACGAATATATATAGATTTTTGACTATTTGACTAATATTTAGAATTCATTATCAGGATCAAAATCGACTAACCAACCTACCGACAGTTGCATTGCCTCCACTGGTATTTAATTCATTTCAGTTTAAATATTTAGTATTGTTTATTTATAATTTCAGTTTAAATATTTATTATTGTTTATTTATAATTTGATGCATGTATTTGTAGTCATGGGATGAGTGCGTGAAAGAATATAGACGCTTGCACAAACCTACGACAAGGACTTGGAATGGGCATAATAAGGTAATTATTTTTTTTTAATTATTATATTGTTAATTTAATAAAAATATATTGATTTCATTTTTTATTTATTTCAGGTGCTTTTACGTAAACGTACCTGGCCAATGTCTGTTTTGATTGAGACAACATCTTTACTTCAACTGGTTAAAAATCTATATGTTAATTAGATGTTAATTTATGTCTTATCTTTTTATAAACAAGAACATAATATTTATGTTCATACATCACTATAATTTGTAACTATAATGTTTATGTTAATTAAAAAAAAAAAGACCCGTGTCCTCGGACACGGGCATATGTACTAGTTTTTTATCATTACAAAAATCTTCTCCCATTAATTTTATATGCTACTTTTTCTTAGTTTTCTCCGGTAACGTGTGGGAGAGTAATCATTTTGCTGTTTGCGGAAAACTGAATGTGGGGATACCTTGTACGCCTCTTCACATTTGACATATTTTTGGAAAAACACAACGGGTATGTTACGGTACTATGAACAGTATTAAATGTCAAATTTTCTATTTTGTCCTCACTAAGTTGTTCCTTTTCCATTTTGCCCTTAAAAAAAAAAATTTAAATAAAATAAATTTTGCCCTTAATTTTTTTTTAAATAAAAAATAAAGAAAAAACACGTGTCCTCGGACACGAGCTTTTACTAGTTTTTGGACAAAATGGACTTGCCCTGAATTCCGTCTATATACATGTTCACCCTGGTGGGTCCCATTACTTCTCTACCACGTTTATTCTTGGCCCTCGCTAAACATAAAAAGTTATTCATATACTCCCCCATCTCATTTTGAATGACATTTTTTTTAAATGACTTTTTTTTCCTTCAATATTTATAAATTTATTATATTTTATAAAATTAAAATTTTTAAAATTAATAGAAAATAATTTGTTATGATTTTTTTTATTAGAAACAACATATTCAAAATATTTTTTAAGTTTAAAATGATCATTTATTTTATAATGAACTTATAAAACAAAAGTAATTCATATACATTGTAAATTTATCTACTAATAGATGTTGCAATCACGTAAACGCTAGAAAATGAGATAGAGAAAAGTAAGTAAATAGTACTTGTAAGTTTGCAAATGTGTCTCATTGAATAAATAAGTATTAAAATATTTTCATTTTAGAAAGTTGTAATTTTTTTATCGAGACACCCAGAAAGGTAAATAATGTAAATTTTAATGAAACGGAGGAAGTATTGTTGAAGTAAAAATATTTTATATTTATAATTTTTTTTAGTGGGTGTAATTTATAGATGTTGAACAACTAGGTGAACCTTTTAACACTGTAATTATGTTTTACGTGTGCTGTATGAGATATCAATTGATTTATTATTGTCACAATTAAAATATATACTTAAATATTAAATATATGTTTATGTAAAGTTGTATTCCCTCCGTCTCAATAAATGTTACAGTTTTGTGTATGAAAACGCTAATTAATAAAATGTGCAAGTGTTGTTAGTATAAAACGTGAAATATGAAAGAAAAAAATGAGGTCGGAGTGGGCCCATGAATCATTTTATATATTACTCCCTCCGTCTCATAAAACCTTACCCACTTCTGTTTTTGATGGTCAATACTAATAAACTTTGACCAAACAAAAATGTCAATTTAATCGTCATATTGAAAATCTAAAAATTGTTATTGATAAATCATTAAATGATTTATCAATAACAATTTTTAAAATTTTATTAGAATAATTAGTTTGACATTAATACTTGATCAAAGTTCTTTTATATTGACCGTCAGAATAGTAAATGAATAAGATTTTATGGGACGGAGGTTAGTAATACTTCCTCCGATCCTAAAAGATTGTCCTGTTGTATATTTTGTAATTATTAAGGAAGAGTTTCACCTTCTCATATCTTAGTAATTCATGTCTAAATTTAAAAATGAGACATATTTTTTAGTACAAGTCAAAATGACAAATGAAACCATCTTTATAAACGGAGGGGGAGTAATTAAAAAAAAACGTAACAGAAGTAGAAAAAGGAAAGTCAATGTCCAAATGCAGCCGCAGACCAAATGAGCAAACAACGATCAGATGTCTAATTTAATGCGCCGGGGGTGCGCATGGAGATAACTTACGCCTCAACCAGCTTCCCTGAACTCACTTCCTTCGCCAGCGACGGCGGCGCGATGCCTACACGCGCCGTCAAAATCATCCCTTTACAACACCCAACCGTCGACACCACCACCACGTCGTCGTCGTCCTCCTCTTATTCGGCGGCGCCGTTTTCGATCATCTCGAGATGGCAAATGAAGTTGAAACGGATGACTCCGAATGAATGGATTGAGCTCTTCCTTCCTTGCTACCGTTGGATTCGTACTTATAAATGGCGCGAATACCTTCAGCCTGATCTTATGGCCGGCATCACCGTCGGTATCATGCTCGTTCCTCAGGTCTTACTCTTTCTGTATACACAGACGCTCACATGATTATATATTGATTTTTAATTTATGTGTTACGAAAATGAGCTAATTTAAGAATTTGGTTCCGTTTTTTCTACTTTTGAAATTTGGTTATTCAAGCTTTGTAATTAGCAAATCTTTTATGCGCTTGTATGCTTTTTGCAAATTTTGTCATGTTTGATTTTAGGTCTTATTAGTTGTCTCTTGTGGTGTTTGGTGTTTTTTTTTTTTTCAGGTAATCCCTTTAGCTAATTAAGGGATTTTGATGGTTTTGAGTACTAAGTTTAGGAGGTGTTTTGCTTTGATACCTTAACTAATTTAAGAATAAAATGATAATTAAGGGCACACCTAGCTCTGTTGAATGGATTGTCCTTTATGTTTGGGTCAAAAACTTACTTATCTGTGATTGGATGCAACTTGAGTGGATTGTTTTCTTTTTAATACTCCACTGTAGTCAGGCTTCATCATGTCCAAAAGTTAGTATGCTATCAAAGATCTAAACCTCCTAGACTTTGTCCTGTGGGGGTACTTGGGTGTTGGAGTGCACCCTTTCAAGTTTTCGGGATTGGGCATTTTTCACTGCTTGCACATGTTTGTGTTTGTGTTTTTTCGCTCAACAAATGATAATGTATAATCGTAAAAGCTTTTTTTTTTTTTTAATTCCATTTAAACAATCATCATTCACACGATTAGATGGTTGGTAAATTCAGTGAATGCCGGTAGATTGCCTTTTCACTCATCCGTCACTCTTTCCACAATGACGTTGTATCATCATATATGGCTGTTTTTCTTCTTTGGATCTTGTTCAAGCACTTATGTTTTTTACTATTGATCAGTGTGTTCTATCAAATAATAAATACTCCCTCGGTACCAAAATGAATGCCCAAAAGATCTTGAAATTTGCTCTTTCAGGAGTAATTTCTTTTAAAAAATTGGACATTCATTTTGGGACAGAGGGAGTACTACAGTAGAAGTGTTTTGGTTAGTGTATTACTCAAACTTTACTAAGTGCCCTCACTCTATTATCCACATATACTTCACATGTGATTGCTTGTCCACTAAGGAGAGTGTGATTAAAGGTACACTATTAATTAAATTCTAGTTTAGTCTTTTTAATTGCAGTCATCATGTTTAACTGTTTTCTTTGTATGGCCAGTCAATGTCTTATGCAAAGCTAGCTGGGCTTCAACCGATATATGGACTTTGTAAGTTTTAATTCTGTATGCTTATTATGTAAATTTGATTCATTTGGAAATGGTGTTGTAGATGGCAACATAATTATTTCTCCTTCTAAAATTTTTAAGATACAGCCCAATATAACCTAACGGTCCTAACCTGACTGGGTCATTTAAGTTATAGATTCTCCGAGTGTATATATATATATATATATATATATATATATATATATATATATATATATATATATATATATATATATATATATATGTATTATGTATGTGTGTGTGTGTATGTCTACAAAAGAATTTTATAACTAAGAACTATTTTTAATTTGCTAAATGGAACAATTTTGATCAGTACTCCCTCCTGATAGAAGAGGTCTGCATTTCTTTTTGGGTTGTTCCAATCGAAGAGTAACATTTCCCATCATTTTTTCCACTACAAAATGACTATTTTAACCTTCATTTTCCGCCTAGTTTGGATTCAAGTGTTTTGAGGGGCAATTTAAGGAATTGGTAGATTGTCAAACCATTTCTTGATTTGTGTGATTAATCAAATGCTACTCTTCAATTGGGATGGAGGTAGTATTAATCAATGAAAAAGTGTTTGCCAATCTCGCCGCAATACCGTATACTCCCTCCATCCCGTTTGAAATTACACTTTTTACCCAAAAGGTTGTCCCATTTAAAACTACACTTTTCATTTTATGAAAATTTATAATACTTTTTTAATCAATGGGCCCCACTTTTACACTCACAACAACTTTCCACTTACTATTCTCTACCCCTATTTCTCTCTCCTACCTCACAACACCCACTCCACTAACACTTTTCCTTAATTCCTGTCCCCCAACCCAATGTGTGTAATTTCAAACGGGACGGAGGGAGTATTTACTTAAACCTTACATTTGTGTTCTTACTCAGCTAGAGATGTTTTATGCACCTCACTAATTTCAGCATCTCTCGTGGGATTTTCACTTCAGATTCTGGATTTGTGCCTATATTTGTGTATGCCATATTTGGGTCATCTCGTCAGCTTGCTATTGGTCCAGTAGCTTTGGTTTCCCTCCTCGTCTCGAATGTTTTAGGCGGAATAGTGGATTCTTCAGATGCACTCTACACAGAACTTGCTATATTGTTGGCACTCATGGTTGGGGTCTTAGAATGCATAATGGGAATCTTAAGGTATTCCTTTATTCAATCAACTATCTTGTGATTAGCTCATATATTAATTGAAGCAGCGTTTACAAGATGAAATTTATGTACATATTTCTACTCTCTCTTTTAGCATGAAGATATATAACTTGTAAACACATCTAAGGCCCATAATTGTTCAATTCTCAGCAGCTAATCAAGATAAAATTTGTCCTATACACAAACCTAGCTGTAAATTCATTTATGAATGCATTTTGGAAACCGAAGTATGGCTATTGCGTACTATCTCCACCCCTAGATTTTTAGTCTGGATTATAGATTCAGACATACTGTATACTGAGAGGAGGTTAAACAGGGTCATCTTGGTCAACACCCCCCCTGTATTAATTCGACATATTTCTTGGTTTCCTTTTCAAGTAAAACGTAATTTTTAGATGGTTTTTGGTTGATGATTGACCAATTTTTTTAATTTTTTTTGCTGTAGGCTTGGATGGATCATCCGTTTTATCAGTCACTCTGTAATCTCTGGATTTACTACTGCTTCAGCCATTGTGATTGCCCTGTCTCAAGCAAAATACTTTTTAGGATACAGTATAGAACGTAGTAGTAAAATTATTCCTCTTATCAATAGTATTATATCCGGAGCTGACAAGGTATGTTTCTTGCTTAATTATGAACCGTTAATGCATCCAAAGGCGTGAATCTTTGTATCCTGATGCTCGGTTTTCAGCTTTTGTCTTTTACCTGATTCAGTATATGAAGGGTTTGTGTTTATGCAGTAGTATTAATGTTTGTTTCTGTTATATGGTTTAACTTTTGATAAATTTATTGTAATTTAAACCCTCTCAAATCAGCTTAGCTGAGTAGATAAATTTTAATCAGTAGAGTGGGTGTGGTAGTGTCTCAAAAACACTATGTTTATGTTTCCGATAACCCAAAAGAGAAGATGTTACAGAAATGAGGTGGCATGCCAATCTGTACTGCCATGTCACTTTATAATATTTTCATTAAAGAAGAAAAAGTGAAACAAGGTGGAAACTATATGTTTACCTTCACTGTTTGGATCCGGCAGAGACTAAGAATTTTTTTATCATTCTCATTACAGATTTTACCTTCTCCGTTGCAATTCATTGGCCACATCTCTTTGATGATATTGTCTCATCCTGTCTTTACTTTTCCCCGGAAGAACAGATACTTTCTACTTCTTGTATTTTATTTCTTTGACTTTATCTCAGGCTTTCGGGTTTTCTCTTCCATTTCCATAGTTTGGCCCAAGTGTGCGCTTGTTGGCACCAAACACCACAGTTGGTAGGAAACAATTCAAGGCAACAGCAAATGAGATTCATGGAACCTGCCATCAATTTTTATCTTTATCTAATAACAGTAACAGTCTTGAACAATAAAAAATTTTAGTTTTCAATTAAAATATGTGCTCAGGTATATAAAGGGGGTTTGATTGCTTAATCAATTATGAATGAGCGAACACCTCTAATTGGTTGGAAATAATTGAAAAGACGAAAGCCCACCCAAGAAGATCCCAAACGCGATCATTTAAATCAAAAAGAAAATCCTATTCAAAGGAAAACTGAGCCTGAATGAAACGGGCACAATCTCAACATACTCCCTGATGTCAAAACGAATGGCTACAGCCAGTAATTATAGCACTAGATGGTGTGGCGTGCTCTACTAGAATTTGGATGGAACATGGATAGAAATAGGGTGATATGGGGTTTCCAAGTGAAATAATTTAGAAGCAAGAAAGATAAGAACGAAAAAAGACAGCCGCGTTAACGAATCCCTATGTCTTACTCTTTTTTGCCTCTTTCATTTCTAGTCCTTACAGTTGTCAAAAATCTTATCTGACATCGAAATTCTGTTGGTCAAGTCTGTGAATGTCTCATTTGTCCTTCCTGAACACTTTTTTTTTCATTGTGTTATATTATCTTATTTGGTGTTCTTATCTCTATTGGAAATGTTTTTTTTTTTTTTGTAGTTCTCATGGCCTCCTTTCGTAATGGGCACAATCATTCTAGCAATTTTGTTGGTCATGAAGCACTTGGTATGGCATTATTTTCCCCTTTTCTCAATAAAATTGTTAGTACCTATGGCTTTATACATGGCGTTTAGAACTTGTTAATTGTATGGGGGCTTTCCTGTGTAGGGAAAAACAAGAAAGAATTTGCGGTTTCTGCGGGCCGCAGGTCCGCTTACAGCAGTTGTTGTGGGCACAGTTTTTGTGAAGATATTTCATCCATCTTCCATCTCATTGGTAATGACTCTGAACTACAGGAATTGTTACTTAAAGAAAAATTGGAGAGATTGTATATCATTGGGTATTACATGAGTAGTAATTTAAAGATGAGATCTGTGCTGGTGTCTTTTGCACATGTAGCATGCTGATTACTATAGTTAAGTACTTTTTCCAGAGTCAAAAAAAGTTACAAAATCTTAGCACAGTCATAAGTGGCAGTTTTTGATTGGTGATCTCAACTTTTATTGACCGGTGCTATAGAATGCAGGCAATCAATTATTGACAACTAGGATTTTCTGATTTCTTTGGGCCTGCAGAATCCCCCTCTCTCCTCTCTTTCTTGGTTCTCTTGTACTGCTTCAGTCAAAGTTCACTTATTTTAATTATATTCTGTTACATTTCATGTTGGGTTGTGACTAGGATATTTTTAACCAGACATTGTTAAAAAAGTGGACTCTCTTTGTAGGTAGGCGAGATTCCTCAGGGCCTCCCGAAATTTTCTATACCGAAAGAATTTGGGCATGTAAAGTCTTTGATCCCAACTTCGTTTCTTATCACTGGTGTAGCTATATTGGTAAGATATATACCATATTACCTCTCTAATTTCTTCTTTCCTAATATGCATCATAGCCATCATTTCAATCACACACTCTTTTGAACTATAGGAATCTGTGGGGATTGCTAAAGCCCTGGCAGCTAAGAACGGATATGAGCTGGATTCAAATCAAGAGGTATGGCTTACAAGTAGAGGAATTCCAAATTGCCTAATTGCACATTTCTTTGACATGAATATTATAGAGACTCTTGTCAAGCCAAATTATTGTCAGCACTACCATTTATTAAGCTTGTTTTCCAGTTAGGTCATCTATAAGGTCATTAGAGTCTGACAATTGATGCATATTATTTCTGATGAGACATTTTATATTCTCCATTAATATTTATCCACCGTCATTGCTTCACTCGTCATATTGGGCTTGACACTAGCAAGATACTCTGATGAAGTTTGAAGAAAGAAAGTTGTTTGGCGATAGTATGCATGCATTTTCTACAGTGCTTACTCTCCCATTTGTGTGCCGAACCTTCCACCTGTAATGCTCTCCCCGTATGTGTCATTAGTGTGGCTTCACTGTAGGTATTCCACGAGGATGAACATTAGAGAAACAGGAGCAGGAAGATTAAAAAAAAAACATTACTTACAATTTTGTCTTTGTTTTTGACAGTTGTTTGGTCTTGGTGTGGCCAATATATGTGGTTCATTCTTTTCAATATACCCCACAACAGGTGAGAATTTGGTTATAATGCACCCCCGTCCCAAGATATTATTTTCATTTTGACTTTTCAATTTTTTGGATCAATTTACAAAATTAAATCATACATTTATTTAGTTGTAGAGAATAAAAGTTTAGTATTTATAAAATACAAATAAGTAATTTGATTTTTTTGTATTATAATTTGTGAGAAAACCAGTAAACTCACTAATAATTTTCATTTAAAAAATGGTGAAGTTGGCTCTGAAAAGTCAAGCTGCTACTCCTTTTCCGGGAAGAAGGGAGCAGATAAAGCTGGTGATCTATGATTAAGTGACATCCAAATTTCAGCCAATCTTTGAAAATCTGTTTAATAGTCAAGCTTAGTCCTGTGGTAAAATACAACCACACCCACAGGTCTTGGGTTTGGCTCATGCAAACTATGTTCTCCCTAATTTGCCTGGTTACTTTGTCATGGACAGTTGGGAGTAACTAAATGAACCTTATCCCAATATGTGGGTCCTTTTTCAAATTTTTATTTTTTCCTCACCTATTACGTTGACGATTCCATATGACAATTCATGTTAGCCGACCCCAAATCTTTTTGGGACTAAAGACTTTGTTGTTGTTGTATTCGGTATCATGAACTCGTTAGTTATGCTGATTCATTTACTGTCTTATTCGAAAAGGAGTAATGATTGAGAGGAAAAAAATAAACTATATGAGATTGACGAGAAGTGTGCTTGCTCCATTTCAAAGTTAGTGTTGATATACTTCTGAAAAATCAGGTACTCTTTTTCTAATGTGTCATGCAGGTTCATTTTCAAGGTCAGCTGTAAATCATTTAAGTGGGGCAAAGATTGGTTTAACTGGTATTGTGATGGGAATCATAATGACCTGCGCTCTGCTATTCCTGACTCCATTATTTGAATATATTCCCCAGGTAAGCTTCCATGTTGTTTTTTAGAGGGTCCATTGGCACACAATCATTGTCTCATGAAGGCTGTTACTTAGCAGTGGCATTTTTCTATATTTTCGGTTCAATCATTCTATCTACATCAATCATGATGTAAACGCAGCGGAATGATATAGGAATTAATCAAGAATGATTAAAACCTCTGCAAGAATTAAAGGAATTCCCAAGAACTCAAGAACGAATTCTTTCAATAAAACACGAAATTTTATTAATAATTTGAAACCAAAGAAAATAATAATATCAAGACTACCTAAAACTAAAACTAGAGGGGAGTATTTATAGCTCATACTCTCCTAAATCCCTAAGGAAATATAAAAAGAAAATATAGAAACTCTCCTAAATTCCTAAGGAAACATAAAAAGAAAATATAGAAACTTTCCTAAATCCCTAAGGAAACATAAAAACAAATAAAGAAAATCCTAACAGAAAAAGGAAAACAAAATAAAGAAAATCCTAAACCTTCTAGAATTACTAATTAAAATACAAAATTAATTAATATATTTGACTTTGTCAAATATTTCTTGAACCGGATTACATCATTCACCCCCACTTGAAAAAGGATTCGCCCCGAATCCTCGTCCGATCTTTGAAACGAGCCCCTCCATTTAAATAAATATTTGGAATAAATCTTCATCTTTAACGTAGAAGGAATTGAAAGAACTTGAATTTTTCCGTACCAATGAAAGTATTTGGAATAAATATTATCTCGAATCACAAATATGGGCAGACAAATATCTTCCGAAAATAAAATTATATCATCAATCTCATCCTTTCCATCCTTCTGTTGATCGTCCTTTCCGTCCTCCCCATGATCCACAAAATTTTTGCCCCATATAAAATTTGATTTTGCAACAAACCAATCCATATTAACAGTATCCTCCACCTTTGACTTAACTAGGGCATGAATAGGGACAATAAAATCTGCGGTAACAATATTACTACATACCTTAATTACTTCGCCCGTTGCAATTTCACACAGTTCATCATCTTTAGATTCTTCCATCACTTGAACAACGCATAAATCTTCTACGACTTCACAAATAACCTCTTCATCAAAAGCTTCCTCTTGAGTAGGAAATTCTTCAATAACAAGGCGACGTTCTTCCTCCTCAAGACGCTTCAATTCAATAGCTTTTTGTGATTTCAAACGCCGAACTTGTTTCAAATAAGAACAAGCTTTATGCCAAAAAGGTTCAGATTCTTTCAAAGCTTTATCCCTATATTCTCTATGTAAATCCACTATAAATTGTTTTTCTGGCGGAAGTTGGCCGCTTACAAGAAGGGATTCATAATGAAGAAAAAAATCATGGTGGAAGTTGGCCTCCTTTGAAAATTCCTCCTCCTTTGCAAAAAAAATATTTCGCCTGTTGATTAGCATGAATCAAACGATCATTGATCCTATCAATAACAACAGATTTGTTATTTTCTCCATTGTTAGTTCTATTCTCCCGTCCAATCGGACCATCATGGCGGAGGTGTTCCCCATGAGGACCATGTTGATTGTTAAGGTTGACATCGCCACCATCTACTCGCAGTCCCGCCAAGGTCGCTAATAATTGGGTGTGTTGCTCTCTTTGGAGGGCTTCTTGTCGCTCCGCACGTTTCCTATATTCGCGTTCTTGTCGCTCCGCACGTTCCCTATATTCGCGATCTTGAGTTGTTATGCGCTCTAGGATTGCTGCAAGAGTGGTTTGCGTGTCTCCGTTGGCTCCACCGGAATTGGTCATCTTTCAAGGATCGCTCCTCGCTCTGATACCAACTGATGTAAACGCAGCGGAATGATATAGGAATTAATCAAGAATGATTAAAACCTTCTGCAAGAATTAAAGGAATTCCCAAGAACTCAAGAACGAATTCTTTCAATAAAACACGAAATTTTATTAATAATTTGAAACCAAAGAAAATAATAATATCAAGACTACCTAAAACTAAAACTAGAGGGGAGTATTTATAGCTCATACTCTCCTAAATCCCTAAGGAAACATAAAAAGAAAATATAGAAACTCTCCTAAATTCCTAAGGAAACATAAAAAGAAAATATAGAAACTTTCCTAAATCCCTAAGGAAACATAAAAACAAATAAAGAAAATCCTAACAGAAAAAGGAAAACAAAATAAAGAAAATCCTAAACCTTCTAGAATTACTAATTAAAATACAAAATTAATTAATATATTTGACTTTGTCAAATATTTCTTGAACCGGATTACATCAAATCATTATCAAATGCAAGTTTGATTTTTTCAATTCATAATTCCATTGTAGCCATCTTGGTATCCATCATTTGTGAATAGCCTTAATTGTTGTATGATTGTCTGCTTTTCAGCTATTATTTGATTTCAATCCTCACCTCACTCTCGGTATTGTGGTTTATGATTGTTGCAGTGTGCTTTGGCTGCCATTGTGATCTCTGCAGTCATCGGGCTGGTGAGTCTATATTATTCTTGACTAAAGTTCATATCTTTAGATAGCTTTCGTACTACTCAATCATGATTTTTCTCTGAATTTCAGTACAAGTATTTTAACGCCAGCCATTCATTAACACGCATTTCTCATGTTTACCAGTACATAATGTTTTGTAAATAGCGGTTCATTCTAAACTTGGTAACGGAGTATCATATCTCGTTAACAAACTCTAGCAACAAAATATTGCTGTGTTTTAGTGCATTTTGTAATTCTTTCTATTTTACCATCAGTAAGCTTACAACTCATATAAGTTACAGGCTTACAGCCTTCGATGCCTTCGATTAGGGAGAGTTCACCCTCTCATTAATATATGTTCTTTTTAGTCTCGACTAGGGGTCTATCCTTAAACTTTATTATTGATAATTAAATTGCTGCGCGTAACTGTAACGACCCGAGTCCGAAGCTCGACCCGCTACGTAGGCACCACACACTGGCCCACTAAGCATCTCCTCATTTGGGTCAACCACAGCCCATCACAGGCCTCCAAAAGTCCAATGGGTGATTTGATGCTTAGTAGTAGTGTATGGGCCTACTATATATCACACTAAATTCCCACATATTTTCGATGTGGGATGGGGGATATCACAGTAACTATTGATAATTTGTTTTGTTCGAGGTAAAGTAAAACTGTGCAAACTTGTTCGATGGCAAGAGGTTAAATAAATGTTGGTAGATTCTTGAAATTGATCAACTTGATTATTAGCTTATTAGACATGTTGATTGGCATTTATCAGTTAGTTATTGGGAAAGTCAGGCACCTTTGTGGCAAAATTGTGATAAAGCACTAAACTTTGACCGTATGTTTTTTTTTTTTTTTTTTTGTGTGTGTGTGTGTTCTAGGTTGAATGCCTCATACCGTGTTTACTAGCTTACAAACTCCTATTAAAGACATCTCAAGGCTGTGTGCCCTTTACTAGCATTAGTTGATTACATTCTAGAATTATCAGTAACCATAAGCTCACAAGTACAAATGAAACAAACACAATTACTCAAACATCCCAATACAAGACTACTGAAACTATCTCTAGTCCTACAATAGTACTTTAAATAAGTTACTGAAAATAAATACAATATTGAGACTCTTTTATCTCATCAAGTTTCTTATTGACGTTAGGAAACTTACGCTGTAGTTGTTCTTGCAGTTTCTTCAAATTTCATTGAACAGCTAATGAAATGCATCCCATGATTTTCCTTACACATCTCTATTTTTCTAAGAGTATTTATTGTCTCAGGTGGATTATGATGAAGCTATATTTTTATGGCGTGTAGATAAGAAGGATTTTCTCCTTTGGGCAATCACTTTTGCAACAACTTTGTTCCTTGGCATAGAGATCGGTGTCCTTGTTGGCGTAAGTAATTTCTTAAAGCATAGTCCAGTATAAGGGTAACAGGAATTATTGAGAGAAGATCAAAGTATTATTGATGTTATGGTAGCTATATACTCCCTCCGTCCCAGAAAATGCTTCACCTTTTACCCAAAATGGCGTCCCGTTTGAAGCTTCACCTTTCCTAAAATGGAAAAGTTTTATTAATATTCTATTATACCCACTCACTATTTCCTCCACTCATTCTCTCTCCTAATTCACTATTACACTCACAACACTTTTTAAATTTACTATTTCCTCCACTAATTCTCTCTCCTATTTTCAAATTACACTCACAACATTTTTTCTTCCCACCTATTTTCTTAATTTGCGTGCCGGGCCAAAAATGGTGAACCATTTCCTGGGACGGAGGGAGTATATAAGTACATATGAGTAACCTACAAGTAACCTAGAATTGTATTTACATAAGGAAAAGGTAACCATAACAAATAGGAAACTAAATAGGATCTTTAAGAGATTTAGTAGGATCTCTAACAGGCTCCCTCAAGATGGACGATCGAAACGTGAGACCAATCTTGGACATAAGATCAAGAAACCGCGAGCGAGCAAGAGGCTTGGTTAATGCATCAGCAAGTTGATTACTTCCCTTGATAAAAGAAACACGAAGTTGTTGACTCTGAACATATTCTCGAACAAAATGATAATCAAGACCCAAATGTTTTATTTTTGAGTGAAACTTTGGATTTGCGGCAACATATGTAGCACCCATGTTGTCAGAGTAAATAACAGGAGAAGTAGCGGTGGAAAAGCCGAGCTCAGAGACAGAAGGTTTTGGACCCAAATTACTTCGGCAGTAGTGGATGCTATAGCACGATACTCCGCTTCTGTAGAGGAACGAGCAAGCGTACGCTGCTTGGGTGATGACCAGGATATAGGATTCCGTCCCAAATAAACAATGTAACCAGTAGTAGATGTGTAGGTATCCTTGTCACCAGCTCAATTAGCATCAGTAAACGCATGCAAAGAAGTAGAAGACTGATGATGAAGTAGAAGCCCATGTGTACTAGTTCCCACGAGATAGCGAAGCAATCTTTTAAGGGCAGCCCAATGAAGATCAGTGGGCTTGTGTAAAAACTGAGATAACCGATTTACAGCAAAAGACAAATCCGGGCGAGTAAGAGATAAGTACTGAAGAGAACCAACAAGAGCTCTATACTCGGTGGGATTTGGCAGTGGGTTACCCAAAAAGACCGAAAGTGGTGGATGAGGAGTGAGGGGTGTAGGCACTGGTTTGGCGTCAAGCATTTTTGAACGTGTAAGTATATCCTGAATATATTTATGCTGACTGAGAAACAAACCATCTTTGTGGGGAATAACTTCAACGCCAAGAAAGTAAGATAAATTTCCCAAGTCTTTGAGGGAAAATCGCTTGGAAAAAGTGGATATAAAAGAATCAAGAAGTGTAGAATCCGAGCCAGTAATAATGATGTCATCAACGTACACAAGTAAATAGATAAAGGCATGTGGATGATATAGAGTAAACAATGAGGCATCGGAAACACAATTTTTAAATTCAAGCGAAAGAAGATAATTTTTTAACTCAGTATACCATGCACGAGGATCCTGCTTAAGACCATAAAGCGCTTGACGAAGCTTGCAAACATGTGTAGGATGAGTTTGACTAACAAACCCAGGAGGTTGCACCATGTAAACATCTTCGAGAAGAGACCCCTGAAGAAAGGCATTGTTAATATCCACTTGACGAAGTTGCCAACCATGAATTGTGGCAAGGGAAAGAATGGTGCGAATTGTAGCAGGCTTTACAACTGGACTAAAGGTTTCTGAATAGTCTAAGCCAGGTCGTTGATGAAACCCTTTAGCAACGAGTCGAGCTTTATGACGATCAATGGAACCATCTGAGTTGTACTTTGTTCAATACACCCATTTGCAACCCACAAGATTTTGAGACGGAGCGGAAGCAACAAGATCCCAAGTGTGATTTTTCAGAAGAGCATCATATTCGTTTTGCATAGCATCACGCCAAGCGGGAATTTTTAATGCTTGGGCAACCGTGGTGGGTTCAGAAAGTGGAGATTGGAGAGAGACAAGCAGGTTAAGTTTCTGAATGGGTTTGGTGATCTTGTTTTGAAGATGGTTAACTGGGCGATGAGGTGGTGGTGTGTGGGCAGGTGAAGGGGAGGATATGGGAGCAGCCACGGGAGAAGAAGGAACATGTGAAGTAGGGTGAGATGGCTCGGCAGTAGAAGGAGTTGGTGAGGGAGTTGTGTCGGCAGAAGGTGTGGCAGGAGGATGTAGAGCTGGGAGAGGCAGGCGGGAGAGGAGGGGAAAAGGAGGAGCTGGTAGGTGAGGGGTCAGAAGATGGAGTGGATAATAGGGGTGATTGAGTGAGGATAGGGAGATGTATAGTACACCAGGTATCAGCTTGAGTGACAGCGAAATCAGAGGAAGAAGGCCGAGAGAGAGAAGAGAATGTAAACTCATTCTCCACAAACTTAACATGACGAGACACAAATATTTTTAAGGATTTTGGATCAAGACAGTAGTATGCACTTTGGGTTGGAGAATACCCGACAAAGACACAAGGAGAAGGAGAAGAACGAGGCTCAAGTTTATGAGAGGTATAAGGACGTAACCAAGGATAACAAAGACACCCAAAACTTCGAAGTTTAAGGTAGTTAGGGTTATGACCATGGAGCTTAAGAAACGGAGACTGCAGATGGAGAGAAGGGGTGGGCATTCGGTTAATTAGGTAACAAGCAGTAACAAGAGCGAAGGGCCAATATTGAAGTGGCATATAAGAGTGGGAGAGTAAGGAAAGACCGGTTTCAACAATATGTTTGTGACGTCTTTCAGAATATCCATTGTGCTCGGGAGTGTGAGGAGGGAAAGTAAGATGAGTAATACCATGAGATTCAAGCACTGGACGGAGACCAATATATTCACCTCCATTGTCTCTAAAAATAGTGATAATGGAACGATTAAAAAAAATTTCAACACGAAGCTTAAAGGTGGTGAATATTTTCGTTGCATCACTTTTGTTTTTAAGGGGATAAATCCAGATGTACTTAGAAAAATGATCAACAAAAATAATTTAATACTTGAATCCATCGTAAGAAGGAACAGGAAACGTCCAAACATCACTATAAAGTAAATCAAGAGGACCATGAGAAGAAATAGTATTATCATTAAAAGGCAATTTATGAGATTTATTACAATCACGAGAATTGCAATGAAAGTCTGAGGACTTAGGAATATTTAAACCAAACGAATTACTAATGTGACGTAAAACAGAATAAGCTGGGAGGCCTAAACGATGATGCCAATTTATTGTTGATGACTTGACGGAATGAACAGCAGGAGGAGAAGGACGCCATTCATAGACACCAGACTAAAAAATGCCTTGAAGAAGGATGACTCCCGTTTGTAGATCCTTCACAAGAAAAGAAGATGGTAAGAAGATGATAGAGACTTTATTATCAGAACAAAGTTTTGACACGGAGATTATGTTACGAGAAACAGTTGGAACATGAAGAACTTGACTAAGATTTAAAGTAGAAGAGGAAGTAGGGATGGAGGAAGAACCGATGTTAGAGATGTGTAAACCAGAGCCATCACCAATGAGGAGTTCTTCGGTGCCATCGTAGGGAGAATGAAGAGCAAGATTATTAAGATCATGAGTGACATGATGAGTAGCTCCACTATCGAAGAGCCAACTGGGAGTTTGAGGAGCCGAGGTGGTGGCAGTATATGCACTAGGTTGAGAGTTGGAAGAGTTTCGGGGCTGGTTGCGAGTGTGGGCCGAATTGGAGGATGTAGGAGAGGGGTTTGGTACAATGACATTGGGGTGGGATTGGCGGAAGAGGGGACATTGAGATAGGTAATGGCCTGACTGACTGCCGACACCATTAGCAGCGACCATTGTATGGGCGGCGATTTGAAGGTGTAGACGGGTTGGACTGATTAGGGTTTGGTGGGTTGGGGTTGGACTGATTAGGGTTTGGTGGGTTGGCGACAGATCTAGGCTGATAGGTACGAGGAGGGTTTTTGGTAGCGTAGTTGATTGTGGCGGGGAAGTAGGTAAGGGTGGCGGTTTGTGTTTGAGAACAAGTTTCCGGTTTATAAGCTTTTCATGGAGTTCCTCAAAGTCAATAGGGTTTTCACGACTAAGAACGGCTTGAACAACGCTATCATAGTCAGGATCATTCAGTTGATCAAGCACACGATCAACTAAATCTTCAGGATCAAGGGTCGACCAAGAGAAGCAAGTTGGTCGGCGTAGGATTTGATTTCTCGCATGTACTCATCAACGGAGCGAGAACATTTGATGATACTACGAAGATGATCTTTAATTTGTTTGATGTGCCCTTTGGAGGGATTAGCATAAGTTTTGGCTAGGGATTTCCAAGCACCATGGGTGGTGGAACATTGAGAAATAAGGGTAACCAAGGAATTACTAAGGGTTCCGGCTAGGGCTCCTAAAAGAAGCTTATCCTGACAAAACCATGTTGTATAGGCTGGGTTAGGGATGGTTGTGGTGATGGTAGTTGGTGGGGGTGGGAGTAGCAGTAGGGTCTGCAGCTGGTGGGGTGCCTGGTGTGGTTTCGGTGGTGGAAGAGGTGGTGGTGGTGGTGTTTAGGGTGATGAGGTGGTGCCTGATGTATGCCATCAATGAACATGTAAAGATCAAGGCCAATCAAGGTGGCTTCGATTTGGATCTTCCATGCAAGGTAGTTTGTGGGATTAAGCTTAATAATATGAGCAAGAGAAACCACAATAAGGGGTTTGGAGGGCTCGGCGGAGTTGTGTAGCAAGGAAATATCAGGGGCAGCCATGGAGATTTCGACTAAGAAAGGGAAAAAAAATATTCTGGATCTATGCTCTAGATACCATATAAGGGTAACAGAAATTATTGAGAGAAGATCAAAGTATTATTGATGTTATGGTAGCTATCTATAGTATAAATGAGGGAAGGGTTGCTACAGTTCTATGAATAGTGCCAAGCGGCGAATTTTCCATTTTGCCCTCATACATTTGTCCCTTTCCCATTTTGCCCTTAATTTTTTTTTTTTAAATAAATAATAAAAAAAAAAAAACCGTGTCCTTGGACACGGGCATGTACTAGTATATATATAAGTACATATGAGTAACCTACAAGTAACCTAGAATCGTATTTACATAAGGAAAAGGTAACCATAACAAATAGGAAACTAAATAGGATCTTTAAGAGATTTAGTAGGATCTCTAACATCCAGAAGTTATAGCTGACCTAAGAAGAAATCCTTCAACTGAAGGAGTGAACGCTGAACATCACAAACGGGTGCTGTATTTCTAATTTTCTAACTATCTTTTATATATCAGCGAATAAACAGGGTGACGACTTAGTTTTTATACTTTCATGCTTGTGCAGCTATCATGATATGCTGATGAAACAGTTATAAATTGTAGGTTGGTGTTTCTCTTGCTTTCGTTATCCATGAGTCAGCCAATCCACATATAGGTGAGTTATTTAATGCAAACAAATTACTGCATGCTACTGTGACCCTTATCAGCCTCAGGGGTTTAATCATCATCTGTATCCCAGCATCGACTTTTTGGTTCTTTCTAAAGTTCTTAGAATGAAAGTTCTTTTCTACAATCATACTCCCTCTGTCCCAAAATGATAGTTCCTAATTTATCATTTTTGTTTGTCCCAAAAAAGATAGTCCTATTTCCATAATTGTTAGGTTAAAATCGTTGAACTTCCAAAATTGCCAAGGAAGAAGAGGGAGAAAGGGGAGGACGAGAGCCAACCAAGAAAGAAGAGAGAGTAATGGAGTAATAATTGAAAACCTCATTAAGGTTAGTGATGGAAATGAAAATAAGTTGTTAAAATGTTTGAATAGTCAAATGGGACTATCATTATGGGACGGAGGGGGTATATGTTACTGGCTGTTATGACTCTTGGCTAGCTTAGTTTGGGCTTGGTCTTTGTGCAGTCCCCAATTTCTTACCAACGCAACCGATAAAATGACACAATCCATTTCTTGCATCTGGGTCTATTTCATGGTGATCATTTCTTTTCTGTATCCGTGTTGGAGTTGCATTAAAGTGATCACTAGATTCTTTTTCTTTTTTGTCTTATATTGCAGCTGTCTTGGGACGTCTTCCAGGAACCACTATTTATAGAAACACTCAACAGTACCCGGAAGCATATACATACAATGGAATCGTGATTGTTCGAATTGATGCACCTATTTATTTTGCCAATACAAGCTACATAAAGGACAGGTGAAAACTAATTGCTGCCCAAGTGTTATGACATGATACTTTGAGGAGTTAATTTGTGCTTCTTTATTCCTGAAGTGGGAAATGACCTCTGAGATAATCTTATATTCTGCTTTCAGGCTGCGGGAATTTGAACTTGAGGATGATGGGTCTTCAAAACATGGACCGAAGGTCGAAAGAATATATTTTGTTATTCTAGAGATGGCCCGTATGTATTCGTCATCTCAACTCTTGATTTCAGTTCTCACCATCTATGATTTTTCTTCCCTTTGCATGCCATTTCCTTTTCCAGAACTTTGATTTACTTGAACCATGTATACGGAATCTCTTCAAAGCGTACTTTAGTTCCCTAAAAAAAAAAAAAAAAAATCATCTTCGGTAATATCTGATTTTCTAAATTCATTCATTTACTTCCTTTTCAGCTATCACATACATAGACTCCAGCGCAGTTCAAGCTTTAAAAGAGTTACACCTGGAATACAAGTCAAGGGGCATCCAGGTAAAATGTTCTCACTCATGATTTGTTTTGGCTTTATGGTTTCCTTTCAGCAGTTGGTAGGTGGGCAGGGGCATATCTACCCTATTAACATTGGGTGCATGTGCACCCATTAATTCCCACATTTAACAGAAGAAAAATATTATTTTAAATATATATTCACGTTTTTTAGATATCTATACGCAAAGTGCACACATTGACTAGGTACTTGGTATGATCCATGAACATCTCGGCCTTTATTTCCTAATAATCTCCTGTCTGTTCGGGTATATAATGCAGATTGCAATTTCCAATCCAAACCGGGATGTTCTTTTGACTCTAGCTAAATCTGGTGCCATCGATCTCATTGGAAAGGAGTGGTATTTTGTGAGAGTGCATGATGCTGTTCAAGTTTGCCTTCAACACGTTCAAAGCTTGAACGGGTCAGATTCACCCAAGACGCCCGACCTGCCACTGGAGGCAAAACCGAGCGTTTTGCAAAGATTATTGAAACATAGACTAGAGGATTTTTCAACCGTTGATATGGAATCGAGTGATAGAGATTTTCTCAACTCTAAAGATGCAGATCCTACGCTGGAGCCTTTGTTACCGCGGAAGCCATGAAAAATCATAAGCTTCCCATTTGATATTGGCGTGATATTCTTTGTCCATTGTTTTTTAGGGCCCTTGTTCATTAATATATTAGCCCCCTCCAAGTTAAGGATTTTCATCATTTGTATTGCGAATTTATAAAAGGTAATTGTTATTTATTTGAAGGCATACTCAAAAAGGAAACAAGAATGTGTAATCTTCAGGATTTTTTATTTATTTTTGGAAAGGTGTCAAGATTGTTTCAATATTAAATATTGGTATAATTTAGGTATCCAAATTAGCATAAAAGGAGGTTAAAGTAATAGTTTAGTGCAAATTTTGTTCGAAATTAAGGGAGTTAAAATATATTAATTCATCATTTTTAGCAGTAAAAAGCATTCTTCTTAAAACTTGGAAGATATTAAATTGATACTCTCCTAAGACTATCCTCACCATCAGTGACCCAACCCAACCACAAAGTGACCCAACCCAACCACAAATAAAATAGGGAATTTGTCACATAAGTTTCTTTTGGAGCAAATCACTTTCCACTAAGTTTCTCGTTGTATTAAAATGTCCCATAAGTTCTCATATTGTATTATGTATAATACAACATTTAGTTATGCAGTAGTTTAAAATCATAATACTGCCTCCGCACCACCGCCTCCGCCACAGCCCAGCTCCGCCGCATGCCGGATTCCGGTCAATTTTCGCTGGAATCCGGCAATTTTGATCGGAATCCGGCCGCCGGTCGCCGGAGGTCGGAATCTGGTCGCCGGTCCATGGGCTTCGGACTCCGGTCACCGGCGGCCTCCGGAATGCAGTATTATGACCTTAATTGATGTTGTATTTTCGAAACATAATACAACATCATAATACAACATGGGGAAGGAAATTATCGGGCATTATGAAACATTTTTAGAACTTATCGGGCATAGTCCCAATAAAATATTAATTTATCTCACTTTTATATACACAACTCCCAACCTTATATAATTTATACTCCTATCAGTGACCCAACCCAACCTTTTAATAAAATGTTTATTTTTCTTTACTCCAACATACCTAAAATACTTATTATTTTATTTTTTAAATAATGTATTAGTAATAATATTTCTAAAATTACCCGTACAATTATTAAAAATAATTATCCATACAATTATAATTTTTTTTTTTATGAATTTTGCTATATTTTTTATTTTATTATTTTATATAATTATATAAAATATATTAATTTAAAAAATATATTTATATAAACACATGTCACCCAATGAAAGGGTGACATGTGTACAAAATATGGGAACAATTTGCTAACCCTGGGGGTTGGCTGGCCGCCCTAGATTGCCCATTTTCATGACTTTTTTTTTTTTTAGTTGATCGTAGTGGTGACCCAACAATGTGTTGTGAATTTGGTGGTACCCCCGTTGCAATCTAGACAAAGAAATCAACACACCCACACGCACAAGAAAGAAATAATCACACACACAAGAACACAAGAGTTGTTTACCCGGTTCATTCAACACATGAACTACGTCCGGGGGCAATTGCCAAGCCAATATGTTATTAGACACCTTCTAATATGTTGCTACACAATTACAATATGTTCTAGGCCGAAATTATGCTTATATAGTTATACAAGGAAGCCCTAACTCAGTTTAAGAAGAGATCCTATCAAATTAGGAAAAAAAATCAGTCCTGGATTACTCCACCCGACGCCAGCGCGGTTGCGCACCCTAGTAGCGCGGCCGCCCTTATTGGCCGAGAATTCAACACCCAATAATGTTCACCAGCGGGTCGCTCTCCACCACGAGCGCGGCCGCTCTCCTTGGCAGAAGCTCCTCCAACGTTTTTCTTCCTTGCAGTTTAGGATCCCAATCCCAACAATCTCCCACCGGAGACTAAACTAACAAACATAAAATCACCTATCAACTCCCACCATGGAGTAAAGACCTTCGAACACATTTCCCCCTCCATATTGGCTTGACACTACCTCTCCTCTCCTCAAGTACTAAGGCGAGTTGAAACCAAGCGACGTTTCAATCTCTCCGTGTTAGATGATTCTTGCCTCCCCAAATCAGCTTCTACCTTGATTTCTCCCCGCAAGTCTAACTTCGCCTTCTCCCTCCAGACCCACCTTCCTCGCAATGCTTCCCCTTGAAACTCGGACACACCTTGTTTCTTGCATCGACTGTTTTTGGTCTGAAACCGCTCTCTGTTAGGGCACTTGGACTTCCACACCACGTTGATCAACTTTGTGTCCCCCCAACATACCGTTTCTTGATGTCTCCCCATTTCACACCAACAGGCCGGTTCTTTAGCCTCTTGCTCCCACCGGAACGAACATCGACATTGTAGGTAGAGTACAACATCTTCCCCTTAACCCTACTAGCCAACAGCTTAGCCCCTTTTGTGACTTCCCAAGACCCACCAATGAAAGACACACCATACCCTTCACTGTCAAGTTGTCCCACATAAATCACCCTTCTCCTCAAATCCGGAACATGCATCACGTTGTGTAGTTGTAAAACAGCCCCGTTAGGTGTCTTCATCATTACATCCCCCTTACCTTTGACCTTCAATGGCTGACCGTCACCAAGATAGACAACCCCAAAGTCTCCAGTTTTGTACCGCTTCATTGATTCTGCATCCCCACTAGCATGACAAGAAGCTCCCGAATCCAACACCCAATCTTCACCCGACTGCTCCTCTCCTAGGATTAATACATGTCCACCATCATCCACCACGTGTGCACCACCATCTTTTCCCGGACAGTCATAACTGATATGCCCCAATTCACCACAATTGTAGACTTGACCTTTTTCCCCTTTTTCGGTCCTCCCCTTTTTCTCTCCACCCTAAGTGCAGCCCCATCTACGGAAGATTCTCCCCTTTTCTCTTTTCTTCGCAACTCCTCTTGAAGGATGAGATCTCTAACCTCCGTATACACCAATGCTGTTTTCGACGTACTAATCGTTGTGACAGTAACCTCCCAACTATCAGGCAATGACTTTAGTAGAAAACAAGCTAGCACTTCATCGGAGAAAGTAATATCAACACTTTTCAATTGGTCCACCATACCTTTGAAATTGCCGATATGACTTGCCGCTGCGCCCCTCGACATCTTCGCATTCGCAAACCTCTTTATCAAATGCACCTTATTGATATTCGACGGCTTCTCATACATGTCTGACAGCGTTTGTAGCAACTCCACCGTTGTCTTGGCCTCCATAGCGTTCCGTGCAACGTCGTCGGTTAGGGCACTCCTTACCGCTCCTAACGCCTTCCGATCCAACGTCTCCCAATCCCCTTGTGACATGCCTTCGGGCTTCTCCTTCAAGGGTCCATGAAGATCCTTACAATAAAGGTAGTCTTCAATCCTTGTCCTCCAAAACGTGAAATTCACACCGTTGAATTTCTCGATTGAGTTCTTCATCTCGATTGCTTCACCAAAATCCCCAAGAACGCGATTCAAAAAAATCAACTAATGAAACTTTGAATCCTCCGAACCAATGCTCTGATACCAGTTGTTGTGAATTTGGTGGTACCCCCGTTGCAATCTAGACAAAGAAATCAACACACCCACACGCACAAGAAAGAAATAATCACACACACAAGAACACAAGAGTTGTTTACCCGGTTCATTCAACACATGAACTACGTCCGGGGGCAATTGCCAAGCCAATATGTTATTAGACACCTTCTAATATGTTGCTACACAACTACAATATGTTCTAGGCCGAAATTATGCTTATATAGTTATACAAGGAAGCCCTAACTCAGTTTAAGAAGAGATTCTATCAAATTAGAAAACAAAATCAGTCCTGGATTACTCCACCCGACGCCAGCGCGGTCGCGCACCCTAGCAGCGCGGCCGCCCTTATTGGCCGAGAATTCAACACCCAATAATGTTCACCAGCGCGGTCGCTCTCCACCACGAGCGCGGCAGCTTTCCTTGGCAGAAGCTCCTCCAACATTTTTCTTCCTTGCAGTTTAGGATCCCAATCCCAACACAATGAGAGTCAGAGAGTAGTCTTAACCTCCAACACAAGAGCCTGGGTCACACGTGACAATGGAGCAGCAGAAGTGCGGGGAAAAGCTATCCCACATAGAGAGGAGGATAAAGCTTTGTTAAGCTGCACAACAAATAAATAGGGTGGAGCTGACAACATAAAAATTTGCCTTAAACTAATGAGTAAGGAAAACAAAGCGAGCGGTGAGAGCCGATCGCCGCGCCACTCAAAATAATTGAGCGCATGAATTTATGAAGGGGTTATAGGCTGGCCGAGTGTGGACGCTGCTTACTTTGCAGAACTCGCTCGTGCGGGCCTCCCAACCTCCCAAATTATCTCTCAACTTTTGATTTACCAACCTCCCCTGAATTAGGTCGCCATTATCATAGCTTAGGAGCGGAAATTGATTTTTTCGTTTACAATGTCTTTGAAATTGTTGGCTCAGATTGCTGATCATCTTGGATTGTTGAAAATCTACAAAAGGTCAGAGCTATCCATTGCAGATTGACAGGTACTTCGTCATACAAGCCCTAATTTAGTTCTATATCAAGTTTAAGTTAATTCGTAATTCGACCTCCGTTTCTGTGTAGCTGGTTAATTTAATTTTAGTTTTCGTGGATGATATGCAAGAGTTTGCTTAGGTGTATATTCTTTTGATTGAATTCGAACATATGTGGCCTTGGTTTGGAATTTCATTGCATTTTCAAGATTCTGTCATTTTCGAATTTGAAATGAAATGGACATGTGCGCTTTGGTTTGAGCTAGGAGGAGGTGAAATTCCCCAAGGGCTTCATTATCGAAAGAAAAAGAAAAGTGATTCATCATTGTTGCTAAAACTAGCAAAAAAATGAGATTATCTTTCGAGGATAAATCGAAAAATGAAAGTGGATTGTCTTTTTGCGACGGATGGAGTACATGCATTAAGCTGATGTGTTAAGGTGGCCAGATATTTAATTGGCATGTGTGAAACTTTCAGACGACGTTGATATTTCGTAGGGTGCACAATGATATTTTGTAGGCCAATTTTTTTGTTGAGTAACATCAGCTTTGTTTGTGCCATAATGCTTTCTTAGAGAAAGACTTGTTTTGTCAATTCTGAAAGATTATGACTAAACTTACTGGTTTTAGGTTTCTTAAACACATAAAAAATTCATCTTTAACCAACAATTATTATATAGAACGAAAGAAATAAACAGAAAAAACACCCTAACTTTGCGTGTTTTCAGTTCATTTGGTACTTGAGCTGTATGCTACTGAAATTAGATTAATACTCTTCCTTTATGCTCCTTCCGTCCCACTCGAAATGTCCCAAAATCATTCATGCACGGGAGTTAAGGAATGAATATATATAATGCAAAATATAGATAGTGGGATGGAATTAGGGGATAATTAGGGAAAGTCACATCAATAACTAAAAAGTTAACATTTACCCATCTGATTCTTTGATCAGACTAATTCAAGGAGTAATCCTTGTGAAAATTTCAAACTTCCCACCAAAACTTGTGGTTCTTAAACTGTTACAAATTCAAGGAGTAATTTTCAAATATAACCATAGATAGAAAAAAAATCTCCTGATACTTTTCATCTTCCACAAAAGCCTGGGTCACACGTGACAATGGAGCAGCAGAAGTGCGGGGAAAAGCTATCCCACATAGAGAGGAGGATAGAGCTTTGTTAAGCTGCACAACAAATAAATAGGGTGGAGCTGCCTACGTAAAAATTTGCCTTAAACTAATGAGTAAGGAAAACAAAGCGAGCGATGAGAGCCGATCGCCGCGCCACTCAAAATAATTGAGCGCATGAATTTATGAAGGGGTTATAGGCTGGCCGAGTGTGGACGCTGCTTACTTTGCAGAACTCGCTCGTGCGGGCCTCCCAACCTCCCAAATTATCTCTCAACTTTTGATTTACCAACCTCCCCTGAATTAGGTCGCCATAATCATAGCTTAGGAGCGGAAATTGATTTTTTCGTTTACAATGTCTTTGGAATTGTTGGCTCAGATTGGTGATCATCTTGGATTGTTGAAATCTACAAAAGGTCAGAGCTATCCATGGCAGATTGACAGGTACTTCGTCATACAAGCCATAATTTAGTTCTATATCAAGTTTAAGTTAATTCGTAATTCGACCTCCGTTTCTGTGTAGCTGGTTAATTTAATTTTAGTTTTCGTGGATGATATGCAAGAGTTTGCTTAGGTGTATATTCTTTTGATTGAATTCCAACATATGTGGCCTTGGTTTGGAATTTCATTGCATTTTCAAGATTCTGTCATTTTCGAATTTGAAATGAAATGGACATGTGCGCTTTGGTTTGAGCTAGGAGGAGGTGAAATTCCCCAAGGGCTTCATTATCGAAAGAAAAAGAAAAGAGATTCATCATTGTTGCTAAGACTAGCAAACAATTGAGATTATCTTTCGAGGATAAATCGAAAAATGAAAGTGGATTGTCTTTTTGCGACGGATGGAGTACATGTATTAAGCTGATGTGTTAAGGTGGCCAGATATTTAATTGGCATGTGTGAAACTTTGAGAAGACGTTGATATTTAGGGTGCACAATGATATTTTGTAGGCCAATTTTTTTTGTTGAGTAACATCAGCTTTGTTTGTGCCGTAATGCTTTCTTAGAGAAAGACTTGTTTTGTCAATTCTGAAAGATTATGACTAAACTTACTGGTTTTAGGTTTCTTAAACACATAAAAAATTCATCTTTAACCAACAATTATTATATAGAACGAAAGAAATAAAAAGAAAAAACACCCTAACTTTGCGTGTTTTCAGCTCATTAGGTACTTGAGCTGTATATGTGCACATAGGATGGTCTTCAGATCCATGAGGGGTAAAACTGGAACTCAAAAAGATTGAAAAACAGTAATAGTAAATCATAGACTGATCTCGATCTTGAACCAGAAGTGGAATGTAACTTTTTGACTTGTATTTCTGCCTTTTGAGGAAGCTTCAAATTGTTTTTTTTTTTCAGCATCTAGGTTTTCTTCGACTTATGCAAGTACTAGTACATATGCCCGTGTCCAAGGACACGGGTGTATTTTTTTTATTTTTTTTCAAATTAATTTTTTTTTTAAATTAAAAAAAAAATAAAAAAATCAGTTACTTAATTAATTTAAGTAAACCCTCCTAAAGCCCACTCTTAGCCCAAATCCAAAGTCTTAGCCCAAACCCAAAGTCTTAGCACAAATTAAGGGCAAAATAGGAAACAAACTAAATAGTGAGGGCAAAATAGGGAAAAACCCCTCCGGAACTGTTCATAGAACTGTTCACGGAGGGGTTTAATTTATACTATAGATAATATGCTTTGAATTGCAAGCCAATGCCTGAGACAACACAACGCTTGATTTGTGCGTAGGTCTAAGTTTGGACCACAAATGTCAACAACGATGCAACTAGGTTTTCTATTGTTGATTGTTCAAGCTAAAAACTGTATCCTCATTTCCGTCTTCCCTTGAATGTTTAATTGTGATAAATAGAGACTTCTTGGCGCAACAGTTAAGTTGCTCCTTTGGTGACCATAAGGTCACGGGTTCGAACCTTGGCGAACAGCCTCTTGGCAATTGTCAGGGAAAGACTCTAGCAAATGGTTCCCTCTCCCAACCCCCGCTTGGCAGGGAGCGCTTGGCGCACCGGGGTTTGCCAAATAAAGAAAAGAAGAGACTTCTTGGAATCTTATTTTGTTTTCCATGCGTTTTTTGTTTGGTTCAGAGGGGACGCTTAGTTTAGATTTTATCCGAGTCTCGGCTATATGAATTGACTAGGTAAGTTTGATGAATCTGGAGAAAGAAATCAATTGTGTTAGCTTAGATGCATGTATATTCCCTTGACAGTGTGCCACTAGCATTTGACTTTTTTATTTTCTTTTAATGAGCTTTGTCTATATTGTAGGATGACAAGCATAGATATCTTTGAACAAAATATCCACGAGGAAATTTATTAGAAGAAGACGATTACTTTTGCATTTTCACTGCTATCTTGATGACCATAACATCTCCAAGAAGACTTAAGAATGAGAGGCTGTCTACTGTTTCCAGAATGTAATGATAGTATAATTGGAACTTCTGCAAGAACTAGAGATAAAAGAAGACTAGGTCTGCACGTAAATCCTCATTTTGAATATCCCCCCTGGTGAAATATTGACGGTTGATACTTATGTTGGCTTTGAGCCATCGGATTATTCATTTGTTATTGATATCAATGATAGAGAAAGACTTGGAAAGAAAGACGGGTTATTTGCTCCCAGTTGATAGATACACAAGCGTGTCTGCCAAATTAGCATAGGTAAGATCTCTAGAAATGGTAAGACGGGTTATTTGGAAGTTTGAAAGATGCATTTTGCACAGTTTCAAGAGCAAGGGATTCGGAGGCAAGTCTTCTGTTAATGTTTCCCCAATCTCACCAATCAGAGCGCCAAATCACCTTACCGGGTGATTCTTGTGCCAGCAGGACTTGTTTATAGATACTGAAGTACCAACATGCCCATGTACATAGAACACCAGAATGACCAAAGAGTTTGATCGAAAGGGACATGTTGTGCAACGCAGCGGAAGCAATTGACAAATCAACACACAAAAGCAATTGGGAATCGAAAGAGAGAGAGAGAGAGATTGTATTTGGGGTTATGAACTTCTTATTTCTTATTCGGCCGTCAATCATTAGTTCTTTTACATAATAGGGTTACAACCTTAAATACTTAAGAAACAAACCCTAGTCCGAACTAATTAAGGAAACACAAACAAAAAAGCCCGCAGTCCATACCGCCTCTTGCCAGGACATCGAGCCATCACATCCAACACGACACGTGGTGGGAAGGCGTCTGAAGGGGGATATATAATTGGCTAGACGGAGGTGATGGGCCCTACTCGTCACGTGGAGAAGGGCTGCCAAATGGGAACCCTAGAAGACAAACAATGGTCATTTACAAATATCCTCTAATCCCTTCTCCACCAATTATGGTCTATCTTTCACATGGGACTTCTTGGCCCACCCCCCACCCCCCACCATATGATTTTCTTTTATAAGTCTCTAGTGATTTCATTTTCCCTTAAACTTAGCTCAGCTCAGCTCATGATCAATAATCCCTCTTGTTCATATCGAACAAAGTCTTCATACTTGTATCATATTCTTGCCTAAGCTATCTGTATTCTGCAATACTAGTAAAGAACTGAACTAGAAGTGCACTGTTGATGGGGGACAACTCTTCTGCTTCATATATTCACCTGGTAACTTCCTATCAACTCTATATATAGTCTCTAGAGAGAGAGAGAGAGAGAGAGAGAGAGAGAGAGAGGTGTATGTAGGCGTTTTTGTGGTAATATGACAGTTTTTTTGTGTTCTGATTTAGGTACAGCACCTGATAGAGAAGTGTCTGATCTTCCAAATGACCAAAGAAGAGTGCATGGAAGCTTTATCTAAACATGCAAATATCAAACCGGTCATCACTTCCACAGGTTAGTTAAGTGGCTTGGTTTTCTTGGATCAATCGCCCTTCTCTTTCTTTTCAATCTCATGGAAGCGTATATATATATACACACACATACACACACAAACTTTTTCTGTTCATTTGCATATGTGCCTGCTTGGATCACGGAAACACATTTAGACCTGCGCATAATTATATTCTTCTTCATATAAATTCCATATGTTTTTGTGGTTTTGTCATTTCTGGTTCATATTCTCAAAGATCATCTCAGTTCTTTCTTTGCATTTGTCTCGAGGGCGTGCATGAAAATAATAATTTCCCTATTTAAGAGCTGCATGAGAACACGCACAAGCATATTTAGCTCATACTGAAATATTTTCTTGCACACAGTTTGGAACGAGCTAGAGAAAGAGAACAAGGAGTTCTTTGAAGCCTACTCTAAATCTCGATCTCAGTCTCCAAGCACACAAGATCAAATGTCTGAATCTGAGACCAGCAAGATGATTCAGAAGATGATATCTGATCATCAGTCCAAAGATTCTGACGAGGACGACTAAATGTATATATATACGTATGTATATATACATATACATATTTCCGTATACCCTCTTATATTTATGTGATTCTTGCAACTAGAAAATGATGTTACAATGGAGTTCTGCTTGGCTTGCAGTTGCGTACAACATAGTACTAATCTACACCACCGGCCAAATAAAATTGAACCGTATTAGGATTCAGTGTGGTCCTTGAAATGAGAATCTAGAGACCCGAACACTCCGGTGGTCCCCGCCAGTACAATAATACGAACTTCATGCCGACGGACCAAGAAACGTAAATGACCAAACTACCCCTCTTTCAGACTTGTGGACGGGCCAGAAGAGATGTTGAGTGGCAATATTGTAACTCAGCAGTGGCGTTTTGGGGTGGGGGAGCTCTACATACATGGACTGTAGGGTTTTCAACCTGGAATCTCTGTGTATTTGACTGGGGAAATTTGGCTCTGTTTGTTGTCTTGTAATGGTCAGATCTTATTTGACGTTACTGTTGTTGTTATTCAGTCATAAATGAAGCAATATTTGTTTGGGCATTTAAAAGGTCGTTATCGCGCACTTTTTTTCTTGTAAACCACGAGAGCAATATCGTCCACGAAATCTTCCGAAGCAACGATAGAAAATCACTCTCAAGCTGCCAAGCGTTTCAAGAAGTTGTTTTTTTCTTGATTGATAAGTGGCACCTTATCAAATTCATTACGAATTTGGGGCAGGAGTTGTTCGATTCCATAGCAATAGGCGAGCTGAACAGCCAGGGGCGGATCCAGAATTTTGGAATCACATGAGCTTGGTATTTAAAAAATATTGTAAACAATAATAACAATGAAAAATAACTTCATATATATATATATAAAAAAATTACATATAATCGGTGACTTAGGTAAAAAAAAAATTCAAAATTCTGAGGTGGACTAGAGCCTACGTCAATTACACTCCGTTTGTTTCACCGTAAAACATTTTCCGGAAAATGTTTTCCGGAAAATAACCTGTTTTACGGTGTTTGGTTAGCCCCCGGAAAATGTTTTCCGGAAAATAACTCGTTTTCCGCTGTTTGGTTGCCTAAGTAAAACGTTTTCCGGAAAACATTTTACGCCCTTCCTAAGTAAAACGACCTACTGACCTTGTCCTAAGTAAAACATTTTCCGGAAAATGGAGGCCTTAATGTACAACTCATATTACGCCCGACAACCACCCCAGGCTGCCTATCCACTTCCACTTCCCAAAAAAATTTTTTTTTTTAATTTTTTGTAATCGCCCCACCCCACCCCCACCCCCAAAAATTTTTTTTTTTTTTTAATTTTTTTGTAATCGCCCCCCACCCCACCCCCACACTACCCCCCTTTTTTTTTTTTTTGTAATCGCCCCACCCCTCGCTCATCCCCACCCCCCAAATTTTTTTTTGTATCACATTTCCCACCCCCAAAAAAATTTTTTTGGGGTGGGGGGTGGGGGTGGGTAGGCAGTGGGGGTGGCGACATAAAAAAAAAAAAAAAAATTTTTTTGGGGGGGGGGGGTAGAGCGAGAGGAGTAGGGGGGCGATTACAAAAAAAAAAAAAAATTTACAAAAAAAAAAATTTTTTTGGGGTGGGGGTGGGGGGGTAGGCAGGGGGTGGCGATTACAAAAAAAAAAAAAAATTTGGGGGGGTGGGTGGGGAGGGTGGGTGGGGGGTAGGCAGCGGGGAGTAGGGGCGATTACAAAAAAAAAAAAAAAAAATTTTTTTTTTTTGGGGGGAAGGTGGGGGGTGGGTGGGGGGTGGGGGTAGGCAGGGGGTAGGGGGCGATTACAAAAAAAAAAAAAAAAAAAAAAAAAAAAAAAAATTTGGGGGGTGGGGTAGGTCACCTTGTGAAATATGAGTCGTTTTACCAAACACCCGAAAACATTTTACACCCTTCCTCCGTAAAATATTTTCCTCCGTAAAATATTTTACGCTCTACCTCCGTAAAACATTTTACAGGAAAACATTTTACAGGAAAATATTTTCCAGAAAACGTTTTCCGAAAAACATTTTACGTCGAAACAAACGGAGCCTAGATTCGCCCCTGTGAACTGCAAGATGAGAAATTGAAGGACAAGATGTGGGTGTTGTACAATGTTCAAAATAAATTCCAGCTAACTCTGATAATAATGTGGACAGTTGAAATTGAAATGAATAGTGTAAAAATAAACAATGTGGACAGTTGAAATTGAAAAGAACAAGAATGAGATTGGCTGCTACCACGGCTAGTGGACGGATTTCGAACTGCTCGCTTTCTTACTGTCCTGATTTTGCTACCTCGCCCTATTTTTGTGTTCGACTTGTGTTTAAGAGGATAAAGCCAAGTATAACAAGTGAAATGATCAACAAAGACAATGTAATATTTATGACCATCATAGGATAAAAGGGGGGACGTCCAAACGTCACTATAAATTAAATCAAGAGGGCCATTGGAAGAGAGAGAGTTTTCATCAAAAGGTAATTTATGACTTTTATTACAATCACAAGCGTTGCAATGAAAATTTGAACTTCTAGGAATGTCTAAATCAAACGAGGAACTAATAGTACGTAAAATCGAAGAAGAAGGATGCCCTAATCTATTATGCCAGTTGACTGTGGAGGAAGACGATGTGACGTGAATCGCAGGACTAGTTGGGAGCCATTCGTAGACACCAGAGTTAAATTTGCCTTGAAGAATGGTGGTTCCTATGTGAAGATCCTTGACAACAAAAGAGATGGGTGTGAAAGTGACAAAGACATTATTATCAAGATACAATTTAGATATGGAAATAATGTTACGAGAAACACGAGGGACATGAAGGACATCATTAAGAAGAAGGGGAGAGGAGGAAGTGAGAATAGAGAAGGAACCTATGTTTGAAATTGGAAGACCTGAGCCATCGCCAATGAGAAGTTCTTCGGTTCCATCATAAGGGGGAATGGAGTGAGAGGTTGTTGAGATCATGGGTGACATGGTGAGTGGCACTACTGTCGAAGAGTCAACTAGGTGTGAGATGATTGGCGGTGGTGGCAGAGTAGGCGTTAGGGTAGGTGGGTTGAGAGCTTGGTTTTGGGGGCGGGGATTAGGGTTTCTTGGATTGTAATTGGAATGAGGTGGGGTGGAGGTAGGATTGGGAAAACTTACTTGAGGGTAGAGTTGGCGAAAAGTGCGGCATTGATTTAGGAAGTGACCTTCTCTACGACAAAACTGGCAACGTCCCTTGTAAGGTGCCCGCTGCGGTTGCTGATGGTTGTTGGGAGAGTGGGCCGATGAGGATTTGGGTGGGTAGGAGGTAGGTGTTGAGCGAGGATTGAGATTTTTTGGTGGGTTAGGATTTTTAGATGCATAGGCAACGGTGGCGGGGAAGGTGGTGGTTTGATGGGATCGATTTTTGAGGGTTAATTCTTTGTTAAGGAATTTTTCATGGAGTTCATCAAAGGAAATAGGGGTGTCGCGACTATGAACGGCTTGGTTACCATTATCGTAGTCGGGGTCATTGAGTTGATCTAGAATTCTGTCCACTAGATCTTCCGGGTCAATGGGTCGGCCAAGGGTTTTGAGGGTGTCAGCACATGTTTTCATGTCTTGCATGTATTCGGTTACGGAACGAGTACATTTTGTGATGTTTCGAAGGCGGTCCTTGATTTGTTTTATATGGCTTTTTGGATGGGTTGGCATAAGTTTTGGCTAGGACACGCTAACAATCAAGGGATGTGGTGCATTGGGATATGAGGGGAACAAGGGCGGGGGAGATGGTGCCTACCAAGACACTAAGTAATAGTTTATCTTGTCGAAACCAAGTCTCGTAGGCGGGGTTGGGGATGGTTGTTTGGTTTTGATTTGGCGGGGTAGGGGGTGTGGGGGGAGTAGTTGGTTCGATTGTGGTGGAGGAGGCATCAGCGGTGGTGGCTTGGGAGGGAGTTAATAGGGATCCATTATGTAGGGGTGGAAATGGTTTGGTTCAAACCGCGGTTTGAAGTCGGACCGAGTCAAACCGTGTGGTTTGATTCGATTTTTAGACATAAGTGGTTTAGCTCGGTTTGAGAAATTAACAAACCATGTGGTTCAGCTCAGCTTGGGGTTTGGCACTCCTAAACCGAACCGAGCCAAACCGTTTAAGACTGAACCGCGGTTTGTAACCGTGGACCGAACCGTGAAACCGAATCACTTGTTGTTCTGTGTCCAATATCCTGATGTTATAATTATTTTGGTTTTTGATTTGGATTACTGTGTAGACTTCGCGGACATTTTGTTGAGCTTTTAGTACACCCATCAGGTTCATTTACAGTTGAAAAGCGCTTCGACATCAGCAGTGTGTCTTTGAGGGAGACAATTGTATCAGAATTGTTAGCTGTGCAAACAGATCTCTCCAAGACTAAGCTGGGCCTTTATCTCTCGAGGAGAATGGATATGCGACCCAAATCGCAGCAAGAGAAGTTAAAGGACATGAGGAAAGAGATGGATGTACTCAATTTCGTGAAAAGTCAGACTTAAAGCGTCATTAAGAAATAGCAGAACAGAGCACCGATCCTTTGAGAAGCAAGCACAAGAAGCAGAAAAGGTGGTAGGATGATGGGCAGACTCTAAATTTCAGTGCCGTTAAACCAAGAATTAATCTTCAATGCAATTGCAAGTATCCATCCAAACTTATTGACAGAAACAAAAACTACCTGAAGAAGGGAAGGGAAGCTTGTTCATATCTTCATGGAACAAAGTAAGTCCGAGATGCTATTTTTAGCAAAAAATTGAAGTTCTTGCTCCCTCCCATTCACTTGTTTTGTGGGTTTTTATTTGTGATGTGAATGATCTTTAGAAATATTTTATTCAAATTTAGTTCTAGTTCTATTTCATCACAAATAAAAACCCTTTCTGACGTAGAAAACTAACAGAAACTGTTTGAGGATGAATTTCGGCTGACAACTAGAAGACTTCAACTTGCAGTATCAACTTGTATCAGACACTGAGACAACCTGGACTCTAATTTGACTATCTCTTTGCAGGTATATTAATTCCTACTTTTCAGGGATTATGATCGGTGAATAAAGATTTTACGTGATGACTCAGTCAAGAAAGCATGGGATAATGGGATTGAAGCTCAACAAACCATCCGAGATTGTAGGAGCAGCAAAAGTTATCTTCTTCAATCACTTTTAGTATAAATTGAACACACTTATTGTAACACAGACACACACGATCGAAGCTACTGAGTTCTTTTCTCTACAATCTTCCTCTCATTGTAACTTCATCATTTTTATAAAATTCCACCTTTGAGGTTTTATGCCGGCGAACATGTTGTTCAAGGGCTTTCCTCGTTAAATATCTTGTTCATTCCATTTCGAGTTGATTTGCAATTATATTTCATTTAACCCAATCTTAGTCAGCTTGTCAAGTTCTAAAATTTGACCAAAACAATTTGGCGCCGTCTGTGGGAATTTTGGTCTTTTAATTGCTTTAGGAAACTCGAAAATGTCTACTGGAATGTCTGTGGGTTCGTCCTCCCTTGGTTTGAGATCCACTGTGGAGACCATCCCAATTGTGACGAGTTTGCAAGCATCAACCCAAAGCGTAGGTGGAGTATCACGTCCTATTCAAGTTCACGACGGGACAACTGCCGCTGCGTCACAGGAAATCCCACTTGATATCGCTTCCAACCTGACCGCTATGTTGCGCGAAGTGAGGAACCAAGTCGGCCCAAGATGTTACTTCAACTATGCCGATGAACCGCATTGCTAGGATGCGGCAGAGATGATCTCTCTACAAAGTGGAGGTTCGAGTGCACTATCAACAAGTATCCCAAGCATTTTCCAATGCCGCTCCAAACGGCCCACCAGTTCATATACCCCTTATCAACCTAGGAGACTCAGCTTTGGGAATGAAGCTGCCGGATCATCTGGATATGGGGGAACTGCTCCGACAACCAACTGGTTTACAGAAAGCACCATTGTCCATCCTGGAACCGTCACTCCAGCAACCACAACATTTGCAGTTCCAACTTCGATTACAACAGGGAGTGTTAATCCCCAGTTTGATTTCAATTATAATAATAATTATCAGTTTGCTCCTAACCCTGATGCAGGCAGTCTATTGGGCAGGCAGATTCAAGAGCTAAAGGATATGATCATGAGTGTCCCTGGAATGACACTACCTTACAACCAGGCCTCACCAACTTGCTACAATGAATCTCGTTTCACTCCCTCTATAGCCAATGTGGTCATCCCGAAGAAGTTCAGTCCTCCACACATGAAGCAATATGACGGAACCACTGATCCAGCAGAGCATGTTGCATTATACCAAGAGAAGATGGATGTTGTCCATATACCGCCCCAATATAGAGAGGCTTGTTTTTGCAGGGGTTTCGGATCAACTCTTACCGGAGCAGCTTTGAGATGGCCGATCAACCACCATTGGGTTCTATAGGATCCTATGCACAACTTATTAACTGCTCACTAATCAGTTTTCGTGCAACAGGGTATTTGAAAAGCTAACTAGTGATCTTTACAGGGTGGTCCAGCAACCTGATGAGCTCCTGAAAGATTATCTCAGCAGGTTTAATAGAGAAGCAGTGAACATCTCCAACCTGGATACCGTAACAGCAATCGAAGCATTCAGATGGGACTTAAGAACGACTCTCCATACTACGACGACTTGGTAATGACGCCTTGCAAAAGGTTGGACGAAATCAGGACTAGAGCATCCAAATTCATCAGGCTGGAAGAAGACAAATAGCTACAGGACAAGAAGAAGACTGATTATCCCAGCGACAAACCAGACCCCTCTCATTCTGGCGGCAAGATGGAGACATCCCATGCTAGATCCAATAGGGGCAAACCCTACTCTAAACTTGACTCTTCTAAAGTTCTTAGTGTAGAAGATAATGATGAGGATGATGAGTCTTTGTATCCAAGAATTGATGACTATTGTTTTTCTGTTGATGTTGCAGGACTGATTAACGCTATGGACAACTTGGGAGAAAAGGCAAGGTGGCCCAAAAGGTCCGATAAACCTTCAATCTGGAAAGACAAGTCCAAGTGGTGCGCCTATCATGAGGATTTCGGTCACACCACGGAAAACTGCATTGCACTCTGGAAGTAAAGAAATCGAGTCATTTGTTGTCTAAAGGATTACTCAAAGAATTACTTGGTAGAGGGACGTGGACGCACCGAGTAGTGCTTGACAGACCCGGGGAAAAGCAAGTTCGTGCTAGCAACCGGGAGAAGCAACCGAAAGTCCTCCTCAACATCCACCACCTACCAGAGTGGTCAACATGATCCGCGGCGGTTCGGATATTTCCAGTGGTACAACCTATTCGAGGCTTAAGGGCGCCATGCTGCAGGCGCTAAGGAGGACAGGTCGTATCTGCCTGCAAGGTCCGTCAACAAAGATAAAGGCCTGGAGATTTCCTTTGATGAAGGTGATAGGGCCAACATCCAGGATCCCCATCATGACGCACTGGTTGTAAGCCTTCAGGTGGCAAACTGCTTGGTTAGGCGTATCCTGATTGACAATGGTAGCTCGGTCAATATCGTTACTACTGACGGCTTAAAGGGAATGGGGATTCCACTTGAAAACGTAACTAAAAGTTCTTCTGTCTTAGTTGGATTCAGTGGAGAGACGAAGCACACCTTTGGGGAGATTACTTTCCCAGTTTATGTTGAAGGGATTAATTCTATGGAGAGGTTCTGCGTGATTGAATGCCAGTCGTCCTACAACATCATATTGGGAAGGCCCTGGATTCACAACGTTAAGGCTATCCCATCAACCTACCACCAATGTCTCAAGTTGCCAACACCTTGGGGAGTTGTCAAGGTGTCAGGTGATCAGCAATCAGCAAAGGAATGTTACAAGGTGTCCATGAAGGCAGCAAGTTGTCCTAGACTAGCATAGCAATTACAGCGAAAGGCTCGGGATGTTCTTGAAGCTGCAGAGTTAGACGTCAGAGAGGTGCAGCTCGATCCCACTAATCCCGATGTCAAAGTCCTAGTTGGTGTAGGAATTCCCCCAGAAGTTGAGGATGAAATCATAGAGTTCCTCAAGTGTAGAACAAGCTGCTTTGCTTGGAAGCATGAGGATATGACTGGGATAAGTAAAGATGTAATAACCCACAAGTTGAACGTCGATCCCAACGCCAAACCTGTCCATCAGAAACGAAGAAAGTTTGCTCATGAGCGCAACAAGATCATCAAAGAAGAAGTAGACAGGCTTTTGAAGTCAAAAATGATTCGGGAGGTTGACTACCCTAGGTGGTTAGCCAATGTAGTAGTTGTGGAGAAACGCAATGGCAAGTGGCGAGTCTGTGTGGATTTTACTGACTTGAACAAAGCCTGCCCGAAGGACCCATTTCCCTTGCCTCACATTGACTCTTTGGTAGACGCGACAGCGGGGCATGAAATATTGACTTTTATGGACGCTTCATCAGGTTTTCAACAAATTCAGATGGAGCCTTCCGATCAAGAAGATACAGCGTTTATTACTCCTGAGGGTATTTATTGCTTCATAGTCATGCCCTTTGGATTAAGGAATGCAGGGGCAACCTACCAAAGATTAGTAAATTTGATGTTCAAAGATCAGATCGGAGAAACAATGGAGGTATATATTGATGATATGGTGGTCAAGTCTAAATGCATGGCTGATCATGTTCGTGATCTCAAGGAAGCCTTTGACATCTTGGAAGCTTTTAACATGAAGCTCAACCCATCAAAGTGCAACTTCGGAGTTAGAGCTGGGAAATTCCTTGGTTATATGGTCACAAAGAGAGGTATTGAAGCAAGCCCGGAGCAGATCAAGGCCATTATCAACTTGAACTCACCAAAGACTGTTAAAGATGTGCAGAGGCTGACTGGCAAAGTGGCAGCTTTAACAAGGTTCATTTCTAAATCATCTGACAGGTGCAAGTTGTTCTACGATGTGCTGAAGAAAAACAAGTTGTTCCAGTGGACAGAGGAGCATGAAGCGGCTTTCAACCAGCTTAAGGAATACTTGTCTACACCACCTCTACTTTCCAAACCAGAAGCTGGGGAAGCGTTGTACTTGTACCTTGCAGTATCAAAGAATGCAGTGAGCGCGGTCTTGGTAAGAGAACAAGCTGGTGAGCAACATCCAGTATACTATGTAAGTAAATCTCTTTTAGATGCAGAAACCAGGTACTCCCACCTTGAGAAACTTGTCCTTGCTTTAATAACTGCCTCTATTAAGTTACGTCATTATTTTGAAGTTCATCCTATTATTGTGAAGACTAACTATCCTATCAGGAGTGTAATGAGAAAGCCCGAAATGTCGGGGAGAATGGCAAAGTGGTCCGTACAACTAAGCACGTACAATATTCAGTATGAAGCAAGGACTGCAATCAAGTCGCAGGCTCTAGCAGACTTTGTAGCTGACTTTAGTCCCAGCCTCTTACCAGAAGTAGAACTTGAAGTCCAGCAACTTGAAGAACCCGATCTCACAAGATTCTGGACACTCTACACTGATGGGTCATCAAATTCCAGGGGGACAGGGTTGGGAATAGTTCTAAGGTCCCCTCAAGGTGATCTGATTCCTCAAGCTGTGAACTGTGAATTCAAGGCGACAAACAATGAGGCTGAATATGAGGCCCTCATCTTGGGTTTAACTACTGCTTTAAATTTAAATGTTAAACGTCTCAATGTTTTTAGCGATTCCTTATTATTAGTTAACCATTTTAATGGATCTTATGAAGCTAAGCATGACAGGATGACGAAGTATTTGCAGCTTGTTAAATCCTTAGCAGCACAGTTTGAAGGCTTCACTTTCCAGCAAATTCCTAGGGAAGACAACGTTGAAGCTGATGCATTAGCCAACCTGGGATCAAGTTGCAAAAGCATGTTGAATAACGCCATACCCATAATCCATATCTTACATCCAGCGATAGATCAACCTGAAGTGTCCCAAGTAGACCAGCAACAAGATGCAACAACAGATTCCATGGACAATGTGACATCTTGGACATCACCAATAATGAAATTTTTGCAGGACGGAACGGTGCCTCAAGATGTCAAGAATGCAAGAGCATTCAGGATTAAGGTATCTAGATTTATACTAATTGATAATGTATTATTTCGTAAGTCTTTTACAGGATTATATATGAGGTGCCTAGAACCCCAGCAAGCTGAACAGGTGTTGAAAGAACTGCATGATGGTATATGCGGCAACCATTCTGGGGGCAAATCACTTTCATCCAAGGCACTCAGGACAGGGTATTATTGGCCAACTATGAGACAAGACGCAGCTAAATATGTACAGAAATGTGACGCATGCCAAAGACATAGCAACATCCTGCACCAACCTGCGGAACCACTCCATCCCATCTTATCACCTTGGCCCTTCATCCAATGGGGCATGGATATCGTTGGCAAGTTACCCAGAGCTCCAGGGGGTAAAGTATTCATGTTGGCCATGACAGACTATTTCTCTAAATGGATTGAAGTCGAGGCATTCGTTCAAGTTAGAGATAAAGAAGTTATTTCTTTCTTAAAGAGGAACATCATCAGCAGATTTGGAGTCCCTTCAGAGATTATTTGCGACAATGGATCTCAGTTTATCAGTAGAAAAACACAAGACTTCTGTGCAAGATGGGGATCAAGTTGATTACTTCCACTCCCCGTGCATCCTCGAAGCTAATGGACAAGCTGAATCCAAAGAACAAGTTGATAATCAACAACCTGAAGAAACGCCTTGACCGAAAGAAAGGACGATGGGTTGAAGAGCTACCACTTGTGCCGCGGCGTATAGAACCACCCCTAAGTCAGCCATGTGTCACACGCCCTTCTCCTTGGTGTTCGGAGCTGAAGCGGTCATCCCGGTAGAATTCTCTGTGCCCACAGCCAGATACGGTTTGATAACGCCCGAAGACAACCAGATTGTACTTGCAGAAGACGTGGATACTATAGATGAGCTCAGAGATTTAGCTAAAATCAGAATGGCCGCCTATCAACAAAGAATAGCTAAATCCTACAACAAGAATATTCGTGTAAGAAGATTCCAGGTTGGAGACATGGTGTTGAGGCGAGTCTTTCGTAACACAAAGGAATTAAATGCCGGCAAGTTGGGAGCTAAATGGGAAGGTCCATATTTAATTGATGCGGAAGCTGGAAAAGGAGCATACCGGCTTTCAACCTTGGATGGCGACAGGATACCTAGAAGCTGGAATGCTATCAACTTGAAAGCATATTTCATGTAAGTTGTACTCGTTCTTTAAAGTTCGACAAACAGTATGATTTAATTACCGTCATTTCAATTTCGTTATTTCAATTTGATTATATTTTTGGACACTTACTGACTTAAGCATCGGAGGGGTGTTAGCAAAGCTAACACCCACCCCTAACACGTGTTTGTTTTGCAAGGAATAAAATGAGCTACAGGTTGACCAAATCGATGTAGGCATATGCTCAACTTTCTACAAGTCAGTAGAACTAATGATCGTCAACTTGCGGACACAACGAAAGAACAACTTGATTGAGTTTCAAGTAAGTATTACACAAATTAATGTTGTATGATATTTACTTATTCCATGATTAGTAAAGCTTGTCTCCGTAAGGTTTACACCTTCCTAAGGTTTAAAGATTTCACATCTTTCTAAAGTATCAAGGTTCAAACACCTTCGCCCGTGCGCACGTTTTTCACATTTGACCAAGTTGCAGGTTGGCCACTGTACTTTGTACATATTGATTACCTTCCTGTACTTGGCCAAATGATGGACTTTAGTCATTTGCAAATTGGTTGTAACATCTACATGTTACCTTGAACAAAGTTTAAAAGGCATAGATATCATTGCCTAACTAAACCATAGTTTTTACAACTAAGTACCCAAAAAGGGATCAACCACTAAATCCCTACCTGAGTTAGGTCATCCAAAAGTTCAAACCATGCCAACCATAGGCATGGCAAGAACAACGCAAACACATATTACATCTTCAAAACAAAAACAAACTGTTTTCTACTGCTAACATCCTGCAGATTAAGAAGTACGTTAAAAAGCTTAATTGTTTCCATCCTCCTGGTTATCACCTACATGCTCAACATTTGTGTCATCTTGAAGCTTAGAAGTGACTTCTCCAAACCTCTTCATCTATGATACCTTTCAGGGTGGCCTTCTCGTCTTCCAGGTTCCATTCAAGGTGTTTGCCAGCCTGATACTCCTCAATCATTTGAATTCTGGCCTCAAAAACAACCTTGCCGGCCTCCCTAGTCAAACGCTCCTCCAAGACCTTCATAGCAACCTGATGGGCTTGGTTCAAGTCTGCACTCTTCTTCATCCATTCCTTGATTTCCATATCTTTCTTATCAATATCAACCTGCATAGAAGAGACCTTGGATTCCATTTCCCTCTGTACAACTTTGACCTTCTTTTCGCCATCAACTTTTGACATCTCAGCTTTACCCTTCCAGAGCTTCACTTCGCTTGACAACAGCTCACAAAGATCGTAAACCTGTCAAGTTGAAACGTATCACTATCTACTAGATATATCAAGAGAAAAGGTACAAAAATAAGAAGATACTCATACCTTCGTGCTAAAACCTCTTCAATTGGTTCCCCAAAGATCTACATCAACGATTTCACTTTTCCTCTTCTTAAAAGACACTATGTCACCCAACATCAACTTAGGCTTGGTGCCTTCATCCTTAGGAATATTGGGCTTAGCAACTTCTTTCTTTGGCTTCTTGAAGCGGGCAATCAAGCCGCCGACTCCACCCACGCCGGGTTGAGAAGTTGTGTCTCGTATATTGAGCCTAAAATCAGCAAGGTATAAAGATAACCCTAGAGCAACATGCTAGCGCACTTACCGCCGACATCACAGCTTGCAATTTGTAAAGCTTTACCGGAACTCTTTTCTTCTTCCTCTACTTCTTCAACCTCTTCCTCACCGCTCGGAGTAGCAGTGGCGCAAAACTTCCGTTTTCTTGGAGACAGTGGCGACAAATGTAAGCAACCACGCTCAATGTGTCACGCTTAGGAAACAATTCATCCAACTTCAAAGCCGTGGAAATCAAGATGTTAGAATATTTGAAACAACTCGATTTTCAGAGAAATAGAAAAGGAAAACCCTCACCTTCATCCAAATGTAAAGAGTTTATCCTTTCCATGTGCTCTAGTGTAGACCTCTTCACATAGAAGAACCTATTCTTCCACTTTCTATCCTTATCAATAGAGTCGGTCACCAAACTGTTTGATCTTGATGTAACCCTAAAACCAAATCTCTTGTTTCCATGAGATCTCAAGTCATAGCAGAAGCCAAGTTCCTCCAAATCAACCTCATGTTCATCTCGGCGCTCAATCTTCCTAGGGTAACCAAATTCCTCCACCCTACCGGCATCAATTGAGCAAAGGCCAAACCAGCTTTTCGAAAAATCGCATATAATAGGGGGAAAAGGAAATGTTAGCCCAATCAAAAAAGGGTACTCAAGAAAGCATACCCATTCCTCTGAAGCGCAGTCGGAAGTCATTAAAGCATTAGGTTCCAGAAATTCAGCGGTTTTTGGGAAGAACTTCTTCAAGTCTTCAACTTCAGCAACGGTGAGTTCGCATCTTTCTTCATCAGGGTGGTCGATCATGTTTTGGCGAACGAAACCTTGAGGGAGTTCATCCATGGTAGCAGCAAGAAGGGTTATTCTAAGAGTAAAAAGAGCTCTGAAGCTTGGAAAGGTTTTTTGCTTTGTGGGGTTTACGAAATCTGAAGAGGCCCCTTTTATTTATGGTGATGGCGACGGTTGTAGAGTTATAGGGAGTTATAAGTACCTATCCACTAAAAGGTAACCGCCACGCCACTACCACGTGCCTAATCCTTGGTGGGAGTCAAGTGTTAATTTTTGACTCAGCTACTTCCAAATTCAAAAATTAAGGGGCAATTGTTTGAGGATGAATTTCGGCTGACAACTAGAAGACTTCAACTTGCAGTATCAACTTGTATCAGACACTGAGACAACCTGGACTCTAATTTGACTATCTCTTTGCAGGTATATTAATTCCTACTTTTCAGGGATTATGATCGGTGAATAAAGATTTTACGTGATGACTCAGTCAAGAAAGCATGGGATAATGGGATTGAAGCTCAACAAACCATCCGAGATTGTAGGAGCAGCAAAAGTTATCTTCTTCAATCACTTTTAGTATAAATTGAACACACTTATTGTAACACAGACACACACGATCGAAGCTACTGAGTTCTTTTCTCTACAATCTTCCTCTCATTGTAACTTCATCATTTTTATAAAATTCCACCTTTGAGGTTTTATGCCGGCGAACATGTTGTTCAAGGGCTTTCCTCGTTAAATATCTTGTTCATTCCATTTCGAGTTGATTTGCAATTATATTTCATTTAACCCAATCTTAGTCAGCTTGTCAAGTTCTAAAATTTGATCAAAACAGAAACAATAATAAAACTGGATCAAAACAAAATTGGTAGTTACATGAACATGGTGATATCTGAGTGAAAGCTACATAGATTTGCTAATTATTGAAAATTTCAGAATTTAGAAGCTTCAAAATTACTTGTTCTGTGTTGGATTTGATCTGCTTTGGAGGATTTTTCCTTAAGCTAAGCTATACATCTTACCAATTCCATACAAATGTCATCACTACTACATGTTTAAGTTTTCATGTTGGGCTTGTTACAAATGACTTGTAATCTAAGCTATACATCCTACCAATTCCATACGCAGAGTCTGTATGGATAGTAGGGGTGGAAATGAACCTATGTTAGATTTGGAATGTGGTTTGGACCGTGGTTTAGATCGCGGTTTGGACCGTGGTCTGAACTGCAAAATCAAACCACGGTTTAGATCGAACCAAACCGAACTATAGCGGTTTGGTTTAGCTCGGTCTGAATTTTTTGACTTCTAAATTTGCCCTAACCTAGCTAAACCGAACCATTTCCACCCCTACATCTATGTATTGGTAGAGGCCATGGCCAAGAAGGGTAGCTTCTAATTGGATTTTTCAAGCGATGTAGTTTGTTGGAGTAAGTTTGAGGATGTGAGAGAGGGAGATGGCAATAACGGGTTTGGTTGGTTCGCGGCCGGATTGGTGAGGTAAATAGAAGCTTCGACAGCCATGGAGACGAGAATTTTTTTTTATGGTGATCTAAGCTCTGATACCATATCAAAGTTTGAGTTTCCACCTTAAAATCAATTGGTACAAGGGGAGAGGCCAGGATCTTTATATATTATAGGCAAGGTTTGTCAATTCCCAATGTGGGATAATATCTCTAACACGAGATGCTTTTGAGCTCAACGGAACCCACAAATTTTCTAATCGATATCTTCCACATACAAAATGAACTCGCTGATATGGGTCAAATCGGGGCCCTATTTGCTGGAGCAAATCCATGTCGCGAGGATCTCGACCCAATTCATTAATTGTCAATTCAGTCGTTCAAGCTTGGCTCAATATATTATGCAAGGGTGCACATTTTTTACCATAGCATCTCCCAACGAGAAAGGTACAAACAAGTAAATTACATTTTTAATACTCCTAGTATTACATACATCATGTTTATATTTACAGCATCCGAAGTCCACCACTGTATAGCCTAGGGCAAATTGTCTATTAACATAACACTTACTCCCTCCGTCCCACGGGATTTATTTCCATTTTGGTCCGTCCCACATCAGTGTAGACTGCCAAAAATGGAAACAAATATTCACTATTCCACCCACTCATTCTATCTCCTACTTCACTTTTACACTCACAACATTCTCTCTCCTAACCATTCCTCCCACTCATTCTCTCTCCTATTTAATTTTTCATATTCACAAACACCTCTTCCACCTATTTCTCTCTCCTACTTTTCCTTAATTCCCACACCCAAAAAGTAAGTCCACAGTTACGTGGAACGGAGGGAGTAATCAAAAAAAGTATGGCAAATTAGGAGTAAAATTACCACATATAATCTAGCGTAAATTCATGAGTTAACCTTCGACGTCCATCCTGCAATCACGTGTTCTTTCTCAGGTTTGGTCTTCTCGAAAGCGTCCCGAGAGTATAGCAGCTGCGTGTAGAAGAAACCATCAACTACCCACATCAGAAAATTTCAATATACTTTCTCTATTTTCTTCTCGAAAATTTCAATAAAAGCCGAAACCATATAAAGAATTTGGGGTCCATGCAGTCCATCAAACCTTACGGTAGGATGTAACTCATGTTAAATTAAATTGTGAGGGAACATCCCGCATACCTTTTTGTAGTGATGCACATGAACCAAGCTCTCGGGGATGACCCAGCCCTTATAATGACCAAGAGCAACTTATAATGACCAAGAGCAACTTCTAAATGGAATAACTTTGGCACCAGACTCAAATCAACGGATGTAATGTTTTCTCCTGTGATGTAGTGCCCCTAATAATATAAAAAAAAAAAAATCATCACAGAGAATACACGGGCACGAAAAGGATAATAAAAACCAAACATTTCTTATTTTCTGAAATGCGAGTTGGATTTTTTTAGACATACATGTGCTTTAAGGTGTTCATCCAACCGTCCAACGCCTTCAACTCCTCAAGCAAAGCCTGTTCTGATCCATCGTTGCAAACTAAGAACTTGACAAAAGATGGGAATATCTTCGATCCACTGCAATCACAGCAGTTAAAGAATGTGGCAACATAGAACTTTAAAAGATCACTCTTATTAAATCAATAACAAATAAATAAGAAAAAAAAAACATTTAGCTAAACTCAACATATTCCACAAATCGACTGTAAACATGTGCATATTAGCTAAGACTGTCAATACCATAAACAGATAATAAAATACCAACAAAAAGAAAAAGAAAGAACCGCAACTTAGCAAGCAGAAACATGATATAAGACCTGCTTGATATAGGTCTCAATTCCATAATAACAAACACTAGAGTCAAACAAAATTGATTGTTCTGGTGCCTTCATCAGGTACAGGTTTTCATGATTTCATACTTCGACTTACTCGACTATTAGAAACACTTGTTCCACTTTAATTTTCAAACACACACCCACCCTATAATATCACATATCATGTTTATATCTTTCCCTTATACTCCCTCTGTCCCATAAAGTTTGTCTAACTTTGATTCATGGTCAACTCAATCGAACTTCGACCAGATTTTTATGAAAATTTAGATATCTCTATTTAATTCTAAAATTGTTCTTGTTTCACCATTAGGAATACTATCAATAACAATGTTATTGGATAGAGATATCTAGATTTTCATAAAATTATGGTGAACGTTCGATTGAGTTGACCATAAAAGTCAAAGGGGGACAAACTTTCCAGGTCGGAGGGAGTATCAAAAGTATAATAACTCATATCTACAGGCTTAAACATTTTTTGCAACCCAAAATTAGTATGTAAGATGAGCCTGCAGGAGTGCCAATCAACCGAGCTACCCGGCTAACCTAGCCGCCACTGTCCCTTGGGACCAACAAGGGGTAGTACAGGGTGGCTCATCGGAGGAAATAGGGCTACTAAGAATTTCTTGGTGCACGCTAACGATCTATATCTGACGAAAGCTAGGGGAGGGTGCTATAGACGGAACAAAACTAACATAACTAAATAAGACGCGGGGTATTGGGAGAGCAATACAAGTGTTGTGCTGCTAGCGGAAGCGGTGGAGTGCTGCACCCTAGATGGCGAGAGTTCAGTAGCCGAAAGCATCACTAGCTTATGCTCTGACTCGTGTAGCATGGGGCACTGCTCAGAAACGAAATGTTCCTGAAACCAAGTGGATCCCCTTTGCTTGGTTATTACTCCCTCCGTCCCTAAATGAATGTCGAAAAAAGTTTCAAATTTGATCTATCAAGAGCAAATTGGAGAAAAAAAATTGACATTCATTTAGGTACAGAGGGAGTATAATACTTTGAAAACCAATGAATCTCAGAGCTAAACCAGATAGTTATATGAGTGAAAGAAACGCCGGCAAATTTGTTTGGAAAAGACCTCTTGTTAGCCGGTAAGACCAAACCATCTAATATACCTCTAAAGCATAGAGTAATGCCAGGGATCTCCAAAAACATTATCCCAAAGACATCCATCCACTTTTAGTGTCAATAGGTCAACGTCGATGATCAAAATTCGATCATAAGTGGAATCGCTAACATTAATCATAAAACTTTAATCATTCTCATCAAACACAACTAAAGTACAACAATCAACAAAACACTATTGAGAAAAGAAATGAATTTACATTTGTAAGTGTGAGAGAGAGAGGGAGAGAGAGCATACACAGAGGTAAATTCAAAGGGAGTAGAGAGGGTAGGATCAGGGAATTTCTCTTCAATGAGACCAACAATTACATCAGAATCAGAAACCCATTTGCCATTACCAAACTTGATCACAGGCACTTTCCCTTCTGGGTTCACTTCCAAAAACCTTGACCAAATAAAAAACACACAAAAATAAAAAAAACGAAAAAAAAAACATAACTAACCCAGTTTTGCTTCACTGATCACAACAAGAACTCACCATTGGGGTTTATCATCAGTGTTAATCAAGTGAAGTTTATAAGGCACCTTCTTCTCCTCCAATGTCAAGAGAACCCTTTGGCTAAACGGACCTAAAAAATCGAGATTTATCATACACCCACAACTGAATTAGACAAGAGAAATTAAGAAAGGGATACTGAGAGAGAGAGATCAGGGGCGGATGGGGGGGGGGGGCGAGTGCCCCCAGCGGCGGAAATGCAGTGGAAATTTTTTTTTTTTGCCCCCACCATATTTTTGTTATATATGTATATATATAATTAACTTCAAGATTAACACCAGTGAGTGGTGTGGTTCAGCGGTAGAAGGGGTGAAGTTAAAACCTTTGGTGTTTCCTTTCAAATCCATGTTCGAACCTTGCTACCTACATCTGCAATTAATTTTATTTGTCTTCCATCTTTGCTATTCTTTCTCTTAATTTCCTCACATTTTTTCAATCTTAATTAATTAGTTAGGCTTTTTCCATTTTTTTTGTTTTTGGTCTTTCTTCCTATTATCCCAAGTTTAATTAGCAAATTTGAATTTCTTTTTTGTACGAGTAATATATTTTAATAAATTGTTTGCGTTAAATACTTCAACATTATTTCAATTGTTCTTTGAATTATTTACTTTTATCATTTTTGTTAACTAAAATACATTGTATTTCATGGATCCGACCCATTTTTTACTTGTCCGACCCGAATTTTTTTTTCAGTAGCCGCCCCGAACCCCGTGTAATCTTGCCCCCCCCCCCTTGGCCAATTCCTGGCTCCGCCCCTGAGAGAGATATGGAATTACAGTCGCCAAGAACATCTGGGGAGCCGGTTGTAGCCTTGGCACAGACCTCAACAGCCGTTGATGAAAAAGAAGCTTGAATCGCGTTGAATTGCTTCATAAATTGAGAGAGAAATTCCATTCTGACAAAGAGGGAAGGAAAATGTTGAATACAAGAACGAATGGATTAATTGTTTACTTACATGCCCTAATTGAGAAAGATTTTCATGCTTAATTGATCCTATATAATGATTTTCATAAATAGAAAGATTTTGTTTTCCTTGAATTGGCCTATTACTAGTGGGATCGATTGGATCCGTTTAACCTCTTCCTAGGCCCATATCAACTCTTCTTTTGCTCGTCTTTTACGTTCTTTCTGAATTTCGATGAACTCGAGCTGACGTTAAAGAAATTTCAAGTGACTGTAGAAGTTTTTTTCGTTGGTGACGGTTGCCAATGTGTCGGGAATGTGGATGCCTGCTCTGGTAGGTAGGAGTTCCAATTTGGATTTTGAATCAACTACCTTTGTTCCCCGTGGTATATTTCTTCGGGCAATTGTTGTTTTTCGCAAATTTGGGGAAGAGGGGTAGAAATAGAGCGGTCAATTCGAGAAAATGTATCTTGAAAATGTATCTTGAAAAGGCAATCGAAGACCACCCATGTAGCGTGACACCAGCTGGTCTTGTAATTCAAATACCTCATTGCGCAAAAGCAATTGGTAGAATTTTTCAGAATAGGCATCAATAGATCGGGTCCCTTGTTTTAAATTCTGCAAGCGCTGGTACAGAGTTCGGGTATAAATGAATGGTAAAAATTCACGCTTCAGTTTCTGGGTAAATTTTTCTCAGGATACTAATTTATTTTTTTCTTGACGATAGTGCAGAGTCTTGAGTTGTTTCCACCATGCTGAAGCTCGACCTCGCAGACGTGTACAAATAAGTGCCACTTTTCTATCAGCAGGAACTTCCTTGTACTCCAAAATTTCTTCCACATTTTCTAACCAATCCAAAAACCCATCTAGATCAACGCTGCAACTAGGTTTACTATTGTTGATCGTTCAAGCTAAAAACTGTATCCTCATTTCCGTCTTCCCTTGAATGTTTAATTGTGATAAATAGAGACTTCTTGGAATCTTATTTTGTTTTCCATGCGTTTTTTGTTTGGTTCAGAGGGGACGCTTTGTTTAGATTTTATCCAGAGTCTCGGTTATATGAATTGACTAGGCAAGTTTGATGAATCTGGAGAAAGAAATCAATTGTGTTCGCTTAGATGCACGTATATTCCATTTGACAGTTTGCCACTAGCATTTAATTTTTTCATTTTTTTAATGAGCTTTGTCTATATTGTAGGATAACAAGCATAGATAAATGTGATTCTTTGCTAGAAAGATTGCGCTTTGACTGTCACAAAGCAACCTCACTCCACTTTGATGAATACCAAATTCCTTTACTAATCCCCAAAGCCATAAGACTTCCTTTGCAGGTTCAACAGCTACCATGTACTCCGCTTCCGTTGTAGACAATGCAATAATGAACTAAATAATAGACCTCCAACATATGGATCCACCTGCGAGGGTAAACGCATAACCCGTGGTTGACCGCTTTCGATCCATGTTACCCGCATAATCGGAATCTACATACTCCACAACAAAAAGCTCCTCGCTCTTTCCCTTAAACATGACGCCATCACTTCCAACACCCCCGATCCGTTGCCTTGACCTTGACCATGGAGAAAGACTTCAGTAAGCACTTTCTTGCTCTCAAATGATTTCTTCAACAACTTCAAACCCTACAAACCATTCACACAAAAATAACAACAGTAACTTACACGAGTGACCTACAAGTTTATAACCAATAGCTAGTGAACAAAGATAAGCCATACCTTATCCATATCCAAGTCAACAACCTTTTCTTCAACAGATTTCACATCAACATTGAGCTTATTCAGAAAAGAAACGACAGCAACCGCAGAGGTGGGGGAAACCGCCAAGTCGTCCATCACCATATAAGTAAACGTCCCCTTCACAAAACCACCTACGCTACGAACAGGAACCGCCGACTTATTACTCTCCACAAATGAAACAGGATAATTCATATCACTTGAACAAGACGAACACTTAGATTCCGGCGAATTTGTCACGTAATAATGTCTATGATTGGCCGAGCACAAGTACAAATTAAAGGTCTCTGCTTTCTTGCAGGGCAAATTAGTGAGCTTGAAGAAAGAAGCTTCCTCTGTAGCATTGCAAACCCTTGGCTTCAGGACAGTGTCCTTGTGCTGATCTGGTTGTACATAGAAGTCGTTAAAGTTTTCAACACTTTTGTAAAGCTCTGATAGACAGCCCACCATGCCTTCTTCCGACAGAAGCTTAGTCACCGTACCCACCGGAAGAGTGAGAATGCCGCAGATGAAATCTACGGCTTCTTTTCCAGCTTCTGCAAACAAAACTTTGTTGGATTTCTTGTCGATAACAAGCTTTAAGGACAGTTTTGAAGAGGGTTCAGCCATTTTTTTAAAACTATTTTAAGGGTACTCAACTATCACAAAAATCTGTGTTAAATTTGTAACAAAATATATTGAAATAAAAATATGTATTAATTTATAAGTGGTGATGTATGGACTAGGTGAAATGTGTTGAATTATTTAATTAATTAATGCATTTAAAACTCAACGACTCTTTGGCTCTTACGGTTGAGATTGGAGGAATATGTTGGCTTCGCAAATACAATACGACTGAATGCTTCGGTTTACAAGGAAAACGGTGCAGACTCCCAACAGCACCACGCGCCGTCTTTTGGAAGCGTAACGGGTTATAGTAATACGAGATGCTATTAATTATGACACAAAAAAAAAAAAAAAAAAAATCAGTCTGTCCAGACTGTCCCTTTGTTTTTTAACTGCAACATTCATTACTTAATACTCCATATTTTAAAATAAATGTTAACCTTTTGAAATAAAAAGTATTACGTCATTTGTCCCAAAATAAATTTTTATTTTTTTAATTTATAATTTTTAAAGGAAATAATAAAAGTTTATATTGTGAAAAGTGCCCTAGGTCTATAGAGATAGACTTATATGTATTGTTATTGTTCATTTATATAAGAGATTGTTTCTTTGATTGTTATATATGTTTACAAGTTTTATTATAATAATCGTGTCCCTAGTACTTATGAAGCACTAGTATGAAGTCTAATGGATAATCATGTGATGATTATATGCATGGAGATGCACATTAGATTCATGGGTACTTGTTAGAGAACAAGGTACTGGACTTGACCCATTATGAGATTTATGTCATGATCGTATGTCATAAATAAATCTCATATAGTTATATCATTGATATCCTTTGACCTAGGATTATTATCGTCTTCCACTCGATGAATATTATGTTTAACTCCACTCTTTGGTGAATTGCCCCCATGCACATTCACCGCTTATAGGACTCATACTCCAGAGATCCATATAAGAAAATCAGATATCTATATGATTCCTTTAATAAGAGTACCATATAATATTGCCGCTATCTGTAAGGCTTTTGGCTTAATACAGAAGCATTCCCCCTAATCACCAAATCGCAGCAGACTGTAAGGCTTTTGGCTCAATACAGCTGCTAGCACACCCACTCTGTAGCCACAGAGGGGACGGTCACAGGTATAATGAACCTTCAATCACTTATAGAACAAATCAATAATTGATTGAATTCCATTATACTCTCGAATCACATGTAATATCCAAGCACATAATAGATACTTGAAATAAATCCACTAAAGGGATAAAGATATAACAACATGGCATTGTATACTCATGTTAAATCAATATTATAGTGCAACAGTCATTTAATACACTATGCATCATACCATCAATGAATATGAAATGAAGAAAGGCACATTATAACCAAATAAGTCCCACTTGGAATACAACGTAACAATATACCCGACAATCCACACTTGGGATACAATATAACAATAGCCAAATAGTCCACCCTGGGGACGTCAAAGTATTCACATAATCAATAATTCCACAATTGGGATAACAATGCTACAATGATACACATACATTTAACACAATAGTGTAACCTATAGTTTTAACACTATTCAAGCTAACCACCAAGGATATGGGAGCAAGTAAGGTCACCATGTACCATAAACCATTCCTACGTAGTCATTACACATCCCTGAATAACCTTTAATAAAGTCCAAGATCTAATTCCCAAGTTTGAACCATTTTTCGAACAATTTTTAAACTACTTCCACAATTCCATTTTGACCAAATAAGATATCATTGTGTAGCCCAAGCATTCTACTTTAATCTAAGTTAAAGAGGGTTCAATCATGGTCTAGGTTGCATAGGTTTAAAAAGCTCCAAAAACAGTTCAATGTCACCAGGCCAGGGCACGACTCGTGCCCCAGGGCACGACTCGTGCCCCTTTGGCCTTTCTCAGATTCATGCGTCCCCTAAAGCACGACTCGTTACCCCCTCATGGCATGACTCGTGCCTGAGAGCACGACTCGTGCCAATTTACACTTAAGTTACTCAGAACGATTTGACTCTCATTTCACGAATCGTAACCACGAGTTGGCCATGGGCACGACTCGTGCCTAGGGACACGACTCGTGCCACGGCCAGAAACAGGTAGCTGTAGCACTTTTCCTTAAGAACTCCCAAAATCCAAAACTAGTACCAAGCTTCTTCTTCTTTATGAACATAAAAAGGATTTATAACTTTGTTAATTCTATTCTAAACCAATTAACCCCAAGATATCATATCCTAACATAAATCATTACCACTTGGTTTTCCACCCATTTTACTACCATTTTTCAAGATTTACCATCTTAATCTAACTCAATCCATTTTCTTACATTCTTGATCAACTTCCTTAACAACAACATCATTCTTTATCATTAACCAATTTATCAACTCCAAGAAGGTTTCCAAAGCATCAAATAACCATTTTAATAACAATAACAACACCAAATAGTTCATGAACATTAAATAGAAGAGAAGATCATAATAACTCACATCATTAAAAGTATACCAAGTCTTTTTTCTACTTCTTTCTACCCAAATTAAATAAACTCATAATCTTTCCCAAATCAAAGTAAGATGTATATAATCACATACACTAACTCCATTAAGGTCATTAACATCTTACACTCATTATACCTTCATTCCTTCAACTTAAACCCCCATCTCATTACTAAAATCAATTCAATCTTAAATGACCATTTTACTCAAATAACATTATTCAAAAATACCACAATCATTTTATTTCCACAAAATATTCATAAACACATAAAGTGAGCAATATTTAGAAAGAAGTCATAATAACTTACTTTAGAAATATGAGGTGGATTAAGGATCTTCTTAGCTTGATGAAATCCCCTAGATGCACCAAGCACAAAAGTACAATTGGAATAGAAAATGGAGAAGATTTGAAGGTTCTGGGAATTTTGGAAAGTGAGGCTTTCAATGTAAAGCTTCCATGGAGAATTGAGAAGAATGAAGAAGAAGAGAATGATAAGGTGAAGATAAGGAGGATGGAGGAAGTATGGGAGGAGTATGGAGGAGGTTGACTAAATAGTAAGAGAGGTGAGGGAAATAATGAGAGAAAACATGGCCCCCCATGCCATTTAATTAGTATCTTTCAATCTTTTTCAATTAAACCCTCCCAAGTTCTAGAGTGGTAAATTAAACCCTCCTACTCAAATCCTTTATCCCACATAATTTAACCTCCTTTCCTATTTTATTTATTTTCTATTATTATACTTTCCCCAAGATGCTTTATTTAATTTCCTTTGAAATCCTAATGTCTTAAAATTATTTCCCAACCATCTCATCTTAATATAAGAAATTAAAGACATAATTGAACACATAAAGTTAACAATAATATTTAAAAGCATATAATATGATACTAAAATATTGCCTAGGGTTAGGGTCGTTACACTCACTCTCCCTTAAAGAAAATTTATCCCGAATTTTAAAAAGACTTACCTTAAAGATCAATAACAAAGGTTACTCTCCCAAGTATTTTAAATTACAACCTTCAAACAGTTTCCTCAATGTCATGATTCTTCTATACATTCTCACAACCCAAGTATTCTAGAATTTAATCCCGGAATTTCGATTCTAATAACTCTCAACGGTTTCCGCACATAAGTCAAATCCGCCAAATCATCCTTGACTGAAGAACTCCATACGTACGAAGGATCATACAAATAAATTTTCCATACCAAGTTTTATGTAATACCCATTCAATGCTAAACTAAAAACTATTATTATACGCAAACTTGCTAAGGTTAATTAACTTCTCAACTTGAAAGGAAGTCCATCACACAACACATAACCTATTCTTCAAGAATCTAGATAGTCTTCTAATCTCTTCCTTTCAAGTAACTAATTTCTCCAAACTCTTAGGATCGGTAACAAGTCTCAAATAGAGCTTCAAAAGATAAGGTTCCCACTTTAATAACGCAACACAATTGCAGCTACTCTCGAGAAGAGAATAAGAAAATTTCACTTTATCTAAATTAACTTCCTCGAAACATACGCTATTACTTTCCCATTTTGCATAATATCACAACCTAATCTTCCTTTAATACACACTTAAAATTTCACAAAGTTCTCACATCCACTAGGTAAGGTAAGGATCAGATCTATAGCCAATCTATTCTCCATCTCTATCAATATGATTCATCCTTATTACATCCTACACCATTTATATATTCTTTAGAGTTAACTAAATCAATGATCTTACAATTCTCAAGGATTCCCTAACAATTCCTTCGGTAGCACCTACCAGCCTAAAGATCACGAACTCAATCCTCACAAGATCCATGGTAACCTTCAAGCTTAAGACTATATAGCCCCAAAATATAAAATCTTCGCGAGCCAACTCACATTGGCTAAACTTCTCAAACAATGAATTCCCACTATAGGCAAATAACACAACTCACAAATGATCCTCATGATCCTCTCGTATCTTTAATAACTAAAGAGGTCATAAATCATATCTACCATAAAGCCGTCAAGATAAGGATTAAAATTCTGATTATCATATTTAGAATCAACACATGAGATACTTTGATGGAACACCATTACCATCTACTCACAACTAGCATGTAAAATTTCTGAAAAGACTCTTATGCAAGTCTAACACATACCAAATACCCTTCACACTTTTAACCAAAACTTTATGTCTTTAATGCTTATATAACAAGAATACCATATAAAGGTTTATCTATATCAAATATCAATATAATCAAATTAGGTATAGAAAAGGAGACTCACTTCTTATGATAGTCTACCAATGCACAACAACTACTTAACTCTCCAGGTCAAGTATATCTCATAATTACAAATCGGTAATCATACCAAATCAACTGGAAATCCATGCCCAGTTATACCACATCATCATCGTGGTAAACCAAAGGAGATTAGAGGTATCCTCTCATAAGAGCAGAATCCTCTAACAATAAAACAAAATCTCAAGCAATGTATGCCACATAGAAGCAAAATGTGATGCCAAACATAAATGATATGAAACAGGATCTTATAAAATATGACCCCTAACTTCTGAGACAGGTAATATACCTCTAGTGACCTCTGAGGGAGCTATCTCTCCTAGGCCCGAAACACGTACTCGACCTTGGACCTTCACTTTACAACACCGACAATATTGATATTACTAAAACTTTCTTCAAAATCCTTTCATGATCATTCTAACTTAACTAAAATGGATACATAATTCCCAATAACTTTGAATATCAACCTTACCACATTCATTCCAAAACCACTCTTTCTTGTTTATTTCCAAAGCCCTATTAATTGACTAACCATTACAACCCCCATGCATATCACCTAATACATCATATACCATATCTAACCACAATTCAACAACAACTATACCACTTAGTCAACTTTAATTATAAAGCTCTCAGATGATACCACATACCTTATCCAAGCCATATAACTCTATTACGCTATCTTTCCACCTTAAACCATATCTTATTATCACTATTCGCCATATTCATTCACCCATTATCCAAGTTATTTTCATTATTTTTACACATCACAAGCCACCCAACACTACTCTCTCCACCATATACTAACCTTTATAATACCCTTTTCAATTACCAACCTATATTTTTTTTTTCAAATCATCACTCTACTCATTTCCAAACTTTTTTTTTATTATTATTTCAAAAGCCAAGCAAATTGTCAAACTTATCAATAATACTTTATACGGTACTAATAGCATCATATAACATATATAACAACAACTTTACAACTTAGCCAACTTCATTTAAAGGAACCCGAAGCAATACCACATGCTTAAATCATTTTTCTTAACATCAATACTATACCAAAACTTCACTATACCATATCTCAACTAATTTAACAAATTTCAACCGAAGTAAAATGTACCAACTCACCCGCAACATTTCCCATATTCAATCCAATACCATTTTAATTCATTACTAAAATACCATGACTGTGAGGCTATAATTTAAACATCCTTCATTTTCTAGAACCTTTTCTTTGGTCATCATCAAGTTTCCGGCCATTAGAACAAACTCCTGCACTAAACACTCGGCGTCAATTACCACACACTCCCCCTTAGTTTAGACATCTACCCTTGACCTCTAAACTAAGCTTTGATACCAACTGTGAGCACCCCAACCCGGGACCTAACGCGTGTCCCGAGCTTGAGAAACTCAAACTAAGAAAAACCATCTTATTTTTAAAACTTTTATTTCACTTTAAAAGAAAATCAATTCTCAAACTTCCAAAATAAAATCAACTGATAATATCTCCACTCTTAGGAATTTAAACAAATACTTCAATAACCATACTTGATCAATTACATTGAAAACTCTAATTAACATTGTTTAACAAAAGAGTTTTTCATACAACTTATAAAAGAGTAATACTTAAATAGGACTCCCGACAACCCACTCATATACCTATCCTGACAAGTCCCAAAAGCAAGAGTCCAAACTCTCTCCCCGGCCTCACCAAGCTCGGGCCACATGTCTCAAAGACAATCTAAAACAAGAAAGGGAAAGGGGTGAGAATAAATCTCAATAAGCTATTATGAATGCAAAGCAAGATGCCAAACAAGATGCAACACATAGCATGGTCACACATAACACATTATGAAAGCGGTAAACACCATACGTTACCTCATTTTACCTTTCCCGTCTGAACAATAAGTCGTACAACGTGGGAGTAAAACTCCACTCTTTGGTGAATTGCCCTACGCACATTCACCGCTTATATGACTCATACTCAGAGATCCATATAAGAAAATCAGATATCTAATAAGAGTACCATATAATATTGCCGCTATCTGTAAGGCTTTTGGCTTAATACAAAAGCATTCCCCCTAATCACCAAATTGCAGCGGACTGTAAGGCTTTTGGCTCAATACAACTGCTAGCACACCCACTCTGTGGCCACAGAGGGACGGTCACAGGTATAATGAACCTTCAATCACTTATAGAAAAAATCAATAATTGATTGAATTCCATTATACCCCTGAATCACATGTAATATTCAAGCACATAATAGATACTTGAAATAAATCCACTAAAGGGACAAAGATATAACAACATGGCATTGTATACTCATGTTAAATCAATATTATAGTGCAACTGTCATTTAATACACTATGCATCATACCATCAATGAATATGAAATCAAGTAAGGCACATTATAACCAAATAAGTCCCACTTGGAATACAACGTAACAATATACCCGACAATCCACACTTGGGATACAATATAACAATAGGCCAAATAGTCCACCCTGGGGACGTCAAAGTATTCACATAATCAATAATTCAACAATTGGGATAACAATGCTACAATGATACACATACATTTAACACAATAGTGTAACCTATAGTTTTAACACTATTCAAGCTAACCACCAAGGATATGGGAGCAAGTAAGGTCACCATGTACCATAAATCATTCCTACGTAGTCATTACACATCCCCCGAATAACCTTTAATAAAGTCCAAGATCTAATTCCCAAGTTTGAAACATTTTCCGAACAATTTTTAAACTACTTCCACAATTCCATTTTGACCAAATAAGATATCATTGTGTAGCCCAAGCATTCTACTTTAATCTAAGTTAAATAAGGTTCAATTATGGTCTAGGTTGCATAGGTTTAAACACTCCAAAACAGTTCAATGTCACCTGTGCCGGGGCACGACTCGCGCCCCTTTCGCCTTTCTCGATTCATGCGTCCCCTAAAGCACGACTCGTTACTCATGGCACGACTCGTGCCACGAGGGCACGACTGTGCCAATTTACACTTAAGTTACTCGTAACGATTTGGCTCTCATTTCACGAATCGTAACCACGAGTTGGCCATGGGCACGACTCGTGCCTAGGGGCACGACTCGTGCCACGGCCAGAAACAGGTAGCTGTAGCACTTTTCCTTAAGAAATCCCAAAATCCAAAACTAGTACCAAGCTTCTTCTTCTTTATGAACATAAAAAGGATTTATAACTTTGTTAATTCTATTCTAAATCATTTATCCCCAAGATATCATATCCTAACATAAATCATTACCACTTGGTTTTCCACCCATTTTACTACCATTTTTTAAGATTTTACCATCTTAATCTAACTCAACCCATTTTCTTACATTCTTGATCAACTTCCTTAACAACAACATCATTCTTTATCATTAACCAATTTATCAACTCCAAGAAGGTTTCTAAAGCATCAAATAACCATTTTAATAACAATAACAACCCCAAATAGTTCATGAACATTAAATAGAAGAGAAGATCATAATAACTCACATCATTAAAAAGTATACCAAGTATTTTTTCTACTTCTTTCTACCCAAATTAAATAAACTCATAATCTTTTCCCCAAATCAAAGTAAGATGTATATAATCACATACACTAACTCCATTAAGGTCATTAACATCTTACACTCATTATACCTTCATTCCTTCAACTTAAAACCCCCATCTCATTACTAAAATCAATTCAATCTTAAATAACCATTTTACTCAAATAACATTATTCAAAAAATACCACAATCATTTTATTTCCACAAAATATTCATAAACACATAAAGTGAGCAATATTTAGAAAGAAGTCATAATAACTTACTTTAGAAATATGAGGTGGATTAAGGATCTTCTTAGCTTGATGAACTGCCCTAGATGCACCAAGCACAAAAGTACAATTGGATTAGAAAATAGAGAAGATTTGAAGGTTCCAGGAATTTTGGAAAGTGAGGCTTTCAATGTAAAGCTTCCATGGAGAATTGAGAAGAATGAAGAAGAATAGAATGATAAGGTGAAGATAAGGAGGATGGAGGAAGTATGGGAGGAGTATGGAGGAGGTTGACTAAATAGTAAGAGAGGTGAGGGAAATAAGGAGAAGAAAACATGGCCCACATGCCATTTAATTGATATCTTTCAATCTTTTTCAATTAAACCCTCCCAAGTTCTAGAGCTGGTAAACTAAACCCTCCTACTCAAATCCTTTATCCCATATAATTTAACCTCCTTTCCTATTTTATTTATTTTCTATTATTATACTTTCCCCAAGATGCTTTATTTAATTTCCTTTGAAATCCTAATGTCTTAAAATTATTTCCCAACCATCTCATCTTAATATAAGAAATTAAAGACATAATTGAACACATAAAGTTAACAATAATATTTAAAAGCATATAATATGATACTAAATTATTGCCTAGATTAGGAGTCGTTACACCGTATTGGCACATGATGTTCTCTGGATTGAACTCGGCCACCTTCTTAGAATTCAAGACCTTGTACGATCCGGCTTCTACCCATTTCGTGAAGTAGTCGACCGCGACTAAAATGAACTCGCGACCATTGCTCCCTGGTGGAGTGATTCGCCGATGACGCCGATTCCCCATGTGGCGAAAGGCCGTGGTGTAGTCATGCAATAGAGTTCATGAGGAGGATGTGATTGAGGTTGGAGAACCGTTGACATTTGTCGCAGCTTCTACGAACCCGGATGCGCTCTGTTTCCATCGATATCCACAATAGTATCCTATACGGAGAATGATCTGCGGCGTAATGCTCTATGTTCATGTGCGGACCGCAGTTCCGTCGGTGAACTTCGCTTCACTGGCTGGCTGGCTTTTCTTTTTTACACACCGAAGGAGTGGCCCTTGGGCAAGGCGCTTTCTTGTACAACATACCCCCTGCGTAATGACGAAATGGGATGCCGTGCATTTTAATGCCATCATGTTTTTGGCTTTGATCCCTTCTTTGTATTTTCCATCTTCATTTCGTGAAGGAAGCTTCTCCGCTTTGGAGGTACTGTAAATTTGATTGTACCGGGGTTCGTCGATCGCTTTCTTTTTATTTCGATCTCACAAAGCAATAGGCGGGTGTTTCCCCGTCGCTATTCCCGAGGGGTTTTACCGCTTTCCCATCGGGAATTTCGACAAGAGAGGCGAGGGTTGCCAGGCATCTCGAAGCGGTTCGTCTCTTGGCAAATAATGAAAAGAGATGTCCTCGAACCGAGCAATGAGCTCCTCCATGTACGTGTGGTACTTCGGAGGCCGAGGAATCTCGCCGTCTTCCATTTGTTGGACACTTGATTGATGATCAATGCCGAAGTCTCCGTATACATCCAGCTTCGAAATGTTGCGCTCGAGGGCGGCTTCCGCACTGCCGCACAAGCCAGATTCTGCCGCATTGCTGGTTGTTTCAAAATTCAACTTGATGGCTATGGGAGTATGCTCGTCCTTGGGATCGACAAGGAGCATTCCAATACCATTCCCCTTCTTGTTGGCTGCCCCATCGAAGAAGAGTTGCCGGCGGTTCGCGCTGTCGAGCGAAAAGATTCCATCGTCCAGGAATTGCGGACGTGACCCTCGGGCTCACACCGCTTGGGAAGTCGGCCCACTGGTGATGCGCCATGACTTCGCCCTTTGTTGATTTTCGACCATGTACTTGATGTCGAACTCGCCCAGAAGAATGACGACTGCTAGTCGCATCGACAGTGGACGGCTTGACAAAGCAGATATCTGGACGGGTCCATTTTTGAGACCAGGAGCACCGAATGTGATCGCATGTAGTGTTTCGGTTTCCCGACTACACATACCAAGGCGGTACAAGTTTTCTCTAATGCCGAGTAGCCGAGTTCACTTCCTCAAGCTTCGCCTTACGAAGTAGATTGCATGCTCAACCTTGGAATCTTTCTCGTTCTTGTGCCATCATTGCTCTGATTGACGTATTCACATTATTGTCGGATACAGGAGTAGTGGCTTGTCTTCATGTGGCGGGCACGGTGGAGGATTCACCAAGTAGGTCTTGATCTTCTCAAAAGCCGTTTGGCACTCCTGAGTCCCATTTGATGCTCGGCATTCTTTTTCAATCGGCCAACATGGGCTCGCAGAGAGATGTCAACCGGTTGATGAAGCGGACCGATGTACCGAAGTCTTCCCATGAAACTCTTCACTTACGTCGTAGTCCGAGGCGCTTCATGTCGATGATGGCCTTGATTTTCTTGGGATCGGCTTCGATACCCTTCGTAACCACGTATCCCAGTACCTTGCCGCGCTTGACGCCGAAGGTGCACTTCGCAGGTTCAACCTCATGGAGTGTTTTCGAGTTCTGTTGAAGAACTTTCTCGATCTATCATGTGTTGCCCGTCCGATCTTCTCGAGTGGATGATCATGTCATCGACATATACTTCGATTTCTTTCGTGAATCATGTCATGGAAGAGGGTCAGCTGCAGCCCGTCAAGTAGCCCCAGCCGTTTCTTAGACCGAACGGCATTTACCGTGTAACGCATGTCCCCCACTTCCGAGTGGTGAAGGCGCCTTGGCTTGATCCTCCTGACATCTTGATCTCGTTGTATCCAATAACCCGTCCACGAAGGACTTCACTTCAAATTTGCTGTATGTCGACCAAAGATGTCGATGTTAAGCAAAGGGGAAATCATCTTTAAAGCCGGCCTTGTTGAGATCCCCGAAATCCACACATCATCTCGACCTTTCCATTTGCCTCGTGTGACCGTCACGATGTTGGAGAGCCAAGTCTGGTACTCAATCACTCGATGAAACCAACTCTGAGCATCTTCTCAATTTCTTCTTTAACTCGCAAGGACCACTCGCTCGATCTTGCGGCAGCCTTCGGATGTGCTCGATTCGGGATCCGTGGGAATTTCGTGCTCTACAATCGAGGGATCGAGTTCCTCGGCATGTCCCGATATGACCAAAGGCGAACACGTCAACATACTCCCTGAGGAGGCTTATCAGTGGCTTCTTTTTCGCATCGGCGAAGAAACCGCCCACTTCGTGTCTCTTTAGGCTCTCAGACCGACCCCGTGTTCACTTTGGTCATAACCTCTTCGGCAGCCCGGGCCCTAGTTGTCCTCTTGGTCGACTACACGCTCGAGAACTTCTCTAATGTATTGTTCATTTAATGTGTCTCGCTTCTTTATCAATTGAGTTATTAACGTTCTTTTAAGTTGTTTGTTAACTTATCGCTTGTTAAAGTGGCAATGAGAGGATACTCCGAAAGGTCGACTTTTCATTAAGCAAGAACGGAAATACAATGGATGGCTACATTATCATGGTCCTCCGGCCAGTAAGGGGCCACTGGATGACTCGTAGGATCGGGACTTTTACAAGGACCGACTCGCAGGGTTTGAGACCGGTTTGTGGAGATGCTGCGGTGCGGGCCCGCCTTGTCTTCCAGCTTCGCTCGGCTTCGCCTCGTCCGTGAAAGTTACCCAGCTTCTTCAAAGGCATTGCCGGATGCTTCACGAGGGTGCGGGGATCGAGAGGCTTCGCTTCGTCCCAACCATGGCAATCATGCCGTTTCTGAGCCTGTGTCAATCAGTTTGGCACCTCCGCGACCTTCTTCAAAGAGACTCAGAGCCGGTCCACCGAGAGCGTCTTCTATGAATTCCTGCTCCTTCGCTTTGGAGTTACTGCTCTCGAATGTGGCCTCGCTGCTGATCCGAACAATCTGTTTCCCCATGGAGAGTACCTTGAAGTTGCTCCTCCAAGTCCGGGATTCCTTCAATGTGTATTCGTGGCCGGATCGTGGTGGCGCTTGGTCCAGTAGAGCCGTGATGTCGAGGAACGCTCCCTAATCAGATTAGCTTTGAGTCCTCTCAAACGCTTGAGGTCCCGTGCTAGCCGTTCCATTCTTTTCGTAGTCTCGGTGCCGACTATCCCCGCTTCTTTCTCATCTTCATCGCTTCCACCGTCGGTCCCCTCGCTCGCCGCTGCCGCTTGCCGGTTCCCCTCGCTCCCCAGCTGCTGCTCCCTTGCCGGTCCCCTCGCCCGTCGCTGTCGGTTCCCTTCGTGAAGTAATGAGCGAGGTCAAAGCCGTAAGGCCTGAGGTTGGGTGTGCCGTCGGAGGTTCCCCTTGCGGGCCGCCGCTGTGCGGGCGAGCCTTTGCCTTCCTCGATGTCGCCCGGTGTTGGCACGTAGCCAAGCCCCCGGACCGTGGTGTGGTCCTTGACTTCAATAACTTGGTGTTGGCCTTGTAGCCTTTTGCCGAGCCCCACTCCCGGGATGAAGTTCATGAGTTTCATCATCTTCATGGCAGAGGAATCGGGTCGTGAGATAGTGGAAGGTCCACGTTGCATATTTGGATCTTCGAGGTCTCCAGAGTGAATCCAGCTAATGCCATGTTGTCATTATGCTTGATTTCTAACACCGGAATGTCGTTGGTGCCGGTCCCCTGGTGGTGACACCGTCGCCGTAGATCGTGGTTAGCTCGTTGCCTTGCATGAACTCGAGGCACTCGATGAAGTGTCGGATGCCACGCCATTGATTTGATGCAGCCAGGACGCCCAGATGGCCGTGAAAGTGATTGGAATGTCCAATACTTGGAATTCGGTGGGGATCATCCGCTTGCCGAACCGTATGTTAAGAGTAGCAACTCCGAGAACCGTACGGGAAGTAGAGTCATAGGCCTCGACAGCCGCTGGGATCGAAGGCTTCAGACCGTGGGCTTGATGTCAAGGTGTCCATCATCTTGGCGGGCAAGACATTCATTCCGGAACCTCCGTCTACCAACACGCGAGGAAGGCGACGCTCGTCCACTGGACCGTGATGTAGAGCGGCTCATTGTGATCACCCAAATTTTGGAAGGTCCAAATCGCTAAGGTGATAATGTTGCCATAGTGGATGTTGCCGATCATCCGAATGACTTCGCCGGGGTCAAGGCCCACTGGGACCATGGTACGGGCTGTGCTTTCCTCTAGCTTGAGCTTGTGAGGATAAGAGGAGGTGAGCAGAGACCAAAGGGAAATGTTCGCCTCGAGTCCTGCTTGAGCCGAGCGAGGATCGGGTCCTCTTTCGTGGAACTTGCGTCTTCGGGCCGGCCGGTTGCGCCTCCGCCTACTGCAGGCTTTTTAGTGGCCTTCGATGGTAATGCATGGATTTGACCCGATCGGGTTAGAACGCCGACATCGTTTGGTTCCTTCGAACAGCCGCCCGAGTTGAGCCATAGTTAGAGGAGGATTCCTCGTAGCATGTGGCCATATGTCTTCCCTCAACTCATCGATCGCGGATGTATTCCCCGAAGCTTCGGCACTTGACGGATTCTCGTCCCCAGATACCGGCTTAGGTGCCTCTCGCGGGAGTGTAGCCTACGGTTTGACGCAGCTGCTCGAATGTCGTTGCACAACAAAGGGTCGTCTGAGCCGAACCGTGCATTGCCGACCCTCCGAGGAGGTCGGGAGAGTTCTAGGTTCAGCGAATGCTCCTTGATCTCTTCACGTATACCGCGCTCCTTTCCTTCTTGCCGAGCATACTCAAGGCATTCTCGAGTTGGGTCTCGGCGATACTCATGGTTTGCTAAGCTTCCTCCACTTCGCCCGTATTAACTTTCTTGCAAAGCAGAGCCTCGCGCCGAGAGTTAATGATCGCGTTTCTTCCCACGTGAGAATAGCCAGGGCTTCTTTGAACCGCATGCGGCGCCTAGATAAACTTCCACCGGGGAGAGCTTTCTTTTCGCTTTATCCGAGTAGCGGGTATGCGGAAGGTGAGTACACGGCTTCCCGAACATCTCGCCCATGTAATCAGGTGGCCGACTCCAGGGCCGATCGTCTCGTAAACGAATGCCGTAGATCGCGGAATCTCCCCGAGTAGCTGCCGAGACGAATTTCCATCCTCCTCTTGTTTTTAAATAGACCTTCCTCCCCGAGTTGGCCTTTCAATTTGAGTGTGGAAATGATCCGTTTCCATCCTCCCAGACCCTCGGGAGTCCGGTTTTGTTGACTTCATGCCCGACTTGGAAGAGAATAGTTTCATCGCTTCGCTGTCGCTTTCACAGAGAACTTGCTTTCCTGGGAGGTAAGCGCCGGGATTCGCTTCGCCGTGTCGTTCCATCTCCTAGGTCATCGGGACCGTCGACCACCCTCGTGTGGCAGGGGGTTGGATGAGAACAGACGGTAGTCGAGGAAGTTGCCGTGAGCAAAACCCCGAGGTCGAACCGGTCTAGAGTGGCCTCTAGCTTCTCTGGGCTCCGAAGCCGCCCGTGACACTTTAAGGGCTTGGTCCCCGTAGGTCTTTCGAGCTTGGTCTTCGTCCCAAAGACGGCTTTCTTGAGCGGCTAGTTCCATGAGGGCTTTCCTTGCGAGAGCTAAACAGCTTCCGTAGGTGCGCGCCGTCCGGCTAGTGTCCGTAACCGTGATCACATCCAAATCGCCGAATGGCGGGAACACTTGGATTACGTTAACGAAGGAAGTCGGATCGGGACATTCCATGCGGCCTTCCTTGATCTCGATTACCAAGAAGTTTGCCCAATTTTGCTTGATTGAACCCACGGGGTGTTGAACTCGCGATGTTGACAGCCCGTGATCTCGCTCGATCGCTAAGTCTATCGTAGCTAGCGCCCACCGGCAGGATGTCTCGAATCCGGGCCGTGACGACCGGGAGCGGAATCGAACCTGAGCATGTTGATGCCGAGGTGGCCATTTCCAATGTCGGAAGCCGACTCGTCTTGCGGGGAAGACCTTCACGTATGTTTTCTGGGCGGCCGCCTAAGCGTTCCCGAGGTTGATCTCGATTCGTGACAGGTGAGGAGCTTGGTCTCCTTCGCCGTTGCCCCTCGGCCTTCGCGGCGCTGAGGGTATAAGCTTGACCGACGGCACGGGCCGGTTGCCACCGGGGCCGGTACTGGCAGTAGTGATGAGCTCGAGCTCGCTTGGCCAGGGCCTCGTTTACCATGAGCAGCAATGCCGAGGGTGACTTTGGCATTGCGTAATCCGACGATGAGGACCGGATCCTTGGTATCATCGTGGATATCTCGGAATAGATGATGTCGACGAAGTCGTCGTCATCACTTGATCGTAGGGATTCTTCGTCGTGTCAACCAAGAACTTCCAATTGCTCTGATAGCCGCCCGTACCGGACGCTGAGCTTAACAATTTCCATGGTATTGGAGCCTTGGTCGTAGGTGACCCGATCGGGAAGGAGTGCCGTCCTCAAACCGAGCATGTGAATGCAGAGGTCCGCCCGCGGTTCGCGCATCCTCGACTCCGAGAGTCCCGATTCGTCGTCATCTGACGGCTCAATCCAAACGTAGGGACGTATCGCGTCCGGGTGCGTTACTGGAGCTGCTAGGAAAACATCATGCCCTTCATTGGAGAAGAGAGGTGCAGCGGGTAGTTCCTCGTGGAGAACGTCCCATACAACTTTCATGCATTCAAAACGAGAATGGCGGTGCTTGTTGACCTTTATCACGAAGATCTCTTCACTGGCGGCCGTAGAGTTGGTTTGAAGAATGCCGACGACCTCCGATTGGAGATCGGGGTTTATGTGCCCGCATCACGGCGATGTTCGCCGTTTCTTTCCACCCGCCTCCAAATGTTGGAAACGACAGCTTGAACTTGATGTATCGGATCGCTTCGTGGTCCGCCTCGCTCGAGTACGTTTACATAGTTAGCATCTCCGACTCGAGGGATTCTCACGAGATTTGCCCCGATAGTCCCTCGGTTGATTTGAAGGAGGTAGCCCCGTGCCCGATCGCGGCACGCTGCTATTGTCTCGGCTTCGTTTCCTATGAGGAAACCGTCCCCTGATGACTTCAAGATCTCCCGCCGGTTAATGAACTTAACACACCGATGGAGAGTGGAGGCTACGGCTTTCATGTGATGTAGCCAAGGGCGTCCCAAGAGGGCCGTGAACTCGGATGGAATGTCCATCACATGGAATTTTGTCGGCACCATTTGGGTCTCGAACTGTAGTTCCAGTCACCGTCCCCGTGATGGGACGAGACGTGCCGTCATAGGCCCCGATAGTCCGGCTGACGGAATCGATGGCTTTCGCTGATGCGGAGGGCTCGCATCATGCCGAGAGGGAGAACATTAACGGCTGACCCGTTATCTACCAATACTCCGGGAGTGATATGGTGTTGAGCTTCGAGAGTGATGTACGTAGCTTCATTGTGCCCCGAGGCATCTCTCAGATCTTCGTCACGTAACGTGATCATACCGCCATACGCCGGGAATCGTAGATCTCATCTCTATCCGTAGAAGGAGAGTCATCCACCCACCCGTTTCCTCGTCTTTCTTTTGCGAGGTAAAGCCTTCAGAACCTCGGGATTGCGTTGAGGCCGCCTGTGCGCTTGCCGCCCTTGGTTAGCACGTTGATCGAGTGCGAGTGCCAAGCCGACTTTGATCTTCCTTGCCGGTCCGAGCTCTAAGCCGGACAAATTGAATCTTAGCCGATCCCGCGGGGTTTTGTCTCGATCGCGCAAGGTTACCAAGGTCCGAGGTATTCCGAGCCCCGGGGCCCGAACTCGGTTTCGCCGGGACTTTTCGGCTTTTCCACCCTTGTCTCGCTCTAAAGCCGCATGGCCCGGGAGGAAGGGAGGACCGGCTAGAGTAGAGTACGTAGTAGTCGAACCTCCCGATGGCTCTCCGAGTGTACCCACACCGGTGTCTCCACTTCAGATCTTTCTCTCAAAGATCTCGCCGAGAGGACTTCTTCTTCGTTTCTGAGGATTGCTCCTGACCATCTCTGGGACTCGTACTCCAGCAAAGTGAGCAGCCACAAACATCGTAGCCGATGTGGACATTAGATGAGGACCCTACAGAAGAATCGGAGGAACCGGCTCGCGACAATCTTCTTGGGCACCCACTCAATGGAATTCACATCGTTATTGTTCTAAAGGGGTTTCCGATCGTATTGGCCCACGGGGACGCTCCAATTTGCCTTCTTCTATCAAGTTCGGGATTTCGTATCGTAACCCCAAACAGCTTGTCTCGTGGTATGGCCGTGATACCGATGGAAGGCGCAAGATTTGTTCTTGTCCGCATTGGCTACGGGATTCTTGGGTTTGTAATTTGCAACGGGTTTAAGGAGACCTTCCTTGATTAACCCTTCCAACATCTTGCTTAGCGGCATGTCCAACTTGTCGAAGTGTACTAAGCAGCCGCTAAGTGGAGTTGTTGCTTTGTGGGACTCGGGTTTCGTTGCCCGACCGCTGCCCCCGATGGATATAGTCGATGCACGTATCTTTCCCTTTGTCGGGGCCGGCGGATTGAATGCAACCGCCGAGCCGGATTCGTATGGCCGTGCAAGAGCTAACTTTTCCTTGAGATCCTTCTCGAACCGTGAGCCGGCATTGACCATGGCCCTGAGATCTCGGGAAGAAATGATGATCTGATGAGAGTTCTCGATGGACGGTCTTAAGGTGACTTCAAGATCCGCATCTGCTCCTCTTTCGAGAGCGGCTCCATGATCTCTGAGAGTTTCCAACTCCACCTCTTGTAGAATTCCCCAACACTTTCATCCGCTTTCGCTCAAATGGTGATTAAGTCCTCGCGACTTGTTTCCCACTCTAAGTTGGATCGGCACTGCCTGTGAAGATGTTACTAATCCGATCCTGTGTGTGGCGATCCGCAGCTTCGACCCTTAGAAACCATCGTAACGCCGAACTTTTGAGCGTATGCCGGAAGTGGTCGGCCATTTGCCGGAGGGTTGCTCCTTTTGCTCTCATGCCGAGAACGTAGGTGTCGACGTGCGTTTGAGGACATTCGGTTCCGTCGAATCGGTCCATCTCCTAAGATTCTCGAACTTGGCAAGTGGAGCAGGCGTGACCATTCCCTGATCCGTGGATTTGAGCGCTTCCGCTTTGAGCCGCTCATGGCGGCTTTCGTGTCTTTCATCCGTTCGACCATCCAGCTAAGGTTGGGTCCAATGTGGACTCGTGAGGCTCTGCGCCGGTGCTACCACGTGAGCGGTAGTGATTGGAGGCGGAAGGCTCGATATATGTGGATATACGGGGGCCTTTTCTCGAACCAGACGGGGTTTGTCCCCCTGTTTTGGGGATTCGTGGTATAGGCAATGGGACGAACCCGGAGGGTATTGAAGGATATTGGCATCCTCGAGATGGTCCAAATGCGCCGGTGGTATTGAGTGATAGGAGTAGCACCGGGCCGGCCAAATATGACAGGGTTGCCCCGGGAGGTGGCAACGTGAAGCCTAGGCCTACTGCTTCTTGATTCGAAGGCATCCCGTAAGTTGGCGGGGGAGGAACCCGATTGAAGGTTTGGTGAACTGGTTTCGGGGAATCGTCATCCTCGACCGTGACAAAAGTACCGTCTCGACCTGGGGATAGCCGCTATACCACGCTCATTCGTAAGCCGTACCACGAAATTCGCCGATCTTCTTTCTCGCCTCAGAACCTCACAAGCCCGGATGGCTTCTTCCAATGTCATATCCGTTGCCGTGGCGGGGTCCTTCCCCGTCACGATTTCTCGGTGAACTAGACATGTCGGAAATTTCCGGGCCGAGGGAACCGAGGGAACCGAAGAACCGTCTCGACGCCGCCGTTACCGTGATTCTCGGCAAGGCGCTCGACCCGGAAATCTGAACCACTTTCTCGCTCGCCGCAGTGGAACGAAAGGAAGGGTTTAGGCTTCGGAAAAGGGTATTTGGCTCAAGGTTTCTGGCTTGTGCAATGTGCGCTTACCGATTAATGTTTACTTAAAGCGTGTTTTCTCGTAGTCTTAATCGTTGGAAAAGAGCGAGTCTTCTTTTTCGCAACTAATCCTAGAGCTCTAATCGCCGGATCTCGTCACTACGCTTATAAGCCCCTCGTTTCCATTGTAGATCATCTTTCTCGAGACGGACTATCCTGAGCGAGGTCTTATAAGGCAAGCGAGTTCCACCGACAAAGGAAAAAGTGAACTTAAGGCTAGCTGATCACGCAAACTTTTAACGTATGTGACGCACGGGCCACAGCCGAAGTCAACGTCCTTAAGTTAAGTGGGGATCGTGCCAAAATTTCGGCATGACCTTCTCCCGACTTCGCTTGCGCGAGGGACCTTAGCTTTTGGCGTTGGCCAAGTTGTGGCCGGCACGGTGGATACGGCGAGGTTTGGGTGACACGGCGTCACATTCAACCTTCTGCATATTTTTCGGCAGAGCTCCGCGTCAAAGTCAAGGCCGAAAAGCTCAAGACTTCTGGTCGGGAACGACCTTCTGGCCTCAACCTCTCGAGCTTGACTCAAGCGGGGCCCGGCGTAAAAAACATACACTTAGGCTTTATGACACGAGCTAAGCCAAAAACCAACCGGGTCTTCGACAAAGTGTGACACAAAGAGTGCATGGCTTACACGGGCTAGATGGGATGTTTGGGACGACCCCGCGCGCCCGAAAGGTGTCTCGCACCAACCTGGGGTGCAACCGATAAGGCCATCCCGGGTTAGGGTTGTCAGTGTGCAGTGTACCGAGGCGCAAGCGCACGTGAAGTGCGGTGTTCCGAGGCAAAGAAGCGCGCGTAGTGTGCGGTCACTAAAATTCTTTTTTCTCTGAGTAAAACAGAGATTTTTCGTAATGTGTCTTAAAGCATTATGATGCGCAGTTCAAAAGACAGCATGAAAATCAAACATGAATGGGGATGCGCAAACATGGTATGATTTTGGAAAATGTCAATGTAATGCCTTTGAAAAAACCATTCGAGGTTTAAAGTAACACACGCACACGAAAACGAGGAATGGTAAACGAAAGTTTGACCCACGGAATGCTTTTTTTGAAAACAACGGCAGTTTTGAAAAAAGTATCTTCGATCCCCAGCGGAGTCGCCAACTGAAATTACCCGAGATTTCGCGCGGGCGGCGCGAAACGCGGTTGTCTTTCGCGGAGGGTTGCTGTCTGAGACCTCGCTTCATGGGAAGGAAAAAAATGAGGAGTCGCCACGCGGTTTTTGTATTTTGAGCCCAAACGTTGAGAAACGGCTTTTGTGAAAATGGTGTCGTTTTTATTGGTAGCAAAACTTAGGAAAAGGCTTTGAAAACGGGGGTCATTTTTATTGGTAGCAAAAACGAGTAAAAAGCTTTTTTAGTACCAGAGATTGTTAGGTTCGGAGGTCACGTTACGTTTCGGGAAGAGTATATTGAGATCACCCGAAACTCCTCGTTTGACGAGTCTTTCTACCTTTCTCGAAATCGTGTGTGTGTGTGTGTGTATTTTTGAAAAGGGGGCTTGAATGACAAGCTTAATCTTGGTTTGAATGTCAAACGTTGATTAGGTGACTTTTTTGAAAAAGCGATCGTTTGAATGACAAACGTCGGTTTTGAGACGAAAATGAGCGTTTGCGTGGCAAACGTCGATTTGAGTTTGAAATGAGCGTTTGCGTGGCAAACGTCGATTTTGAGCTTTTTGAAAAGGAGTTCGAATGACGAACTCCGGCTTTGAACCGGCGATTCATTGTTAACGATTTTTACTGAAAATACGTATTAAATGATTTTGAATGTCAAATAGCGGCTTTAGTTTGAAAGATGAGCGTTCGGAGGCCAAACGTCATTTCGCGCTTTTGAAAGAGAGTTCGAAGGACGAACTCCGGTTTTGAACCTAGCATTACATTGTTAACGATTTTTACGGGAAAATACGTATTAAATGACATGCAATCAACGAATCGGGTTGCGACTGACTTGAAAAGTAAATACTATCACGATCCAAACGGGTCGGACTTTGTAAATGACAAAGTATTTAAAGCAAGTATCAACGGAATCAAACGATCCGGAATCGTAAATGACGATCGACGAGCCAAACGGCTCGGAGTTGTAAATGATTTATCAACGAGCCAAAACGGCTCGGAATTGTAAATGACAGAAAGTAAATGACGATCAATCTGATCGATCGATCCGGAATGGTAAATGACAAAAGTAAACTAACTGGTCTTAACGCCTGTTTTAACTCGTGATTACTTCTCTTACGGAAAGAGAAGAGGATCGAGGCTAAAACGTATCTGACCCCGTTAGACTGAGGCGTCTACATTTCAAGAATCTGTGTTCGAAACTGCTATAGCGACCGGCGCGTAAACCGAGACGAAACGAGAGATTAGAGAGAGGGAGTTATACCTATGGCTGTGGTCGACTCCTTTGGCTCTAAGGTGTGTACTGGACACGGAAAGAGGTTTGAAACGGTGTTTCGTAGGGCGAGGGACGTATTTGATCGAAATACCTGAGGTTTCACGCGAATCGAGGCAAAACGGAGCTCTGGGAGGGGTGAAACCGGTAAGGGCCGTGGAGGTGAATTTTTGGGGTAAAATGTTGTTATGAAATGGCTTTGACACCCTCCTATTTATAGGTGAAAATGCGTAAGAGTCCCACGACTTCAGACTGCTTTCCAGTGGGTTTTTTGGTATTTTGGAATTTTGAGGGGCTTGCCGGCAATTTCGTAAAATGTGCACAGAGTCCCACGGACTTCGATCGTATACCAGGGTATTTTAGTCTTTTCCCTTTGATTTCGATTGAAAGGTGATGTGTGGGCCGTGGCATGGCCGCCACGTGTCCCACGACTCACCAAATGCGTGGGAGTTCGTTCCCTGGTCCCGCTTTTGTCCGTTTTTTAAAATAACAACTGAAAATGTCCGAAACGCCCGAAAGTGCCGGAAAGTGCTCAGTGGAAAGCCATACTTTTACGTGAGATGACACGCTGCAGTACGCTTCGACGCCGGGATGCACTTGGGCGCCCCGGGACGTCCCTGCTGGGTACGGCAACGGGGAGTTTAACGAGTTCCCGGCACCCGGGAGCGGCCAGGGGCGAACGGATTTCGTT